>LOEQ01001718.1:196878-219072 GCA_001685075.1 Bramus lutescens | reverse complement strand
GACAGGGCTTCTTTGTAGCCCTGACTGGCCTGAAACTCACTCTGTAGACCAGACTGTCTTCAAACTCAGAGATCCACATACCTCTGCCTCCAGAGTGCCATGACTAGTGGTTTTTGCCACCATGACTAGTGGTGTGTGCCGCCATGCCCCATCTGGCTATTCTTTAAATATTTTACTTTCCTTGTTTTATCATATATCTCATGGATCAGTGTGTGTATACATTTTCTTGTCACCACTTTTGATATTTATGTAAAGATTCATGATCCATCCATAAATCTTTGGTCCAGTGACTAAATCACAAAACATTTCAAAAAGAAATATTTGTATATACTTCTTAAATAAACAACCATTTTCTCTGATATATAGAGTTAGAAACTAGTATTTCATCTGATGACAACTTTCACTGATACAATAGAACTCTTTCATGACTTTAAAATATTTTATTTTTAATTGTGTGTGTATGTGTGTGCGTGGCAAGCATGTGTGCACATGCGCTCATGAGTTCATTGGCTGCAGAGGCCAGAGGAGGGCCTTGGGTTTCTTGGATCTGGAGTTACTCATGGTTGTGAGCCATCCTACATAGTGCAGGGAACCAAACCCTGGTTGTCTGGGGGTGCAGTATGTGTTCTTAAAGCTTGAGCCGTCTCCCCAGCCTCTGTGTGTCTGTGTGTCTGTCCAGTACAGGCACTCATAGCTGCTATGTGCTCATTATTGCAACCGTTGTGCCATATCCACAGATGGGGTCTCACCAGGGGCCTTCTTCCCGTGGTGGTGGTTTGAAAGAAAATGTCCCCTCAAGGGAGTGACACTATTAGGAGCTGTGGCCTTGTTGGAGGAAGTGTGTCACAGTGAACACGGGCTTTGAGTTCTCCTATATGCTCAAGCCACACCCAGTGAGGCAGACCACTTCCTGTTTCCTGTAAGTGAAGATGCAGCACTCTCTGTTCTTTTCCAGCCCTTTGTCTGACTGTCTGTCAGCATGTCACCATGTTGCATCATGATGATAATGGACTAAACCTCTGAGGATGAAAGCCACCCCAATTAAATGATTTTCCTTTATTAGAGTTGCTGTGGTCATGGTGTCTCTTCACAGCAATAGAGACCCTAAGGCACCCATCTTCTGATTCTTGCTGTTTTTTGTTCTCTCTTCTTGGATGAGTTATACAGACATCCTGTTTAGGGCTGACTAAGAGAAGTTCAATAGAAGGCTTAATTCTATTTGTGAAAAAGCATGCTGAATTATCTTTATGTTCACAAGTTTGGTGCCTTTGTTCAACAGCTGCATGTTCAATGTTAACTATGTTCAGGGTGTCGCTCCAGGCCTTGGGATCTGCAGGGAACCAAATGCAGTCCCCTATCTCTGTGGACCTTGTATTCCAGCAGTAGGGTAAGGGTCTGGGTAGAAACCCATGGCCAGAGCGGCGGTGGTGGGGAGAAGCAGGAAAGAGATGGAAGGGTGTAAGCGTGGCAGACCGTGTGGTCCTCCCGAAACCTGGTGAGAGCTCGGATTTCAACAAAATGAAAGCTGTAAGGCGGCTCTGGGTAGAGGAAGGTGCCCTTTGGCTTGCTTTGGGAAAGAACCCCTCTGGTTTTGTATCGAGTGTCTTCAATGAAACCAGCAGCAAGGCCAGTGGAAGTCAGTAATTCAGCCATGAGTGCAGTTTGAGCTCCCTCTAGGTGCAGAGATGGTAGGTAGTGCTTGGGCAGAATCAAGAAGGCTTCTTGCCAGAGTAGGGAAGGGTCATGAGACAGAGACAGCTGATGGCCGAACAAGAGCTTCATCCTGACCAGGGGAAAGGACTTTTTTTAAAAAAATATTTACTTATTTTATGTACACATTGTTTTGCCTGCATGTCTGCAGTGACCAGAAGAGGGTGTCGGATGGGGGTCTGGGACTGCAGTTACAGATGGCTGTGCTGGGAATTGAGCCTGGCTCCCCCGGATGAGCAGCTGGTGCTCCTAACCACTGGCCATCCCTCCAGTCCCAGCTGTGAGTGTTAAATGAGGTGCTAGTAGGAGTAGTGTGGTGGAGGCTCATGTGAGTTCCCTGTACCCTTTCCTAGCTGGGAGCCATCTTTGTTCAAAGCTTCCGCACTGTCTGTGCTTTCTGTCTACTGGTTATTTAGTGGCCACATATTTTATCAAAGGGACCATTAAGTATTGCAATGCTGTTGTGGGATCCTATTCTGGGGAGACATAAACACACATCTATGCACCCCAGATAGGGAACTAATGGCAACCAAAAGTAAGGATACCTCCCAAATTCCCCTTGGTGAACCATGAGTTTCATTGGGGTTACTTACAGGAGTGTGGGTGAGGGGTTGCCTGCAGGAACAGAAATGACTCAAAGACAGCTGTGTCACCGAAGCCACCCAGTGTTAGTGGCAGCCCACAAAAGCTGGAGACCTGGAGCTCACCGTACAATCTACAGGCAGCTCAACAGATTGAGGATGTCTATCTCAGGCAGCTCAGTTTGCCCGAGCCTCTTCCGGACAGTTGGGTTGATCTCGGACTGTCTCATAAGAGTCCTCACTGCTTATATTTGTTTGAGGTGGGGAAAACCCAGGGCATTTAGTCCGTCTCAAGGACTTCCTGAAGCCCTTGAGTTGTTTACTTGCTGAGATCACCAAATTTCCCTCCTGGACACAGTTTTCTACCTTCCTTTAGACCATCCAGTGTCTTAGCAAGCTTGCTTCCACAAGAGACTGGTTTTCGTCTTAGTTATATAAGTGCAGCGTTAAAGTCACCTTTATTAACTTAATAATGGCTCAAAGTACAGGAATTAACCAGGAACTTGGTTAAACCAAATAAAAGTTGTCTAGTGCTCAGTTTAATTGAAAAAGTAAAAATTCTCAATAAGGAAAAGAATCCCTGTATGTCATTGATAAACCTCGAAAGGCCACGCTGCTCTCTTCCTGCACCTTGTTTGTATCTCAGGGATGCACATGAAGAAGGGGTGCCCCAGGCCAAAGAATCCAGTCTATGATTGCAGGGGCTCTAGGTCTTGGAATGTGTCACCAAGAGGGAGCCAGTGACCACAAAGTGTTCCAAACCCCAAATTAAACAGAAACAAATGAAAAGGCATACAAAGTGTGTTCTGCTCACGATGGCCCACAATCCAGGCCTCTGCTGCTTGTCGTTGCTGCCCGAGTCCCTTTGCTTTGCTTCATGACATGTCTTCCTACCTTTCTCTTGTCTCGGCTTGGAGAGTTGTTCTTTGCTCAAACTAACCAGTCCACCATCTCCCACACTGACAGCCATCACTCACCTTCCATGACTGTATTTATTATCATCTTGGTTCTCATGTATGATTGAACTCTTCCTTGTCCACTTGAGAGTTGTACACAGGCACTGGCTTCCTGTGCAAAAATGCATGTTCCTTACAGTGGGGGAACTCTCTTTCTCATCAGTCTCTCTAGCCTTAGACGGCAGCTTGTACATAGTTGATCTATGAGTGGATGACTGAATGCCATTATCCTCATTACAAAATATTTTCAAATAGCACCTCAATTTTAAAGATGTACTGGAAAATTATTGTTTCCATTTTTGTCATTTAACGGTGTAGAGCAAGTTTGAATACTTCTAACTCAGAGTTAAGCCCCTCCAATAGTTTTCTACCTCTTCCTTTGTGGCTTTCAGGAGAGGAACCTGTATGTGTTCATCACTGCAATGAGCAAGAGGCTTGCCACAGGTTCATGTTCTAAGGAATCATCAACAAATATCAGCAAAGGTCTCTTACAGAGCTCACATGGCCCTTCTTAGAGCATGTTGAAACTCTCTCTCTCCTTTCTCCCTCTTTTCTTGCCTCCCCCTTTCTTTGTCTTGGCTGTTTTAAGAGATTGTGCAGAAAGAGCAAGTTTCTCAGTGAAAGCCCAGGACGAGTTGGATGCTCTCTCACCACCTTGGGCCATATTTGTCCCTGCCCAGTACCTGTTAGGGTTTCTATTGCTCTGATTAAACACTATGTCCAAAAGTAAGTTGGGAAGGGAAGGGCTTATTTTGGGTTATGTGTCCAATCACAGTTCATCATGATAGGAAGTCAGGGCAGGAACTCAAGGCAGGAGCCTGGAGTCAGGAACTGAAACAGGGACCATGGAGGAGTGTTGCTTACTGAGCTGCTCCCCAGAATCAGCTTTCTTATACTTTTAAGGACCATCAGGCCAAGGATGGTACCACCCACGTCAATCATCAATCAAGAAAATGCCCAACAGGCTTGCTTACAGACCAGTTTGATGCAGTCATAGCCGGACCTTGAGTGACAAAGAGGGGGAATCAGTGATAACTAGGCCTTGAGTGATGGGTGAGGGAGGCTTTGGCGCTTGCTAGTGGAAGGAAAGTAGGGGTCATAGGAATGATATACAGGAGTCCAACCATTCCTTCCAAAGCCCAGAAGGACCTTGGAAGATGCTAGTGGCCAGAGGAGGTAGAAGGTGGGCTGAAGTGGAACCCAATCCATATGGCTCCTGTGGAGTCATCATGGTAATGGGGTGGTATTCTGAGACATTAATTACACTTTGTAAAGATGTCACTGTGATTGGTTTTACAAAAAGCAGAACAGCCAATAGTTAGGCAGAAGGTGTAGGCAGGTCTTCAGTAAGAGAAACTGAAGAGACACCAGAGGACAAGGAGAGGAAACAGGAGGTACAAGGTGAAAGGGAGGTAAAAGCCATGAGACAAAGTGTAGATTAATATAAATGGGTTAAATTAAGTTATTAGAGCAAGTGGGACAAACCTAAACTACAGGTCAACGGCTGTTTGGGCGAGAAAGACTCGTTACAGGTGGGGCTTTTGAAGCTGAGCTATTTTGGAACCAGCCACACACCTCTGAGCCACTCTCACCCTTGCTCCTATTTATAATCCTGATACATTCATTGGCTCACCAAGTTGGACTTGTATGGAATTGATCTTTGGTGTTAGTGCATCCTCTGGGGTCACATAGACATTTATCAGAGAAAAAAGTTATCCTTCAGCTTCCGCTAATGGATATCCAGGCAGACGAAGTAAGAACTGACCCACTGTGCCGAGCTGGCTACTACAAAGCTCTAAGGACTGAAGGACTATTTGCTGGTGCCCAGATGTCATAGCCTTCTTTCTCTTCATCCTTCCTTCTGTCCTTCCTCTTTCCCTTTCCTTTTTCCTCCTACCCTCCTTTTTTACCTTCCCTCCCTCCCTCCCTTCCTTCTCTCCTTCCTTGATTCCTTTTCCTCCTATTTTCTCCACCTTTCTTTCTGATTGCCTCGTTTTTCCCTTTTCTTCCCTTTCCCTCCCTTCCCCTTCCCATTTCCTCCCTTCTTTCTTCCTCTTCTTCTCTCCCTTTTCCCTTCCCCTTTCCTACATTTCTTATTGGAAGATTCCCATCACTTCAGCTTTGCCATGTGCACATTCAGAGCCAGTGGGCAGCCACAGAGATAAGAACGCTACATTTTGTGCCGCGAGCTTGATTTTGGCCATGATGAAGGCCTGTCATGTAGCCATGAAGGCAAGCCAAACCCCACCATTTCCCCCTTTTCTCTATCTCAGGCTGTAGGAGTATAGGAAGGTTAGAAAACCTTATTGATTTAAAAAAATTATTCCAAACATATATCAAAATAATTTTCCCATTGATCTATGTAAAATATAACTTCCTGCCTCATTATATAGTATGACGAATAGAGCAAAGAAATAGAATGTATCCAAGTGTCTATCAACTAATTAATATCTATAGAATGTGTATGTGTGTGTGTACGTGCATGTGTACGTGTGTGTGTGCATGCATGCATGTGCATGTGTGAATACTGTTCAGCCATGAAAAAGATTTTGTAATCTGGATGGAAGAGGAGATCATAACTAAGTGAAAAAATCTAAGCAAAGAATAACATAGGTTTGTTTAACATGATATGTGTTGTGGAATCCAAAGAGGATGCTTTCGTGGACACTGAGAGCGGACTGGTGGTCAGCAGAAGCTGGGGAGAATAGGAGGGAAGGCGAGGGAGAGGGTGTTGGGCAGGCACTAACTTCAGTCACATACGAGGCAGACGTCTTGGTGTGCTGTGCACAGTGGGGTGACTAAAAATGGGAAGAATGTAGCTGTGCATGTCAGAAGCTAAGGGAAAGGCATGAAATGGTTTTTTCTCGGGGAAAATGATAACTAAGGAGAGAAGCCTGCTTAGCCCGATTTAAATATTACACAGGGTGGTTGTTTGAAATATCTACTTGCTACCACTTGGAGCACCGAGGAAGAGCCTGAATGGGGGCTGCCTAGATGAGCTTGGCCTGCGGGCACACATGCCTGTAGGGGATGGCCTTGATTGTTAATTGATGCAGGGAAATCCAGGCTTCTGTGCACAGCTCCATTTCCTGGACCAGGAGGGGGTCCTGAGCTATGTAGGACAGGAGAAAGCTAAATGTGCTCTGCAGGCTGGGTGGGCGCATTCGTTTCTCGCTCCTCTTCACTGTGGACGGGAGGCGACTGGCTGCTTGTGAGCCGGCCTTGATTTTTTTTTTTTCTGGAGTGATGGATTGTAACCTGGAATTGTCAACCAATAAACCTTTCTTCCTTACAATGCATACAAATGACAGAGAGAGGATTGGGACAGGAGGTTCTTACATTTCAAACTATCACCTGGTTCTGCATTGATGCAAATAATTGTTATGTTTTTATGTATTAGCTAAACACAGTAGACTGTAAAACAGGTGGGACTCAGTAGCGTTTGCCTATTGCTGTTTCTCTTCCAGCAAAGCCAGGGCAGCTAGATGAATGCGTGGGTGAGTTTGGTTTGCCTAAAATGCCCGGTGCTTTTTTCTCGTCATGACACCACAGGATTGGGTCCAGAGGAACGGTCAAACCCTCCAGCACTAGTTTACCAAAGAGTCTAAGAGCATGTGTTCTCTGCTCGTAAACTGTTCCTGTTCCTTTAACTGGTCGTGTGACCCCAGCATAAGAGACCAGATCTAATTTACCAGAGTCCTCCTTCAGAGGACATGGGTGGTACAGGCATCACAGGCCATATAAGGGGTAAACGTGATGATGTTAAATCTTTAAAGAAAATGCTCTGTAAACTGTGACTTCCTCATCGCCCCATCTCCAAACAAAACAAAATCTAAGCCAGTGCAGACGAGTGTGGGAACTTTGTCTAGATAGCACAGCTGTTCTAGTTTCTGTAGGGCTGGGAGCAACCCACATCCTCGCGCCTCATAGCGTCTGTCCCCTGGAACTCAGAGGAGCCCTGCATTTACAAGCACAGACTACAGCGCTCAGGGGAGGATGGCAATTTGGAATCTAGCTCATAGGCGTGGGGTGGCTTTATCCCATGGTAAGAGCTAAGCATGGGAGTTGCAAAGACTTGTACAATAAGATGACTGTAGTTCTCAAAGTGTCCTCACCAGAAGACTGAAACCTGTGTGAGGTGAGCCTCTGCTAATTAGCCGGCCTTGTCATGTCACCGTATGCACTCACTTCCAAACATGATGTGTCCATGGTAAACACACACCTTGTCCATCAAACAGGGGAGTTAAAAATCAGCAACCAAATTCCTTCCTTCCCTTCCCTACCTTCTTTCATTTCTTCCATTCTCATTCATACTTCAACTTTTCTTTTTTAAACCATTAAAATTATTTATTCTTTCACAATTACATACACACAGGCACACACATACAGGCACACACAGGCACACACATATAGGCACACACACAGGCACACACATACAGGAACACACATACAGGCATACACAGAGGCACAAACATACAGGCACGCACATACAGGCATACACAGAGGCACACACATACAGGCACACAGAGGCACACACATATAGGCATACACAGAGGCACACACATACAGGCACACACATACAGACATACACAGAGGCACACACATACAGGCACACACACAGGCACACACATACAGGCACACACATACAGGCATACACACAGGCACAAACATACAGGCACACACACAGGCACACACATACAGGCATGCACACAGGCACACACACAGACACACACATACAGGCATACACAGAGGCGTACACATACAGGCACACACATACAGGCATACACAGAGGCACACACATACAGGCACACAGAGGCACACACATATAGGCATACACAGAGGCACACACATACAGGCACACACATACAGACATACACAGAGGCACACACATACAGGCACACANCATACAGGCACACACAGGCACACACATACAGGCATACACAGAGGCACACACACAGGCATACACACAGGCACACACATACAGGCACACACAGGCACACACATACAGGCATACACAGAGGCACACACAGGCACACGCACAGGCACACACATACAGGCATACACAGGCACAAGCATACACACACACACACACACACACACAGTACTTTGATCATACCCCGCCCTGTCATCCTCTCTTCCCCTTGCTCCTCCTCCTATACTTCTTCCCACCAGCTCCCCATCTGCTTTCTATCTTTTGTTGACAGTGGCCCACCGTTTAATTAGGCTGCCTACATGAGGATGACCTGGGTTCTTTACTTGAGCAAGAGCAACTTACTGGGGACTGTACCACTGAGGAAAACGACTCTCTCCCCCCAACAGCAAGTGAGCTGCCTAAAGCTCCTCAGGCGGGGGTGGGGCCTCATGAGCTCCTCCCCACTTACATGATGGAATGTTGACCGCCTAGCCATGGCTTTGCCTCCTTTCCTGAGTTCCTCTGTGGAAACAGTGGTCATAGGCACACTGAGTAAACTGAGCAGAAACTCATCTTCCCCGTGGCACATGACCAGTATAGGAACTGTTGGAGCCCACAAGACTATGCATTAAATGTCAGCTGACAGATTCATAAAGGCAGACACACAAGTGTGCAACTTACAAGGCACCCTGTCTTGCAGAGCTAAGGGAACACTTGTCTTTTGGAAAAGTCTCTGTCGTATCTGTGGAAACCTTGTGACGCCGTGATTCTTCCCTTCAAAATGGGATTCATTCCCCAAAACACCTCACCAGTGTGATTTCTGCAAGGGTAATGGAATGACCTTGCTCCACCCCCCACCCCCCATCACGAGGCCTTGCTTCATGAAGACACAAAAGCAATAAAAACACAGAAAAGAAACCCTTGATCTGAAAAATGGTCTCAGTGAATTTAAGAATGCCATCGATGGTGTGTAGGAAGTTAAGGCCTATCAGGCTGAGAGAAGCCAACCTGGAGTCTGCCTGGCACTGTCAGAGGTCCTGATCGTGTCTAGCCAATGAGGGGCAACAACCCAATGCTGCCTGAGGGCCCAGCAACAGGCACTGTCTAAGATCCTGATCATGCCTAGCCAATGAGGGGCAATCACCCAATGCTGCCTGAGGGCCCAGCAGCAGACACTGTCTAAGATCCTGATCATGCCTAGCCAATGAGGGGTGACCATGCGATATCAATGGATCAAAACGCTTGGGTGCTGGGAGAGTGTATAAGTTTTACCCTGCTGTTAAATAAATGAATCTGCTTTACAACTTCTACCTGACTTTCAGAGTCTGAGATGTTAACACTGCATCTTCTCACCTCTCCCTGGTGGAAGACGTACAGGGACTTCTACCATAGGTTTTGAGCTCACCTGCTCAGAGTCTTTTGTTGTTGTTGTGGTTGTAATTTTTTTTTTTTGTAGAATAGGTTCTAATTATCTCCCTCTCCTCACTCCTGGCGCTGGACAACGCCCCCAAGATGGTGTATTTTTGGTGAAAGTCCCCTCAGTCCCTTTGGCAGGTACGCATTGAGACCCATCCTTTCTTTTGTGTTGTCTGCCCATCCGGTTAGGAAGGCAAATATTTTCTGTTTCATTTTGCCCAGCATCTTCATATAAGGGCTGACGCCCACCCCCCAGGAGGCAGAACCAAGGCTCGGCTCCTGAACGCCATCACTTGTCAGGAGACACCGTGTGGGCATACTGCTGTGGCCTAAAGAGCCACAGAAGTTTCCCATTAGTCACAAGACAAAGATCTGACGCCATTTCCCACCCCTTTTTAATTGTCTCCTGCTGCAAAATAGGTAAGTTCTCCACCTCCACCTCTTCACGTCTGATCTCTCCTTCACATCTGATGATGAGAAGCCAGACATTTCAAGCCCTGCAAAACATGCTAAGGAGAGCATGGCCACAGTTAAAACCACATGCGCCACCTCTCCATCAGCTCCGCTCCCAATGCAGGAAGCTCCACCACTACCACAGCTGGCAGCTGGCTGAGTTGACAGCGGAGGCCCCCATTGGGTGTCCAGGTGGTCTGGGCCAGGCCTGTGGCTGTGGAGGACCAGCAGATGCTGTGGCACTTGGACTAACACTGCTTGGTCTCGAGCCTATGGTGGCTGTGCTGACCTGGCTGGCCTTGGGGGCGAGTGTGGCCTGGTGTGGCCTCAGTTGTGAGCCCCATGGCCCACAGGGCTCTGTCATGGTTTGTGCCAGACTCATCCCACCACCTTCAGCCTGCACTTGCTGCTTTGCCACCTCCAGCTAAGTCAGTGGCCAATGACAACCTCTGTGAGCCCCACAGCCCTTTTGGAGGCCCCGACCCTGCTGAGCTCCTACTCATGGGCAGCTACCTGAGCAAGCCCAGCTGGTGTCAGACCCTAGGGATCCTAGGTGCCACTGCCCACCCTCATGTTCCCTGCTGCCTGTGTCACTGGGCCAGTGAGTCCACCATGTCTATCCCTTGCTCCCCACCCCATTTCTATGATCCTCCTAGAGGTTGCCCCACTGAGCGTGTGGGCCTTTATCCAGTTGGCTTGTTCCAACACCCTGAAGAGGATATCCCATTCAGCAGGCTGAGTAGTCCTTGGTTGGGGCACTGCCAATGGTGGACTAGGATGGTGGTCACAAGAAGGGAGTGCTGTCTGCACGGAGCTCAAGATTGGTGTGTAGCCCAGTGACAGTGAAGACTGACCTTCCAGACAGCAAGTTACTCTGCTCACCAATGCCAGAGCAGATAATCATCACAACACTGTCTTCACCATTGAACGATGCCCTGACCCTTGTGTGATGGAGACTGTGCAGAGGGCTCTCAGAGAGAAGAAGAAAAGGACAGTGGAGGAAGAAGAGCAGCTACTGCTCAAGAGCCAGGAAAACAAGAGAAGATAGCTGTGGGAGCAGGCATTTAGCACTTGAGTGGCCAGTGAAGTCCTTGCTGCATCTGTGCCTAAGCCTGGATCCTTGAAGAGAAGTCTGCCTTCCCAGAGCTCAGATGACCCGTTGAACAAATAGTCTCAGAACTCTTCTGTGAGCTCCCTGACTAGTACATGCACAGGAGGCATCCCCAACTCCAGCTGCAATGTCAGCACCAGCTCCTACAGCTCCACCCATGTTTTCTTTCAGTTGTGGAAATGGAATGGTCCCACCTCATCCCTCCTTTCCAGCTCAGCTACCTCCCATTCCCGGATACCAGAGAGGATAGTCAAGAAAACAAGAAAAGAGGAACTGTGTTACCCTTCCAGTCCTTCAACTCCCTTGGTAACAGGTACGTAGTCCTCAAGAGAAAAGGTTACAGATATAGCCACTGGGAAGCAGCAGAACTCTTGGACTTCCCCACCCTTGCCTGGTAGCTCCGGGCAATGCAAATGCAAAATTCAGTTGCCGCCCTCCCAGTGAGGGGACCAGCTTACCCTGCCTCAACCCCCTGAGCTTGGCTGTTCCATCACTGTTGAAGACCTGGATGTGGAGAGGAAAACCTCACTGCAGTGGTTTAACAAGGTCTTGGAGGACAAGATGAATGATACCTGCACCCTGGCCACTGAAACCCCACCTGCCACCAAACATCCCTTCACAGTCACCCTGCCTGCTGTGGGACCTGCTGCCTCACCAGGCAACCTCCTAACTCCTCACTCACTATGGCAGAGTTTAAAGAGATGTAGGACTCTCCAGCCCCACGATCCTTAGAACCTGCTGCAGCAGCAACTTCTGCAGAACCTTTGCCTCAGAAGACACTCAGTCTCCTGGCCCCCTTGTCTCACCACAGACAGGGCCATTGGTCAGCATCCTTTCAGACTCCAAACCTATAGCCACCTTTCTGGGGTTGACTCCTGTTTCATCTGCAACACCACTCACTGACACCAACTTCCCTGGAGTCCCTCAGGCTCCCTCTCCCAACCCAAAGCCCAGCATGCTGCTTGGGATGCTGAGCCACTTGCCAACTCTTCCTCCCTTGCCATTTCTGCCCCAGGTTTCTCCCATGTTCAAGTCCATTTTTATGGCCACTCCTAAAAGTGAGAATAGTAGCCTCTTGCCCTCTAGCTCTTAGGCCACCATTACAACTTTGTCCAGCATATACACGCTGTACCCCTTTGGCAATCTTAAACATGTTAATGTGATAATAGATACCTATTTCTGCTTTGTTTATGACCTTACCCTTTCTGGTGAGAAAACTGTCAATGCTATCAAGGCCCTTTAGTTGGCCATGGCAGTTATGAGAGCACCTTGGGCACTTAAGACTGACAATAGCCCTGCCTATGCCTCTCAACAATTCAATGACTTTCCCATACTACTGGTATACCCTACAATCCACAGGGATAAGCCATTGTGAAGAGGACCAACAGATGTCTTAAGGAGTTGTTGGCCAGGACGGTCTCTTCAGAGGCTAGGAGAGATCCTTATCTGGCCTTAACAGAGGTCATTTTCTCTATGAACTTTCTCAGTTTTGATGACAAGGGGCTCATTCCAGCTTACAAGCACTGGGCATCTCTTCCAAGAAGCACATCCCTGTCCCTGGTGAGATGGAGAGATCCTCTCTCCCTCCAATGGCAGCTGCCACCCCCTGCTAACCCATGGGAGAGGGCACACTTGTGCTTTTCCTCAGACTGCCATGATGCCAAATATGAGTCACAATAAGAGATGTATGCCTGACCATGGATCAGCCTGCTTCCACCAAGGAGGGAATAACCCAGGATTGGTCATGTCTCTACTCCCCTTTCTTGCTCTCATTGCCCCCCAAACAAATTGACTTATTAAGGGAAGAAGTTATGGCCTTTGACTATTTATTTTTTGAAAAGGTTTGACATAATATGAAAAAGATGTTTGATTCCTCCTGGATGCTCACATATGCATCAATTGGCAGGGTGGTATTGTTAATCCTTATTCTCTTTAAATGTCTCCTGCAGCAGATCCAACATCAGTAGGCAACAACAAAGGTGTCTCTTCAGATGTTAATGGATCTTAGGCTTCCTTCTTGCAGTCCTCCACATAAGGTTATGCATGCCGGGTTATCTGTAATTCAAAAGGCTACTGCCTANNNNCCCCCTCAACTCTTCAGGAATTAATGCTCTCCAAAGGATGGTAGTCAATGATGGGTAAGAGCTTGTGTAGCAGGCCAACCTAAGACAGGTACAGTCTAGTTGTTGAGCACTTCTGAGGTGGGGTCAACAAGACCTGAGAAAAGAACTCTGGCTCCCACTGAGTGCTCATGTAATAAATAAAAGGGGTGGACATACAGGAAGTTAAGACCTACGAGCCTGAGAGTAGCTAACCCAGAGTCTGCCTGGCACTGTCAGGGGTCCTGATTGTGCCTAGCCAATGAGGGGTGACCACTCAATGCTGCCTGAGGGTTTAGCAACCAGGCAGTGTCTGAGGTCCTGATCATGCCTAGCCAATGAGTGGTGACCATATGATGTCAAAGGATCAAAATGCCTGGTTGCTGGGAGAGTATGTAAGTTTTTCCCTGTTGTGAAATAAATGCATCTGTTTTATGCCTTCTACCTGACTCCCAGTGTCTGAGATGTTGACACTGCATCCCCCCCCCAACCCATGGAAGATGTTAGGGCCTATCAACAATGTTATATGAGACAAGAGAAATCAAACATGAGAAAGAACTAGTGAAGACTTTGAAAATACACAAGTGGAGGGAAAACTGGAAAGGTATGAAGGAAGCTTATGGGAACATGTGGGCACCATTAAAGAAGAAAATTTTGAAGTTATCAAGGTTCTGCATTAACTTGAGGATGTCCAAGGGTTAAGAAGTATTTCCGAAGAAGTGATACCAGAAAAACACACAAGGTTACAAATATCCAAGTGGAGGATAGTCAAAGATCAGCATCCAGATTTAATTCAGTTAAGCTTGTCCTAAGACATCTTATAATCAAGCTCTCATGGGTGAAAGTCAAAGAGAAAGGTCTCAAGGCTTCAACTTAAAAGAAACAGTTTTTTTTTTGGGCAGCCCAATTTATATGACCACAACCCTCAGGAGAAATTTTATGGGCCAGGAGAGAGGCATCAGATTTTTTTTTCACTACAAAGAACTGCAAAAAAACAAACAAACAAACAAAAAAAAACAGCCAAAGAAATTAAAAAAAAATCCCTTAGAAATGAGAGACAGAGATTTCTCCCAGGAAAATGAAAGGAGAGAGAGAGAGAGAGAGAGAGAGAGAGAGCACCTCCATTCTGACTGCTCTACATGCGATTCTAAAGGAAGTTCTTGAACTAAAAAAGGGAGACACTAATGAGTAAGAAGACAGCATGGTAAGGTATGTAGAATATAAACATCCACTAAGGAAAGCTATAAAAGAAGGAGAGAAATATTATTAGAAAACCAAGTTACATAAATTTGATTGTAAAACCTTTAATGTCAATAATTACCTTAAACATAAATGGACCAAATTCCTCTATTTAAAGATATAGACTGACTGAGTGAATAATAATAACATCCAGCTATATGTTACAAAAATTTATTGAACCTTTAAAGATATACATAACATGAATGTAAATAAAGCATAATTTTCCATATTAAAATCAACAAGATGGACCTTATATCTAAAAAGTAAAAATGGATAAAAGAGGTTATTATATAACAATGAGCTCACCAATTTAGCAATTCTAAACATATATGAACCCAGTATTTGATGAATTAAATATATAAGGCAGAGTAATAATAGACCCAAAGAGATAGATTTACCCTACTACTAAAACAACTGAGGATCTTAACACATACTTTTAACAATGGCTGATTATCCAAACAGAAAGGCTCCAAAAAAGCAAGACAGTGATATTTCATCTTTCGTAAAATAAACCCAACACATCTACAGAGCATTCCATTCAATGGTTGTTTGATACACATTCTCCACATCATTACAAGGGGCACTGCACAGGATATATTTTCTGTATGGCACAAAACAAGCCTGACAAAACTTAAAAAACCTGAAACCATGTCAAGTATCTTTTTCACTTAGAATGCAATTCAACTAGAAGTCAACAATGAGGAAAACATTGCAACAAAAGCACTGGTTTTTGGACACTCAATGGATCAAGGAAGAAATAAAAAAGAATCAGTTTTTTTTTCTTGGAAACTCTTAACATGCCAATGCACATAGGGTACAGGTAAGGCAGTGCCAAAAAATAAGTTTATACAAATCAATGGTTATATAAAAATAGATTTGAGGCAACTAAGCTGCCAGTAAAACAAACTGAATTAAAAAATCAGTAGAAGGAAAAAGTACACATAAAGCAGTGAAATGGGGACTGCAGTGTGAAACATCTTTGAGACAAAGAGTTGGTTCCTCAGAAAGGTAAAGAAAACAAAATAAAAAACAAAACAAAAATAGACACTCCCTTTAGCTGGTTAACTGAAGAGAGAGGAACGTCACTCAAATAGAAATAGAGGCGAATCGAGGCATTACCACACACAACAGAAACTCCTCAAGGCTCTTAGTGATTTTGAGAAACATCTGCATGCAAGTTTCATAATTAGAAGAAATGGAAAATTTCCAGACACACATACCAAACCAAGAAGAAATCATGAAGCTTTAGAAAACTCTAACAGAACTGTGGGTGTTGAAAATGAAAAAGTAGCAAAAAAATTTCCCATCAAAGAAAGTTCAGGACCAGGTGGTGTCAATGTTGAATTAATTCTACCTAAGACTATAAGAACAGCTAACACCAATTCTCCTTATGTTCTTCTGAACAACAACAACAAAAAAAAAGAGGATGAAATTCCTTCAAACAACTAGATGGCTGCTATCACCTCCATGCCAAAACAAGGTTAAGAACACAGCATAAATAGAAAATTATAGGTCAGTATACTTGCTGGAAATTTCCATTAAAATCACCAGCAAAACCAAATCCAATAGCACATTAACCAATTCTTCATGTAATAAGATTCACCCCAGGGATTCACTGGAAGTTCATTAAATTCAAATCAATAAATGTGCTGCATCATATCAATAAAATGAATTTGTCCAATTGTTTCACACAAAAAATTATAGTTGGTTTGTTTGAGTCAAGGTCCACTAAGATGATGTGTTTCTAAATACTTATTTCATGTGTATGGGTGTTTTGTCTGTATGTATACATGTACATCATGTATGTTCAGTGCCCTTGGGTCAATATTGAAGGGCTCCCTAATGGGTCCAAGTTTGGCAAGCATGACATGGCACAGATAGGTCTTGTCCATCTCCCTCCCCTCCCCCTTCATAAGCCCTTAGATTAAATTTCTAAGCTAGCCCCCAGGGTCAGGTTCCCTTATTTGGACACTCCTTTGTGCCTGACTAAAACTCCAAGATCCAACTATCAAAACAGCAGGATCCAGCAGCAAAATTCACCTTTTAGCTACACCAGCTAGCAGGTCCAATCAGGACTACCAGCTCATCCTTTTTCCTCATAAAAATCTACTCTGTTTTTAAAAACATGAACAATACCAGCTTTATTTTCTTTTTTCCTCTTTTTTATTTTTTTCTACAACAATCTTTCTTATTTTACATTCCGATCCCAGTTCCCTCTGTCTCCCCTCACCCCCACTTCTCCCACCTTCCCCCATCCCACCCCCATCCACTCCTCAGAGAGGATAAGGCTTCCCATGGAAAGTCAATAAAGTCTGTCACATCATTTGAGGGAGGACCAAGGCCTTTCCCCTGTGCCTTGGCTGAGCAAGGTATCTCTCCAGAGGGAAAGCCAGTTCATGCACTAGACATAAATTCTGGTCCTACTTCCAGTAGCCTCACAGACTGCCCAAGCCACACAACTGTCACCCACATTCAGAGGGCCTAGTCCAGACTTATGCAGGCTACCCACCTTTCAGTATAGTCAGTGAGTCAGTAAGCTCCCACAAGATCTACTCTAGCAAAAGACACCTGCTCTCTGACTTTGCCAGATCTAGAGGTTACCCCCTCCATCCCCTCCTCCCCACCCTGCTTGTCCCTCTAGGGCAATAAATCTCCTTTGTGCTGAGAATTTGGTGTCTGGGTGTGTCCTGTGCCAACTCTGAAGCCCTCTTACAAGAAAGTTTGGCATCCCCTGAGACTGGAGTTATAGGCAGTTTTGAGCCACCATGTGGGTACTGGGAACAAAACCTGGATCCTCTGCAAGATTAGCCACTGCACTTAACTGCTGAGCCATTTTTCAGCCCCAGATCTATCTCCAATGCCTTTGGAGGACTAAGAAGGAGGGGAGATTGACCTGTTGAGCTGCCTGAGTTGTAGCTTTCATGAGTCACCACCCAGGCTGGGGTGGACTTTTTAGTGATGCAGCTGCCTGCAAGTTTTTCATACCCCTGTGAGCAATCCTTCAACACATTCCCATGACACTCACCTGTGAGCAACCATTCACCACACTCCTGTGGCACTCACCTGTGAGCAACCACTCACCACACTCCTGTGGCACTCATCTGTGAGCAACCCCTCACCACATTCCCGTGACACTAACCTGTGAGCAACCCCTCACCACACTCCCGTGACACTAACCTGTGAACAATCCCTCACCACACTCCCAAGGCACTAACCTGTGAGCAACCCCTCACCACACTCCCATGGCACTAACCTGTGAGCAACCCCTCACCACACTCCTAAGGCACTAACCTGTGAGCAACCCCTTACCACACTCCCATGGCACTCACCTGTGAGCAACCCCTCACCACACTCCCAAGACACTCACCTGTGAGCAACCCCTCACCACACTCCTGTGACACTCACCTGTGAGCAACCCCTCACCACACTCCCATGGCACTCACCTGTGAGCAACCCCTCACCACACTCCCAAGACACTCACCTGTGAGCAACCCCTCACCACACTCCTGTGACACTCACCTGTGAGCAACCCCTCACCACACTCCTGTGGCACTCACCTGTGAGCAACACCTTACTACACTCCTTGATACCTCACTTGTACACAGCCTTTCACTCACACCTCATCTGTACTCTCTAAGCAACCACACGAAATCCACATCGCTAAATTGGACTTGAGTACAACTGTCTCCTTGGATCATTGCGGCACTCTCATTGGGTAGAACTGTATCCTTGGTTCATTGTGGTGCCCTCTCTGAAGTTCATAGTGACTTGTGGAAAAGGTCTTAGGGTTTCCATTACTGTGAAGAGACCCCATGACCATGACAATTAAAGGAAAGCATCTACTTGTGCTGGCTTACAGTTTCAGAGTTTTAATCATTATCATCATGGAGACATGGAGATGTACAGGCAGACATGGTGCTGGAGAAGGAACTCAGAGTTCTACAACTTGATTTGAAGGTAAAAGGAAGTGAACTGCATACCACATTGGGTGTAGCTTGAGCATATGAGACTTCAAAATCCACCTCTACAGTGACATACTTCCTCCAACAAGGTCACACCTCCTAATAGTACCACTCCCTATGGAACAAACATTCAAATACATGATTATAGGGGGTCATTCCTATTCAAACCACCACAGTCTATCAACATGAAATAGCAACCAAAGCCCAGTGTGGACGTGGGGAATGGGAGCCTCAACCCTGAGGCAGAGTCTGAATGCAGAGCTCTGATTTCTATAGCATAGAGACAGCACATAATTCAATGTCTGCCCTGCCTTCCATCTCAGTTTTTACATATCTGTCCATATCAATAGCCTTACCTTGCATGTCTATATCTTTAAGATTTATTTTTAATTTTAATTACGTGTCTCTGTGTGTGGGAATGTGCACTTGAGTACAGATGACTGTGGAGGTCAGAAGAGTCAGGTACCCTGGAGCTGGAGTTAATGACAGCTGTGAATCACCAGATGTGGGTGCTGGGAGCCCAGTTCAGGTCCTCTGGAAGAGTAGAAAGTGCTTTTAATGGCTGAGTCATCTCTCTAGCCCCTTCTCCCATTTTAAAAGGTTACCTGTTACAGGAGAGAGTTCATTCTAAGGGGAGTGGTGTACACACTGTGAGACTTATGCTATAAGAAGGTGGTTAGTATCTATTCAATATGAACAAGCAGATGTTCAGTCAGAATCAACCTCCCCTTATATGGATGAATTTGCAGACATGCAGGACTTGCACAGTAGATATTCATTTACTTCTTGCTTTATGGCAATAACTTGGTTCATGCTCTGTAGCTCAGGCTAGCCTTTATCTCATGGCAATTCTCCTGCCTCAGGCTCCCCAGTGTTAGGATAACAATTTAAGGCATCGTGATGATTATTCTTGGCTATCCTCTTGTCTGGATCTATAGTTAGCTCAGAGAGCAGATACTGGATAAATTGTAGAGGTCTTCAAAGCATGAAGACCGCCCTCCCCAAACATGAGCAACAGCTTCTGGCAGCAGCTGGATGAAGGTTGAGGAGCAGAAGACTTGCCTTTTGCCTCATTTCTTCACCATCCCTGGTGAGTTCCTTTACTCTGTTGCTGCCTTCCCCATCATTCCTACATTTCTTGGCCAACAGCAGAACCCAGATTCTGGCTTCTAACATGGCCTGAGGATCAGGGGATCCCTGGGAATCTTCCAGGCCTTCAGCATCAGGCTGGGATGGTTGAGGTCTCTTGTTTTGTGGACTAAATAGCCACTGGGTTCTCACCATTATGAGGACAGCCATGGTCCCATCCAGCCAACATGTCAGGCAACCTCGCAGATTCCCTTCCACTGAACACGCATCCTATCCGTTCTTTCCCTTTAGTGAGCCCTGACTGATGCAGTCACCATGCTCAGCTTGAAACTTTTTCCTGTGAGAATTTCAGAGTGCAGAGTACCCATGGGAGCAAGATTTTGGTTAATCTCTGTGGGTGAAAAAAAGTTAACTGAGGCCTCGGAGACATAAACCAAAGAGACAAACTAACTTCAGGGGAAGTCCTCCACTTTTCTTCAGGTGGGAGGATGGGCACTGGAGCTAGGGAGGACCATTTGTGATACTTTGTGGCTCCATCGTCCTGTGGCCATAGGCAAGTCCCTAACCCAATCCGAATCTCCATCCTTTGCTCCTTAAGTTGAGACTGGGTACTTTATCTAAACCAGTGCTGTGATTGTCAAGTGCAGTCCTGTGGAAGTCTCTCGTGGTGATGCTTGGCAAGGCTCCCTGTACACGGAAGTCGTCCTCTTACATTTAATGCAACCAGACACTACCGACTTCCCGGAACGCTTGTCCTGAGGTAGCAGATACACATAAAGAAGGCAGCTGGTTTGTGTCCTTCCCCATCTGCAGCCAGGTTGCCATGGCACTAGATCTGCTGCAGGGATGTACCAGGGACCAGATAGGATTCTTAGCTCAGTCGGGGCTTCCTCAGGAGAGCAGCATTGTCTTACCTGGAACAATCTTTTACAGTTGGATCAGACTAAGGCCTCCGCCAAGGCTGGAGCCTGGGAAGACTTGGGAGTCTTGGTGTCACCTGTGTCCTGGAGTGGGTGGGCTACATAGGTCTACACAGGTGGTCTCCTTTCCCTCGTTTGGTCCAGGGTTGTCTGTTGAGTCCTGTGCAATCCCAAGGCAGGCGTATTGAACCCACCTGCAGCCCTTTAAGGAACTCTATCCAAGATTGATGGACATTCCACAAATTGTTAGTCTTCAGCTCCCTGCTGCTAAATCATTACAGTCCCATCATCAGAGCTGGGTTTCAAAGAGGGCACACTTCTGTCACAAGATCAGCTCCAGGTTTAGGTCAGTCTGTGGCAAACCGCACAAACCTCTAGCAGACTGTGCTGGTAACCAGGCACTCCCGGGAACCATTGTAGCCGCCTGCATTCAAGTCTGTGGGTCTCTAAGCACACAAGAAAACAATCCTGAATTAGACACGTTCTTATAATCTAGGGAAGGCCTTTAAAAAACATTGGAACAAACCATGTCTCAAATTGGTTCCGTAATTAAGGTATGTAGATCTTGCCTTCGAAGATCCCTCACGTCGGCTTTAAGGGCCTCTGTAAGCGAGTAGATAATTGCGTATAGGAGCTGCAGGGCCGTTAGGGCAGCTTAATCTACAGAAAGCGTTGGATATTAGGGCTTCTGGGACGCCGCTTCTCCAGTAATGTCTCATCTGCAGATATTACCCCGAATGCATGCTTTTCCCCATTATATTATATATGTATTGTAGATCTGTGGAGCTTGCGTTTGGGTACGATTTTGTCACAGGATAAATAGGTACCCAAAAGATACTTTGATAGTCACGAAAGGTAGAAACATAATGAGAAAACGGCTTAAGATTTCCAGGGTACAATTCTCATGACCTGTTAAACTTGTACATGGTGGAGAGGCAAGAGCCCAATGGCCCCAGAGAGGGGGGCCGTTACATTTTGTTTAGCCTCAACTACGGGGCCAGACAGTGTTTTGACTCCTTTATCTTCCCTCAGTAAGTCAGGGTAGTCATAGGTTCAACATTCAAAATAAGCCTGGGAGTTTCAGCTGCCCTGAAGATTTAGGTGGAGATCAGATTAAAAATGAGGCTGTAGCTCAGAAAGACAGCAAGAACAAGCCTTTTAGCCAGTTAAGTAGATCAAGGCATCTCATCCTGATTTTTAATAAATATGCCTTCAGTAAGTAATAATTTGTGGACTAGGGAGATGGCTTAGTAGGTGAAGTGTTTGCCCTGTAACACAAGAACCTGATTCTGGGTCCCTAAAACAAAGGACAAAGCGGGGCCCATGTGTCTGTAACCCAGTGCTGTGTTGGCATAGGCAGGCAGATCCTGAAGTTCACTGTCCGGGAACCTAGAGGGATTAGTGGACCCCAGGTTCAGAGAGAGACCCTGTCTTAAAAAGGAAGGCAGCAGGACATCCAGATGGCTTGTTGAGTGTAGCCTCACAACCCGAGTTTGATACCTGGAAGCCACATAAAGGTGGAAGGAGAGCACTCACACACAGCCATGCAATAACAATATTAAATAAAAAGTTTAACCGAGGAAGACACGTCATTGACCTCTGACCTCCACGTGTGTGTTCACATACAGATGCACAGAGCCACACAAGTACCTCACAATGCCCAGCATCTCTCTGTCTTTCTTCCCATGTTGCTGTGTCTGACTCTGTCTGTCTTTATCTCAGTCTCTCTCTCTCTCTCTCTCTCTC
>LOEQ01001718.1:158154-171878 GCA_001685075.1 Bramus lutescens | reverse complement strand
GCCTCTACTTCCTGTCTAGTTGACCCGCCTATACTTCCTGCCTGTCCAATCAGCATTTATTTAAAACATGATTGTCAGAATACAGACAGTTCTCTCGCAGCATCTCTGCACCGTGGATTCCTTCCTGCTGGTCCCGTGCAGCTCTGCACTGTGGATTCCTTCCTGCTGGTCCTGTGCAGCTCTGCACCATGGATTCCTTCCTGCTGGTCCCATGCAGCTCTGCACCGTGGATTTCTTCCTGCTGGTCCTGTGCATCTCTGCACCATGGATTTCTTCCTGCTGGTCCTGTGCATCTCCGCACTATG
The DNA here is from genome assembly GCA_001685075.1 of Bramus lutescens. Taxonomy (NCBI): domain Eukaryota; kingdom Metazoa; phylum Chordata; class Mammalia; order Rodentia; family Cricetidae; genus Bramus; species Bramus lutescens. The sequence goes on along the minus strand of LOEQ01001718.1, from coordinate 171,573 downwards.
GATTCCTTCCTGCTGGTCCTGTGCATCTCTGCACTGTGGATTCCTTCCTGCTGGTCCTGTGCATCTCTGCACTGTGGATTCCTTCCTGCTGGTCCCGTGCAGCTCTGCACTGTGTCGTCTACTTGTTGTAGTGATTACTTCCCAATATCGGAGTCCTTTATTCCATGCTTTGATGAGGACTGCACTGTCTGTCATCTTGCACTTCAGAGCCCGAATGGCCCTTAGTTAATATCTGTAAAGTCTTAGCAGGCTTAGGGGGAGCAGAGTGATAAACGAATATAGCATCTCATACAAGCAGCTTGAGAGCCACCACGCATAAAATCCTAGGACAATGATCTGTGTTTATGTATTTGTTTGTATAAGTGTGTGCCTGTGTATGGGCCAGAGCTTTGTGCAGGATATATTTCAACAGCTACTCTCTACCTTGTTTCTAGAGCCTCCTGATGGGCTAAACCGGCAGACCAGCAAGCCAGAGATCCTCCCATCTGCCCCAGTGCTGGAATTATAAGTGTGGCCACCATGCCTTTTATGTAGAACTTAGGTTCTCATGCTTTTGTGGCAAACATTTTACCAACATAGCTATCCTAGTACCACTAGCCTAACTCTTATGGGGACACAGACAGACAGACAGACAGACAGATACACACACACACACACACACACACACACACACACGAGGCTGGAGGGATGGCTCAACAATTAAGAGCACTCCTCTTGTAGAGGATCAGAGTTTGTTTCCCAGTGCCTACATAGTGGCTAACAAACACCTGTAGCTTCAGATCCAAGGGATCCAGGTATCCCCTTTTGGCCTCCTTCGGTACCTGGGCACATATGGTACACATAGATATACCCAGGAACACACATATAAAGATAAATCATAGAAAATAAAAGACACATGTCATAGGCAGTTGGCATCGACTTTGTGAACTCAATACTAAAAGGACTGCCCTGTTTGCAAGTCTCACCTGTCTCAGTTATGTCTGTGAAGTCAAAGATCGTAAACCATCTTAGGCACGTGGTGGCCCAAGTGGCCTTCAGACACTTGGTGCTCCTACTGCTCCAGTTGAGTCAGATGGGATGCCTCTACATGGCTGCTGTTAAAGCTGGGGCCAGCTCCGCAGACACCTCCGCAGTCCCTTGGAGGGCTATCCTGCGTATTTATGTAGGAAGTGTTGTATCTTATTTAATAATTATTTAAGTAACTGAGAGATAGCTTTTGAGTGTGGTGCTAAAGTAATCCAGAGACTCACACACACACACACACACACACACACTAAATCCTTATTAGACCTGCTCCCAACACCAAGGGGCCAAGGATTCATGAACTAAACAGACTTTAAGGAAAGTGTAGGATGGAAGTCTCGACACCGACACTCAGCTGCTACTTCCTGCCTCTCTCCCCGCATCCCAGCTTCCCCCCACACTAACCAGTCAGGGTACAAAGAGTCTGGTGACTTCTGAATACCCCGTCACCTCCTTCTCAACTTGCTTCTGAAGTCCAGAGATAATCAAGAGACAGAAAGGTGATGCCCTCTGCACAGCGCACACTCAGTCAAAGTTTGCTGAGTTAAATTAAACTGAATCACACAGTGTCCAGTCTGACCCAGATTGAGACTCACACACTTTGGTGCCTTTCTCTTTGTTGTTGTTGGTTTTGGCCTCACTTCAGAGAAGAGGAACAAAGCACCCTTTAGCCCCCCCTTTTAAAGTTTGTTATGCCTTATTTAGGAGAGACTTGCCCTCAACCCAAAGAATGACAAACCACCAGATGAGAGATTTAGCAAAACCACCAAAGAGAAATTCCCCTCTCTTTTAGGCCTTCCCTTTTTCCCTCCACCCACGTCTCCCTCCTTTGCTAGAGCAAATCATTTCTAGTCTTATGGAAATGACGGGTTATTTTTTTCTTTCGAGTTATTTCTGGTAGGTTGGATTCCAATCTTAAGTCACACACAGCTCTTAATATTTTCTTTTTTAATTTATTGAATCTGTTCCCTGACACTTACACACACACACACACACACACACACACACACACACACTTCTCTGATTACTCTTACCTCATCCTCTTACCCCTCTCTGACCCTTGATAATCTCCTGTCACCCTAAAAACCTTACATTCGTGTCTTTTTGTTTTCCTGTATGACCTTGACCAGTGCTCTCTGTGTGACCGTAGGTTTGGGTCCATCCATTGGGACCCAGTGAGTTCACTGGTGGGTACACGCTGAAGACAGAATCAAAGATATTTCCAGATTTCCGGAGTCAGTAGCTCGCAGACACACGATTGACCTTTGACAGGGCCGGACGTGCGCAGGCCCAGTGCCAATCATTAGTGTAGTGGCTGTGTGTCCTGTCTAGTAGACGCATTGGCAGCCCTGTCCCCTATCAATGCTCTCACACTGTTTCCACCTCCTCCGCAGCGCTCTCTGAGCCTTGAGGAAGGAGAGAGGAACAGTTTGTTCAGGTTGGGCTCAGCTTGCACGTATTCTAGGCACCTTGGGTAACCGTGGCAAGCGCTTGTTTTCTCAGGCAATGATCTTCAGGAAGTGATTTGTGCAGACGAAGAGGGCCAGAAGTGAGGCTGTGAGCCTCAGTTTCCCTATTTGTACAAAGAAGGAAACAGAAGGTTGGTTCAAGCCTCAGCATAATGCAGTTCTTTTACGGTTACTCAACCCCCCCAGGGCTGAAGTTTGAAAGCTTCGCTGGGGAAGAGCCCAGAGAAAATGGTGCCTTGTAGCCACAGAGCTGAGAGGGGGGCCCGTTGCGGGATTTACTGGAGAGAGGAACTGAGACTCAAGATTCTGAGATTCCCACCTCCCCAATGCCCTTCCACTGCTCTAAGGCAGCAAGTCTAAGGTTTGGTAGAAAGACTGGCTGAGTAGAAGGCAATGTGATGTAACCTCTCACCTGGCTACCTTAGATTTGCTTTGTACAGGCACAGTCACTTGGGTTTGTTTTCCTGCTTTGCCACCTGAGAATCTTCAGGCTGCAGGACCTGGGATGCAGTGTGGAGGCCGGGCCAGGCCTGACATGGAGGAACTGTCAATAACAAAGAGAAGGCCTGGGCTTCTTCCAGCCACTTCCTACTTGGTCATGCGATGACCCGATGATAGGCCTTCAGCTTCCATGACTGCCGTAGTGGGGGGCCTCTCACACCCTCCAAACTGTCGTTTATTTATTTGAAACAGGGCCCCTGGCTGTGATGGAACTCAGAGAGATCCACCGGCCTCTGTTTTCTTAGTGCTGGGATGGCCTTCAGCAAACTGTCATATCTTAAAAAGTAAACATTCACAGAGCTGGGTGTGGTGGCACACACCTTTGGTCCCTGGCACTAAAGGGGCTGCAGGAGGATCACAGATTTAAGAGCATCCTTAGCTACATAGAGTTCTAGGATAGCCTGACCCTGACAAAAACGTCCTCCTGGATGGCATTTTGAATTCTGTAGAGCATCCTGCAGCTGTTCTCAAGGCCAGGGTCAGCTTGGAAGACCTATATCTTTATAATATTTTTAACCCTCTCTCTGTCGTTCAGCTGTCATCTCTTTCAACTACCATTGGTTTATCATGTATCATCTATCATCTTTCTCTTCTGTCATGTATGTATGTCATCTTTTGTCTATCATCTGCCCATCATTTATCTACCTATCTTCTATCAATCTATCATTTGTCTATAACTTATTGTATATCTGTCTACATAACTTCTATCAAATCTATTATTTGTCTATCATTTATTATCTCTCTACCTTTTATATATCAATTTATTATTTGTCTATCATTTATCATATATCTATTCATCTGTGGTTTGTCTTTCTATAGATTATGTCTCTGTGATATCTATCCATCTATCATCTATCTACTTAACACTTACGTATCATCCACCAGTCATTATTCTATCATTCTACAATAATTTTATACTGGAGAATTGCTTTTTTTCCCCCCAAGACAGCTTTTTTTTTTCTGTGTAACTTTGGCTGTCCTGGAACTCACTCCATAGACCAGGCTGGCCTTGAACTCAGAGATCTGCCTACCTCTGCTGCCCAAGTGCTGGGATTAAAGGCAAGCACCATCATTGTTTAAGTTACTGAATAGTGTTTTATGAGATCTCAAGACTAGAAATCATACTCCTAGGAGACCAAGTGCAGATACAGATAGTCCTTGGATTTCCTTAGGAGAAACATGCATATAAACATGCTCCAACCCAAATGCTGTTCCTTTCCCCCAGTGTTTTTCCATCTTAGTAAATGATGCCACAATTCTCCACGAGTGCTTAGAGTCACAGGCTTTCAGAGATGAGAAACACTAACAAGACAATTGATTCAGGAGAGCTTCCAGGGCTTTGGTTAGTTCCTGTCTACTCTGCTCCTAATTTTTGGATTCTTAAACTAGGTCATTTTGCCATAATGGACAACACAGTCCCGATCTATGGCCGACTAAAAGGCACTTCATGTCTTGAAGATGCTCATGGTTTGACTTTTGGAGGTAAGGTTGGGCTGGGAATAGAGGTCAGCTTGCCTAGCATGCATGAGGCCTTGGGTTCAATCCCCAGCACTATCCACCACCCCCAAAAAACAGTGAGGTAAAAATATAATGTGTATGACCCAAGAAGCCACAAGACGGGCAAACTTTATATTGCTCCATTTTGCAATAGGGAATAGTAAAAGAAAGCACGTGTTTGAAGAGAGTTGAGCACAGAGCCAAACTGCTCCATGTTCCTCCCTACAAAGCTGAATTTAATTGGAGTTGACGATATTGACAAAGCCCACTCTGCACAAACAATTTTTTTTCATCTCTAGGGGGAGAAAGTAAATAGGTTTGCAAGGCAGTTTTGCAGATTGTCTTTTTTGATTATCTGAAAGAAATCTACTTTGTTCCACTCAGTTAAAGAAAAAGTAAGATTCATACCACACATCCGTAAGCCAGCTTTTCCCTCCAGCAATGTTTTTAGAATCTCAAGCAATGCTGCTTTATTTCTACCCAGCTGGATACAACTTAAGTAACTCATTTAGCAGTTTTAACAAATACTTTAAATTTCATAAAGTTTGAGCCATTTCAATTTTGTCCAGACAAGGGTCCTTTGCACTGAGTTTTGCAATTTTTTAATTAATTCTTTGAGAATTTTATACACTGTATTTTTAGCATATTTACTCTCAAACTCCTCCAAGATCTACCCCCACTCCCTGCCCCTCAGTTCATGACCTCTTTTTCCTGTTTCATTCCAATAACCTGCCAACTTCAACTTATACTACCTGTATGCTCCTGGACGAGGAGCCATACACTGGCTGACCTACCAGGAGCCATGCTTTTAAAGAAAACTGTCTCTCCTCCAGAGGCCATCAACTGTGTGTGGTTATGTGCATGTATGTGCAGGTGCCCATGGAGGTCAGAAGCATAGGATTCCCCTGGATCTGTGTTGACAGGGGTTTCTGTCCCACGAGGTCCCATAGCCAATTAGTCCCAAATAAACACACAGAGGCCTACATTAAGCATAAACTGGTTGACTTAGTAGCTCAGGCTTCTTATTAACTCTTTCTTACATCTTAGATTAGCTCATTTATTCTTGTTTATGTTAGCCAAGTGGCTTGGTACCTTTGTCATTGAAGGATTCTCATCTTGCTTCCTCTGCGGCTGGGTGACAACTGCAGACTGACCTTTCCTCTTCCCCGAATTCTCCTGTTCTGGTTGCCCCACCTATACTTCCAGCCTGGCTACTGGCCGGTCAGTGTTTCATTAAAAATAATACAAGTGACAGGATAAAAGACCATTGTCCCACAGCAGATCTGGAGTTATAGGTAGCTGTGAGTTTTCTCACATGGGTACCAGAAATTCAACACTGGAAAGGCTCTCAATCTAATTCTGTAATAATCTTGGTTTCATTTCCCTCTCTCTGTTTTATTCATTCTCATGACTTTTGACTTTTTTCTTACTTTACACCTTTTCTGCAAAAGCTGAAATGAAAATAGTGGCGAACACATGCATTAGCTCACTCCTTAAAAAGTAGTGGGAGACACACACATTCCCGCGTCTCGTGGAAAGCAGCGGAAGGCATATGCATTCCCTCCTTTCTGAGGTCCTTGAAGAAGCCAGGTATTTGTCTGATATTAAGAGCCAGGAAGGGTCTGAGAATTTACTTTCCTTGCTCACTGGTTTCCTAGAAACAAATAGAAGACACTAGACTTCTGGGTCAGAGACAAGAAGCAACTTCCTCCTTACCAAGCCCAGAGAGTCCCAGGCTAGGCATCTTTGAGATGCTTCCTGAAGCTTTGCTCTCCACAGGGGGACCAGAGAGCATCACGTGACTCCAGGCAGCGCCACCTTGCGGAGGAGGAGTTGGTATTTTGGAAACTGACGTGTTGAGAAGTGCCCATAAACACACCTGCTAATTGTCCAGGGGCAGACACTGTCAGCAGCCTCCAGCTGCCAAACTCATGTTTACTCTGAGAGACACAGTCTCAGTACTTAAAGGGACATAAACTTCCTGGAACAAAGGCCAGCATTTGAGAACAGAAATTCAACAGAGCACCAAGGGTATTTCCTTAGACCTGCAAGGCGGCTCTGATTTAATGATTGTGAGAATCCAGTTGAGACAACACACAGAAAACTCAACTTTGGAAACATTAGTGTGTGTGTGTGTGTGTGTGTGTGTGTACATGTATGAGCATATCTCTTTGTGTGTTTGCACATATATCTGAGTTAGTGTGTGTACATATGTGTGTCTGTGCATGTGTATGTGTGCATCTTTCCAAGGAAGCTTTTGAAGTCTTTGAATACAGGACAGTCTCAGAGCAAGGCACAAGTTTGCTAGTTGGAGACTAGCAATCATGTCTCCCTTTGAACGCACACTGGCCCGAGGTCAGACTCAAATGTCATTCCTCAGAAGCCATCTGCATTTTCCTTTGAGCCAGCATCTCACTGGACCTGGAGATCACTGATTCTGCTAGACTGTCACCTGTGTCTGCCTCTCAAGCACTGGGAGAATGGCCCTCCACACACCCAGCTTCTGTGTGGGTCCTGGGGTCACACTCGGGTCCTTGTGCTACCCAGGGAGTGTTTTACTGACTGAGCCATCTGCCCAACCTGAACTTTGTTTCCTGACAGGTAGAAAGTGAAGTTCAGTCCTTGAGCTGCACGGTGAGCTGCTTATCCAGGGTTACATTAAGAAGGTTGGTGTGCAGAGAAGATGAGTTACTGCTTGCACCCCCTACTTCACAGACACAGCTGTGACTCCCCAATGAAGGTAGCAAGAGAGTCTCATTTCCTTCTGTCTTTCACATCGGGTATCTTGGTCCCATTCATTCCCTGCCCTCTCTTGGAGAATATTATGTTAAGGTGTGATACTTTTGTTTATGTTGCATTTGTTTAACTCTGGGAAGCTGTGTTACTTTGCCTGTCTAGGACACCTGATGGTCTACTAGAGATCTGAATGGCCAATAGCAAGGCAGGAGAACAGGTAGGTGGGGCTGGCAGGCAGAGAGGATAATTAGAAGAAATCGAGGGATTTCTTCTAGCCAGAGAAGGAAGAGGACATCAGGGCCAGCCATCCAGCTACACAGCCATCCACGGAGCAAGGTTTACAGAAGTAGGAGAACAGAAAAAGTCCAGAGACAAAAGGTAGGTAGGATAATATAAGTTAGGAAAAGCTGGCGGAAACAAGCCAAGCTAAGCTGGATGTTTATAACTAAGATTAAGCCTTCATGTGGTTTATTTGGGAACTGGGTGAAGGCCCCCCCCCAAAGAGACAAGAAGAGTAAAATATATCATGTTACTCCAGTCCTCGGTCCTTGCAATCCCCCCATAATATAAAATAAACTTTAAGAGAAAAAAGGAAAAAAAAAGAAGAATCGATTTCTTCATGGAAGCTGCATTGTGACAGTGATTCACGCAGCAAACCCCTTTATCCATCTGTCTTTACTTGCAAGCGGTCATTGCAAAGTCACTGGTCTGGTTCAAGGCCTCTGGTTTCTGCTACACTTTTGATGCTGGGCCTCTCTGGGACTCTGTGTATGGAGATCCTGCAGCTTTGGGTCTGTGGGTCAGGCCCCTTCACATGCTCCTAGCAGGTCACAGAGGGGTGGATGTTGCGGTGAGTTCATAACCCTGGTTCTGGGCCTAGGTAGTTAGCTGCAGGGTTGGCCAGCCTGCTAGCTCTCCCCTGTCCTCACCACCAGGGCGAGCTCTTCAGTATTGCCCTGGTGAGTTCACCCCTGGCAGTGATGAGCAAGGGGTGGGGCCGTTCTGCTTTCACGCCCTCAGGGTCGGCTCTCCCACACCCACACCACCTGGACCAGCTCTACTGCGCTGCCCAGGGGAAGTGCAGGGGCCATTCTGCCAAGTGCTGCAATTGGGGAGGGTTGAGGACTACTTTCCCAGTCTTATGACCTCAGAGCCAGCTCTCCCACCTGCAACAGGTGGGAGGGGGTTGGGATATCTTTCTCCTACCCATGCCACCATTTGACAAGTAAGGGGTGGACCAGATCGCCGTGGCTCACGTTCTCCGGGCCAGCTCACCTGCACCCCTGTCTGTAGGGTTGGCTCTACTGTGCTGCCTAGGCAAGGTACACTGTCCCGAGAGATGAAGCTGGTCAGGGGATGGGCCAGCTCCCTCGCCCACCCACCACAGGTGGTAGGGGCAAGAGGGGAAGACACCTTTCCCTCTCCCTTACCTCCACGTGGCAGAAGAGGGGGTATGTCTTGCTGCGCTATTCTGAAATTCTCAGGGCCAGCTACCCTGCATCTCTGCCCTCTGAGCTAGGAGCTGGGACGGCTTTCCTGAGTGTTGCCCTGGTAAGGGAGAGGGTCAGCTCTCTTCATCTGTTGCAGGCGGTGAGGGATAAGGGGGTCATCTATCTTTCCAACCCATGCCTCCGCTTGACAGTTGAGGAGTGGGGGACAGCTCTCCCACGCTCTCCCACAGCTTCGGGGCTGGCTGTACACCTCTACCAACACGGCTGCCCAGGGGAGGTGCAGGGCCCTCTTTCTTGTGTGTGGCAGCTGGTAAAGAGGAGGGTCAGCTCTGTCGCCAGCTGGAGGCTGTCGGGGCGTGGGCAGGGAGGGAATCGTTCCCTTGTCCCCACCATTACATTGCAGACAAGGGAGGCATACACTTATCTATTGCCCTCTCACTCTCTCAGGGCCGGCCCGCCTGCGCCCCTGTCTACAGGGTCAATTCTACCTGGGTGCCCAGGCGAGGTGCAGGGCCCATTCTCCTGAGTGCTGCAGCTGGTAATGGATTGGATCAGGTCCCCCACCAGCTGCAGGGGCGAGAGGAGGCATCTTTCCCTCAACACAGGGCAGGTACAACCTGCTTTCCCATTCTCATGCCTTCAGGGCTGGCTCGCCCATGTCCCCTCGAACCGAGTCAGCTGCCCAGACCAGGTGTAGGACCCTCTGTCCTGCCTGAGTGCTTCAGCCGGTGAGGGGCAGGACCTCCCTAGTGTTGCAGCCAGTGAGGGGCGAGGTCAACTATGTATAGCGCTACCCTCTTAGCCTCCGTGGTATCAGGAGCCAAGGACATTAATACAGACCTGGCTGCAACAGAGCCGTGAACCCAGACATGGGCCGGGCAGCAACCCAGGCCCTGACATTACCATGACCTGAGACGCAATTACGCCACCCACGTCAGTCTGCTCCTCACCGCTTTTACCTCTTCAGATATGCCCCTGTCCTCAGGACATGAACCAGGCCTTCCCTCCTATTCCACAGCATGTATTTGCTCACCATGCTAGGTGCCCATCTACAGGCGGGTCCGTGTTTTCTTCTCGGAGCTCGGGGCAGATCTCCCTGGTCCTGTGTGTGGGTTTCATTGTCCACTCAATCCATCGTGGCTCTGGGCAGGACCCTGCTTCCTCCTCGGAGCCCATATATTTATTTTTATTTCCAGTGTATTGATTGCCTAGATGTATGTGTACCCTGTTAAGGCCAGAAGAGGGCATGGAATCTCCTGGAATGGGAGTTACAGGCAGCTGTGAACCTTCAAGTGGGTGCTGGGAACGGAAGCCTGGTCCTCTGCTCTCAGAGCATCGGATCCACCCTAACCTGATCTTCTTAATGTGAAGAATGAGCATCCCCGTCCATCTGTTTGTTGTTCTATTGGCCATCACAGCCTCCAGGAACACATCTTTGACTAGTGACAACTCATTACACCCGCGGCAGAATAGGGCTGGGGCGCGACTCCATGTAAGAACTCCTGACAGAGGCGAGCGTGTTCAAAAGCTTGAGAACAGATTTGGAGAACTGAAAAGGCTCCGCATCTCAGCGGCAGATCCCAGCAGGACTGAATTAGCTTCTCTCCCGCTCGCTCTTAATTTGGAAAGTTAAACTTAGTCTTGAGTGTTTTGTCTGAGGACGATGTGTGGGCGCAGGGGTCTATATCATTCAGATGGAAGCTTTCGTCTGTCTCAAGCCTGTATGTATATTAAGACAGCCATGAAATTTTATATGTGCTCATGCCTTAAAATATCTATAGACATTAAGAGAATCAGAGGGCTGAAAAGATTTCATATCCAGTGTATCTTTCCCCGATTTTTGGGTGCTTTCTTTGATTAGAGTTGGGTTGACTGAACCTTGAGGAGTAGTCGTTCCTGAAAACTGGGCAATGTACAGTGGAAGCGTTTGATTAAGATAAGAATTTCAGGAAGCTTAAAATGCAGTGAGGGCTCAGGAGTTGTCTTAGGGGTACAAACTCCAGAATCCACAGAGAAAAGCCCAAATCCAGAGGTGGTGGCATGTGATTGCAGTCCTGGAGCCAGGGAGGCAGAGACAGGCAGGTGCCTGGGGCTCCAGAACCTGTTTCAGAAAAAATAAAAAGCAGGGAAGCTTCTGAGAGAAATGGTACCCGCCTAACACACAAATGTTAAGCTAACATACAACAAACTAGCCGATAAACACAACCCAAAAAAATGGCAGCACACTCCTTCCAGCAGGTTTCAGGGCTCAGATTGCCAGCCATTTTGCTTTTATTGTTATTTTACATTTTATTTATGGTGTGTGTGTGTGTGTGTGTTTGTGTGTGTTATGTGGGTGTACACATGGCACCACATGTGTGGAAGTTGGAAGACAAGTTGTGGGAGTTGGTGTTTTCCTTCTACCATTGCATTCCAGAGTTGAGCTCTGGCCATCAATCTTGGCCACAGGTGCCTTTACTGGATGGGCCCTCAGATCAACCTGCTAGTGGCTTTTACATAAACAAAAAATGGGAAAGGCATTAGAAATGTTAAGAATGTAATCTTGAGGTCCCTTGGTTCACAGAGAACAAGAGAGCCATAGAGGGCTTTCTCAGGGGACACGACCTCAATCAATAGGCACCTACTCTCTTGAATGCAAATACAGGGTCTGTGTGGGTTTTATAATGAGGCTCTGGTTCCTGTTATCAAGTTTCCAGGACTTGCTTTCTGAAGATGCATCTAGAATCATCTGCAGTTTCTCTCTGGGTTTCTAGGCCAGTACCTCCACGACCAAAGTTCTGTGGATGCTACACGGCACTCGGCCATCCCTTCCCTCCATAGCCCCGTCCTGCTCACACGCCTACACTGACTGCAGGCAGCTCCACTGCCCTCCTCCATCCTCCTTCACACTTTCACAGGAAAGCCTGAGCCAGGCCATTGTATTTTTGGTAAATGCCATGGTTTGCCACATCACTGAGCAACCATGAAGAGTTCTCTCTAAATATTTGTACCATTTCATCTGTAGTCAAGGATACTTTCTCAAAATGAACATTCTAGAGCCAACTCATTTGACTGCACAGCTGGGTTCAAGCTCCAGAGAGGCAGAAATGCTATAGTTTATCAAACTCATTTGTATTGCTATTCTTACTGAGTGGTCTCACTTTGAGGAAACCACAAAGATGCCACTGGAGAAGTCTCAGAGCTTCAGGGGCGGAGTTGATCTGGGGGTGTTGGGTCTTTTCATAGTCAACGATCACATAAAACCCAACATAAAATGGCTTTTAATAGCGCTTTTTGAGTGAACATTCTGTTCTTCACTTGGAATTGTGGCAATTTGGAAAGAATGAATGCTACATGACATCATGAAAAGGAAGTTGCTGGATGGAGGGATCAGTCATAGCTGAAGCCTGGCTCTGCGGTGCTGGTGGGTTTTAGTGTCATTGGGCTGGGCAAGTTAAGTGCTGGTAGGGTATCAAGTCCTTCTTGACAAACGGAAGAGACAGGTTTAGGGCAGAGCTTCTCAAGTGGGTGCTCCAGGCCTGGGGAATGCCTTCTGTGACACAGAAAATCGGCAAATGTAGTTCCTTCCTCCCTCCAAACATGTATCCATGTATTAAAGTCCATGAAAGGACATGTGATCCCAGAATCCAGCTTAACATGAGGGTGGTGTTTCCCCGATACCCTCTGAGGATTGCTCCTTACCATCCCTCGGGAACACACAGGTGCTTTCTGGGATTCTTTAACTCAAATGATCGGTAAGACCTTTTCCCACCATACTTTAGCTATTATTTATTTTTTATGTTTTGTCAGAGAGAGAGGATTTCTGTGTTGATGTTCAGTGACTTCTTAGACAAAGATTGATGGGACATGAAATAATCTAACAGCCTAAAGGTTCATGGGTTGAGTCATCACTCAACTCTGCTTCATCTGAAGGTGCTTTCTAGTATTATAGTCTGTGGTCCTAAGATTCTAATGTGAAACCATGGACAATTCTTCCATTAAGAAAATGAAATATATTCTATAACCTTCTGAAAGGCCTGTACTATTTCATATGCCGAGAAAGATGCCTCTCTAAGTTCTTGATGGAACACAGAAAAATTCATTTATACAGAATGGAGACATTTGAAACATCTTGGGCATTACTGAGAATTCTTTTGGGGAAAAATCATGCTCCTTCTTTTTTTAAGATTAAAAAAATTAAAGAGTGTGTGTGTATACGTGTGTGCACATGTGCATGCATGAATGCAAGTTCCTGATGAGGCCAGAAGGGGGCAGCAGATCTCCTGGAGCTGGAGTTACAGTGGTAACAAGACCTCAGGCATGGGTTAGGAAACAAACTTGGATCCTCTCCAAGAGCAGAATGCATTCAGCCAGTTACCCATCCCATTTTTTAAAAATCATGTAGGACATTTGAATGAGTTAAATTTTAAGCTCTGGGTTGGTACAGGTCGGCATAGGCATTGAATCATCGGATTATTCTTCAGACTGTTTAATCATAATGGATGTTACTGGTTTTATTTGTTACTAGAATGCATTTCCTCCTTGAACACCTATACCTTTAATTTAGACAAACCAAAAGGGCAGAGTGCATGGCAAGGGGGGGTAACCTTTTATCTAAAAATGACATCCTCATGACATGTCGCTTCCTTCATTGATCAAAGCAGTTAGAATATACATATTTATAAGAATTCCTTCTGTCAATTCTAAATATTAAAACCAAGCACCACATGTTTTGCTCAAACTCACAGAAGTGTGGCACATCT
>LOEQ01001718.1:126016-140429 GCA_001685075.1 Bramus lutescens | reverse complement strand
GGCTGGTGGTGCTGACCCGTGGAAGCTGGTGATGACCCATGGCAGGTGGTGATGACCCATGGTAGCTGGTGATGACCCGTGGCAGCTGGTGATGACCCTTGGCAGGTGGTGCTGACCCATGGCAGGTGGTGCTGACCCATGGCAGGTGGTGCTGACCCATGGCAGGTGGTGATGACCCATGGCAGGTGGTGGTGACCTATGGCAGTTGGTGATGACAGGTGATGGCAAGTTCAGAGAGAAATGAGAAGCAAGCAAACAGTGGTGTCCACCAAAGCAAGACTGAGGGGGATTAGGGGAACCATCTCAGGCTTTGAATCCAATTCAAGAATTGAACGCAGTGTATCTGGCTTCAAAGCTCAGTCTTACCTCTGTCCAGGAAAATGTTGCTGTGTCTACTTCCTCTTCTATGAGTCACCAAGGCCAGGTGGTGCCAGAAAACCAATGAAATGGAAATGTTTTCTAATTCCGAGCTGTGAGACACTAACCAGACAGGTACTCTGGGGAAGAGTAAGGCAGGAAAGGTAGCGTCAGGTGACCAGAGCCCAGCTTCGGCATCCGTCTGAGCCTTACCTGGGTAAGGCTTTGTCACTCCCTTGGGGCTGGGTCATTGGGGTCCTTGACATGGCTATATCCATGTCAACAATAGCACTCATTCAGGACTGCATTGCTTCCTCCACCTAAGTGGTAATTCATGATGCACACTGGTCGAAGGTTAGCATCTCAGCAGCATCTGTACTCGAGGGTCCCATCAGTTTTCTGTCATCATAGTTTGATCTCTGTCTGCATCTATAAGGATGCTTGAAGTCCTTATAGCAGTATGACACTCATTTATATATTCATGTGCAAAACCTTCCTTTCCTGCCCACTCACCTGCTCCTTTATCCATATATNTATACCCACCCAGCCAAGCACCATCTATCTACAGATCTTTCCACATATCCATTTACCATTCTTCTATGTATCCATCCATGCAAGCATCTTTCATGCATGCATCAGTCAGCCCATCTAGCCCTCCATCCACACATCCATTCATAGCCCTCTATCCACAATCCATTCATATCCATCCACACATCCATTCATATCCATCCACACATCCATTCATATCCATCCACATATCCATTCATAGCCCTCCTTCCACACATTCATTCATATCTATCCACACATCCATTCACACATTCTTTTTTTTTTGTATTTTGAGACAAGGTTTCTCTGTAGCTTTGCAGCCTATCCTGGAACTAGCTCTTGTAGACCAGGTTGGCTTCGAACTCACAGAGATCCGTCTGCCTCTGCCTCCCAAGGGCTGGGATTAAAGGTGTGTACTATCACCGCCCGGCTTTTACCCATTCTTTTAAATATCCATCCGTTCTTCCCATTCATTGCTTATACATATATCTACCCACTAATCCACAAATTCATCCATATACCTGTAGGAAACTGAGGCATTGAAGTTTTAGACAACTGTTAGATGTCTACATTTGTAGGAGTTCTTTCTGTTTGTGTGTTGCTTTCATTGGATAATAAATAAAGAAACTGCCTTGGCCTAGTTGATAGGGTGGAACTTAGGCAGAGGAGACAGAACTGAATTCTGGGAGAAAGAAAGCAGAGTCAGAGAACTGCCATGGAGNTTGGATAATAAATAAAGAAACTGCCTTGGCCTAGTTGATAGGGTGGAACTTAGGCAGAGGAGACAGAACTGAATTCTGGGAGAAAGAAAGCAGAGTCAGAGAACTGCCATGGAGCCGCCGGAATCAGACATGCCGAATCTTTCTCTGTAAGCCATGACCTCATGGTAATATACAGATTAATAGAAATGGGTTAAATCAAGATGTGAGAGTTAGCCAATAAGAGGCTAGAGATAATGGGCCAGGCAGTGATTTAATTAGTACAATTTTTGTGTGGTTATTTTGGGTGTAAGCTAGCCGGGCGGCTGGGACAATCGGCCTGCTTTCTCCAACATACATTTGGATTTGAACCCAGGCAAACTGTCCCCTGAGTCCTGTGCTTCAAACCTCATACTAAGGGCATCTCATGCCACTGTACTGGGGTTGAACTTCCATATACAGGCAATGAAAATCTCATGTTACTTCAAATGTTCCCACTTCCCCAGCTTGTCACAGCACCCTGTATGAAACCCATGGTATCTAGAGCTTACATGGAAAAGACTTACACACTTATTTATTCAAATGGCTGGCTATACTGTGGTGGCTCCTACAATCTGAATGCAGATAACAAGTATCAGTAGTGGCTGAGCTACTATCACATCATAGCAAATTTATTTCAAATATCTTAAAACATCATTGATACTGATAATCACTCAAGGCTGTAAGAGTTATTAGGCCTAGTATTCTCATTATTTAATGCATTAATAAAAGCACATGTGTTATTATAGTATGAATTTGCTCCCTAAATCTTGATAATGCTGTTTCAGTATAATTGGTTTCTTTAGAAACTCAGTGCATTTAAAATCATGACTAGGAGAAGAGAGGTAGAAGTTTCTCTGGAGTGGAAAGGCCCAGATTCATAATGTGAGGGCTTTGGCTAGTGCCTTTAAAGAGGAAGTTAGTCATGCAGTACACACCCTCCATCTTGGGTTCCATTACCTAGTGGTCACACTTTAGAATTTTGATTTCCAGTGATGGGGAACTCATTATGTATTAACCACAATACTTTCCTCCTTTTGAAAATGTGAAATTAGGGCTGGGAATGTAGCTCAGTTGGTAGGGTGCCACCCTCCAGAGAGCCCCGAGTTCCATCTCCTCCACACTGGGTGTGGTGACATACTTAACTCTAGGACTCAGGAGCAAGATAATCAGAATTTCCAGGCCAGTTTTCGTTATGCATAGCAAGTTATGGGCCAGAATAGACTACATGAGTCTCCATCTTTACAAAGATTCTGAAGAAGAAGACAAACAAAACAATAAGTTAAAATAAAATGCCACACACACACACACACACATGCACGTACACACACAAGTTACAATTCTTGAGTGGAGAGTCATGACCATGTAGGGAAATGCTGTTGTCCACTCTGCCTTAGGACCCACCTTCTCTCTGGAGATACAGTACCACTAACAGTGAAGAGCTGTCTTTGAAATCTCTTTCCCAGGAGTTGGGCATCTTTCTGATTCTTTCTGGGGCTGGCGTCCCTTACCATCACAGATCTCCGCAACACAGGAGCAGCCAGCACACACGGTTCCTGTCTCTGTCACAACAGCCTTTATCTCATTCTTCCCTGAACTTCATAATTGAGTCTCAGTTCCCCTTTCCTTCCTCCTTAGTGCTCTCAAGCATGAGAACTAAACAGACTCAGCGAGTCCATCCAACTAAAGCCCTGCGTTGCCTGCTCGCTTGGATCCCTGTCTGTGTCAGCATTACGGACTGCACTGAAGTCCTTAGACAATCTTCTCTCTTTAGCCATTTAGTGCGAGACTTATGTCCAGGACAATAGCACTCCCTTCTTCGCTGTCACCGGAATGGTTACCACACCCCAGCACTGAGCTTCATGAATTTTCATACAGGTGTATGCCTTCCTGGCAAGTTCTCTGTATTTCTTTTTTTAAAAAAAATCTTTCCACAACCAGCTCCCGGCTGTCAGCTTTCTGTTCTTCTCATCAGATCACAGCGAAGCCTGTTTTCCTTGGCTGTCACTGTGGCTTTGTAGCAGGGAAGAAATTCATGACCTGAGGACAATGGCCTTGGGTGTGGCCCCAGCGCTGGAGAGCACTCTTAAGACACCTTTCAGAGGAAACTTGGCCACAGAAACCCACTCCCCATTGCCTCGTCCCAGCTGTGAATGACATTGTCAGGCCCCTTAGCTCGAACTCTTAACGAAGTGTTTCAGGACAGGAAGTGGAGGACTGTGTGGGTGTGGGCAGTCCTGCCTCACTCATCTTGGTTTCTCTTTGTTGCCACTCAAAAATCAAGTGCACCAAGGAGCAGCTGGACCCCAAAAACCCAGGGGGGACAGCACTCAAGATTTTCCTGACTATAGAGGGAGGAAGTCGATCCTGCATCTTTCTTTTACGTGGATGTCTTTTTTCCAGGTTTTAAGTTCCTGGTCAGCCACATATTTCAGGAAATAAAAAGGGTAAAAAGAAAACCACCCTTCTTTGGATTCCTAACCTTACATATAAGCACTGTGAGGAGGACTTCAGAGAACTCTGGAGGCTACGGGTACAGAGGGCAAGTCCGTGCCCAAGGCGGCCTTGGGCTGGATGGGTGGCACAGTGGCGTGCTCCAGCAGCATGCACGAATTTGATTTCCAGCACTATATAAGTGGGACATGGGGTACACACTGGTAATCCCAATTACACACTGGTAATCCCAATACTGGGCAGGTGGAAGCAGTATGGTCAGAAGTTCAAGGTCATTCTCAACTATGTAGAAAGTCTAAGTTGAGACAGTCTGTCTCCAAAACCCAAAGCAAACCAGAATAAAACATCCCAAAGAATCAGTCACAAATCAAAGCAAAACACTAGAAGACTGGAATGGAACATATATAAGCAAGCACCCATTTTATTAGTTTTTAAATTTTATTTTCTTTTTAGTTGTGTGTGTGTATATGTGTGTATGTGTGTGTATGTGTGTATGCTTGTGTATATGTGTATGTATGCATGTGTGTGTATATATGTATGTGTATGTGTGTGTATATGTGTGTGTGTATGCTTGTGTGTATGTGTATGTATGTGTGTGTGTATGTGTGTGTATGCGTGTGTATATGTGTGTGTGTGTGTGTCTGTGTATGGGCATGTGAACAGGAGTTCAGGAGCCCATGGAGGCCAGAGGCATCTGATTCCCTTGCAGCGGGAGTGACTACCTGTTGGGAGCCTTCTGCTGTGGGTGCTGGGAACCAAACTTGCATCTTCTGCAGCATCAGGATGCAGAAGCCTTCTCTACAGCACTGCCTGTTTGCTCTGAACCCAAACGTCTACACCCAAGTGTACTTCAGCACCACCAGGAAACGAGGCGGTCCTCTCTGGGAAGGTTTACAGCTCTGTGTTATCGCTTCCACCTGTCATTTCATCCCACAGGCTCTACGGTCTCCCACAGTACAACTCTATGACGAAAAATTCTCTCGAGGTTTGCTGTTCTGAATGTCTTTTACGGGACCTTCATTCCTTAAAGAGCATTTCACGGACACAGCATCCTGGGAACCCTTCACTCATGGCAGCTTTTGCCCTCCTTTCAACACTCTAATGAAGTGTTTCCATTGTCGTCTGGCCTGCAAAGCTCTGCAAAGAAAGCCGCGCTCAGCCCCACCTGCAGTATCCATTCATTTACTCAGGACCCCTTTAGGTCAGACAATGCCAGCCATTTTCTTTTATCCCTAGAATTTCAGCAGTTTGATTTAGCTGTTCTGTGGGTTTGTTTTCCAGGTGTTTATAGTGTTGAACACTTGAGGGAACTTCCAAATCTTTGAACTTGAAAAGGTTTAGAGCATCCTTTCCCCAAATGTTTTCTACCTGTCTCTCCTAGACACACAGACACACAAATATTTCTTTTGAAGTTCCGGTACTGTGGTGTGTGTGTGTGTGTGTGTGTGTATGAGTTGAGACAGGTTCTCACTCCATATTTGAGGATAACTTTGTACTGTCTATGTGCACAAGGCTGATTTTGAACTCACTTTGATCCTCCTGCTTCTGCCTGCCAAGTTCTGGAATTTTGCATTTTGTTTGGAAAATGTCTCATCTTGCTTGCCCCTTTCCTTCCAAGCATCGTAGTCCTGGTCTACCTGTCGTCCAGAGTCTGTTCTGAAAACAGTTGCTCTGTGGAATGCATCCATTGTCTGCCATGATGGAAGAGCTATCCCGGGACTGTCCAAAAAGTCTCCCCACGTGACATTTCACAGCTCTTTCAGCAAGTTAGGACATCACTCACCATGACCATACATTACTGTCATTATCTAAAACCATCAGCAGGAAAAAACAGACATCCTTCCTCCTTCTCCCTACCATGATCCCAGAGTACAGAAAATAGGATGCAGTGGGATCAGACGCCATGGGAACAACAGCACAAATGAGTCGTATCTGGATGATAAAACAGATTTCTGAAAAGTGAGTTTTTTTTTAATTTAAGAAAGGCTAAAAAGTCACCATAGGCATTTAAAAATTTGAGATATAATTAATATGTGTAATGTCCTGGCTTTGATCCACAGTACTGAAAAGAAAGGAATAGTATATGAGAATAGTCACCTCTTAAAAAAATTTTAAATGACATTTATTTATTGAGTGTGTATGCATGTGTGTGTGTGTGTGTGTGTGTGTGTGTGTGAACATGCACCCATGCCATGGTGTGAGTGTGGAAGCCAGAGGACAGCTTTCTGGAGTCAGTTTTCTCCTTCCAACATGTAGGGGCTAAGGATCAGGCTTAGTGCAGGTCCCTTTACCCACAGAGCCTTCTCGTTGGCTCATGAATTTTCCTCTAATGTACGTAGTAGCCTCCTCCTACCTTACACACTATGGGCTGTCTGTTTACGACCTTCCTCCCCCTCACAGGGTGAAGGCAAGCACATGCCCATCATGGGTTGTCTCCACTCGTCTTCCTCATCCTAGCTCCTGAAATACAATTTGCTCTTCTCTGTATGGTTTCATGCCCTAGTTTTTCAGATAAACAAAATCTTGCAATCTCTCTGCTTTTGCTCACTTTGCAAGTTCATGGCTACAATGTTGGAGTTTGTATTTGATTTTATGGATGAAGTACATTCCATTGTATGGATAGGCCACTGTTTCTCTACTCCTCCAGTCACTGTGAATGACACTGTTGTAAACATTTATGTATGGCTCTGTATGTACACATGGTACTCATGTTTAGTTTTAATTGTTGTGGTGGGTAGGATTAAACTGTCAACTTGAAACACTATAGAATCACTGGGGAAAGGATTCCCTGATTGTCTAGATCAGACTGGCTGGTGGGCATGTCTGTGAGAGGTCATCATGATTACGGAAATTGAGGTGGAAAGATCTGCCCACCATGAGCGACACCATTCCCTAGTCAGGGAAACCAGAGCTGTGGAAGAGTGAAGAAGGTAAACTGAGCACATGCGTGTATCAATCCTTTACTGTCTGTTCTTGATGGGGAGCGTATTGTGAACAGTTCTCTGGAGCTCCTGATGCTCTCATTGATCCATTACACTCTGCTCTTGACCAGAAGCATACTGTGTGACTAGTTCTCTCAAGCTCCTGATGCTTGAGAGATGAAATGTAACTTGAAATTGTGAAAGAGAAAAAAATTTGAATTTTGAAATAATTAGATTTGTCTATTTCCCCTCTTTCATTATGCATGTTTTTGGTGTCGTAACTAAGGAATCATTGTGTGGATGAGGCAGCGGGCAACATTTGTGTGGCTGTGGATTCTTCTAAGGGTCTCATCCTTTTAACCTTAACCTTATAAACCATAGTCTTTGGTTCACTCTAAATTCATATTTGTACATGCTGAGAAATGTTTTCAAACTGTTTTGATTGATTTGAATTTTGATGCACATCTTGAATAGTCTTCCACTTAAATGCCCCACTATTAAGCACAAAAGAGCAAGGTGATATTACTTTCCTCTCAGTGAAGGGTTTTTCTGTTAATACCAATGACCAATCAATTGACATTTCTTTTTGAGGATTATGGAGGATTGATAATCTGAAGTTTTAGGTGTTCTCCTTTGGAACAAGTGTTTGATAGTCAATCCAAGTTTGTTGTTTCTTGGTCTTGATTAGGGAAACTGTCTGCTTAAATTTCAAATAGCTCTCTTAGAACTCTATTAAAAGACAGATATTATATATGGTATACATAATACTTTATATACATTAGATATTTTGTATTATATATATTTAAATTCAGAGTTAGAAGACCGTATACTTTATGGATACAAAGACGGTTTGAGTAGCTATATTAACCAAACAGCTAAATTGGAATATCAAATCTTCTACAGTTAAGAAAGTATCTGTAAGGATCAAATGGCATTAGTGCCTCCTTTAAAGGAAATGTGGAGGTTTATTTTAATGGACTGTTTTAAATTTTCTGTTTTGCCATAGCTATATCAATTTGGCTTTGTGGATTAAATAGCCACATTTATTAGCAAGACTTTACTCCAGTTATATTCTGGGGATGACTTTAAATGACTTTTGGGCTGGTGAGATAGTTCAGTGCGTAAAGGTGCCAACTACCAAGGCTCATGACCTGAGTTCAATCCACAGGACCTGCAGTGTATAAAGAGAGAAGAGATTCCTGTAAGTTGTCCTCTGACTTCTGAACGTGCAAGAGCACACACACACACACACACACACACACACACATGCACTAAATCAATGTTAAAATTATTAAAACTACTATGTTATATTCCATCCAGTGGGCAGACACCTTGTCCTATATGCTTGTCTTTTGTTAAAATGCTTTGGGTGGGTTCTAAATAGATTTACCACCAGGCTCTGTGTCGAGTATGATTCACGTGTAGATTTGCTCTAATCATTTTGCTAATCAGAGGATCAGAGGAAGAAAACTCTCTCTCTCCCCCCTCCCTTGAGCACTCTTTGAGTCAGTCAGAGTCTGGCGAGTTTAGGCCCAGCTTCATTTCAGTCATTTGCCATTTTAGTTTCCAAAGCGAGTGAGACCAAACGGAAGATTCTGCTGAAAGTGGGTCATTTAGCCTAGCAGAACATTGCGAAGTGACGTAAGGACTTTGCAGAGGGGTTGAGGTACCGTTTATCTGGACAGTGCAGCTATCGGCCAGGATGAAATTCTGGAAGTTTCCGCCAGCTGCCATTCAGTGTTCTCATGTACATTCTGATGGGCTCTCTCGAGACACTCATCTTCATACTGATCTTTGGCCAATCATAATTGCTGGGTGGTGTCATTAAAAGAGAAAGAGTAAGACAGAGCCCTTACTGTGGGAAGGAGACGCTGAAAAAATGTGTGCCCTCAACTTAACCCATGCAGGCAATTATTGGTTTGTTTTGCTGTTATTGGACATTTTCTGGCTAGAGGTTGCTAGCGGAGGGTATCAGGCCTTAAAAGGCCCAAGTAAGGCATCCAAAAAAAGCTCACATTTAAGCATCATCAAACATTCTTTCCCTTATTTCAAACCACATGCCCCCCATCTATTGGAGTTGGGTACTTCTCATGGTCTGTGGTTCCAGGGCTGAGGAAAAGATAGAATTTTCTCTACAGGTTGTGACTGCTACTTGGTCCAAGAGAACTGACTAGCAAGAACATTCATTATTATTATTGTTATTATTTTACTACACAGAAGCTTGCCTAACAGCTCAGAATGGTGATATTTATTTTAAGCTGTTGTATTGAGTCTATCTTCTTAGACTATATTCATTCACTCGATATATATTACCCATTATTTTACTCAGTCTCCCATTTAGTTAACTCAAATGCTCTTAGTCACTCAATAAATTTGTTCAGTAAAGATTTAGTGAGCAATAACCAGTAGTAACTGGGCACAGAGGTCTATGCTATTCTGAGATACACACACACATACACACACCACATACACCACATATATACATGCACACACATGCGGGAGGGAGAGAGAGAGAGAGATCATAATCACAGTGGGCTGTTTTTGACTTTCCCAATAAAATGGGTGCAGGTCCAATGGGTGACTATATCCAAAACACAGAATCCCGTGAGCTTCTTGAGACAGGTACTAAGCTTCATTTACCCCTTTGACTCTGATTATACCAGAAGTGCCCAACTACATTTCTGTTGAGCTGGACTGAATCGACACCCACCCTGGAGAGTTTGGCTTCGCAATGTGTGCCAGGGGTGGCCTGGTCCGGTATCTCATTGTAGGAGTTTATCAAAGGGTTCAGAAAACCTGTCAAAATGCAGAGGGAGGCATCTGTAAATGGTATTTTATCATCTAAAATGGGTGTCTACTGCTTAAAAGAGAGAGGTAAGAACATTCATAATTCAGTCACTTCAATTTACTCGTTTCTGTCATTTCACAAATGAGGCAAATCTTTTCTCCAGCAATCTCTATCGGTTACATGCTATTTATTTTTTCTAAACAGCACATACAGTTCACATTATTTGTTTGGCTTTTAATTTCTTTAATTTTTTGTATGTGTGCCTTTGTATGTGTGTGTATGTGTGTTGTTGTTGTTTAAAAAGGAAAGGGTCACATGATGGCCTAAAACCAATCCTGAAAAGACGAGGTGAGGTAGGGAAGGCTGTGAAGATCCCTCTTGCGCTCTGTCAGTGTCTGCATGGGAAGCAGCTTGAGGTCTCTTCAGTGCTCTGCGCCCGCACACTGTGAATAAATTCATTAAAACAATGCAGAACTCATCTGGGGCAGGAAAAAAAAGGAAGCTCAGTTTTAAATGACTAAAGACTGAGGGCGGATTGTCTCTTAATTTCCCTGGCCTAATGGAGAACTCATACACACGCAACCAGCTCCTCTCTGTTGTTAAAATCGAGTTAGAACTGAGATTCAGTGATAAGGATGGAGTTTTGTCAACTGAGAACCAACCCTAAGATATCCAGGGTAGTCCGGGGCAGTCAGCTCCCACCAAAGGTCGGAGGTCTAGAGAGCCAGACTGCCAGTTAGCCTTCAGCTCAACCTTACACTGCAAAATGGGAGAGGGCTCCGCTCCTAAAATGCATGCTTTCTAAGCATGAGGGCAGGAGTTCACTCCCAGAACCCACATCAATAAAATCAAATAAAATGTCAAGTGGATTAGTGTGTGCTTGTTATCGCAGCTCTGGAAAGGCAGTCAGGTGGATCCTGCCAGCCTAGGCTACTTGATGAGTTCTAGGTCAGTAAGAGACCCCGTTTCAATAAAACAGAACAAAGCTAAAGATGGATGGCATATTAGGAATGACATTTAAGGTTGTCAGCTAGCTAGCTTTCACATGTGCACACACATTTACTCCCTACCTCACTCCATCCCTTCCCTCCCCCAAATCAGAGCTCCCCTCTTTCCTCAGGTACCCCTGTGTTGCTATTTCCTGAAAGACAATATTTCAGATGATCTTTGGGGTCAGATGGTGTCCTTGAACTTCATAGCTGTAGGCATGTGTCCCCAAGCCTGACTCATACATTTGGGGGCTGTCAAATGATAAAGCAAGAGCCATGAGAAGTGTGTCCGTGTCTGTCAACAAAGCAAATTATAGCAAACACTGAAGGATACAGTTTTTCCTGCTGTGGGGAGTGTAGAGAGCTTTCAACTTCAGAGGATAGAATACAACCGTCTGTTGGTCTTTGTCTTGAATTTTCAAGTGTTTCATACCCCTGAAAATTCACAGGCACATTTGAGCTCTCCTCCTGAAAAACCTGTTTACAGATCCCAGAAGTTTGTGGATTTCCTTTTCTCCACAAAGTACCATCTTGACCCAACTGAGAATATGATAAAGACCACAGAATAGAAGTGAAGACATGAAGGCCCGGCCATGCCCCATGAGCATCACATCTACTGACGGATGGCCAGAAGCAAGTGTTGTTAGTCCTTCAGCTGGTACAAGGAAAATGGCTGGAAGGTGGCAGGCAAGAAAGAGACACAGGCAGAATGGCCCTCATCAGAGGCAGGACAGAAACATCACAGAGACGAGACTGAGAGAGAGGGACCAGTGAAGAGTACGTGGCCAAGAACGAATCTGAACCTGAGTGAGGTAATGGGAGACAGACCTGAGCTAGGGTGCCCTGGCCCCCTTAGCAGTCCTCAAACTAGAGGCTACATGGCAGGAGTGACCACCTGTTGCAAGGAAGAGCAGGTGCTTCCGTAGGAGAAGTTGATTTGTTGGGTGTCTAAAATGTCTATGGCTCTCATCTTGGTAAGTAAGTGGGTACGGGGCTGAGCAAGTGCCTTGGTGGGTAAGGGTCCTTGCCGTTCAAGAATGAGGACCTAAATCTGAAGCTCCAGCTCCCATGGAAAAGCTGGGCAGGTGTGGTATCCCGCTGGCAATCCCAGTGCTGAGGGAATGAACGGAGAATTCCCTGAGCAAGCCGGCTAGCTTAGTCTTACTGAGCCTGTGAACTCTGGGTTCAGCAAGAGATAATACTGCCTCAACCAAGGGTGAGTGATCAAAGATGTGCTACATGAATGTGCACACATATGCATACATGTTCAACTGCACACTTGTGAACACTTATACACAATCATTCCACACACGTATATACCTATCAAAATTAATTGTGTGTATACTTCCACAAGTTCAAGAACTGACGATGGGTCAGTACTGGGAACCCATGCTCCTGTTGCTGAAGACCTGAGCTAGGTTCTCAGCACCTGTTCCAGAAGGACTTTATTGCCCTGTTCCTAAACGTCTTTTGTGTGCTGTTAGCATTTTACTCCCACTACACACAAAGAACAGACAGAAAGATATACACATATGACGTACAGTTCCCTGGAAGAGGATGTTCTCCTTCTGAACAATAGACTAGCCTTTACAGAGTTCTCTAGTCATTGGTCCTAGCTGACGGTAAGAACATCTTCACTTCCCTAAAGGTTCCCATGCAATGTGGCCTGGCCGAGGAACATCTGAAATGCAGGTTTCAAAGACAACCAGGCTCACTATCCTGGACCTAGACTGATCCCCTGCTTTTCCAGGAGAAATTTCAGCTACTCTGTGCTAATTCGAAGGGTGTTATTGCTGTTCCAAGTTCATTCGTCTATTTCCAGGCACATCTGTGCCTGCTTAGCTGAACTGGGGCCTCGGCATTCAGCTCCGTCTTCGCTTGCTCAGGGGACACATGGTGTGTGTGGGAGACATCATGCTTTGTTTTTACAAATCAAACTCTTAATTAATTGCTGAACATACTGTAATTCGCTAATCAAGCTGTATTTTTAAAGACATTTCTGACTGATAAATACCGAGTCATCTGGCTTCGTGATGTATCCTCTTGTTCCTGCTTTAGACAATGGTGGTGACAGTCACTGGAAGAGTTTCTTTGGTGGGATTTGGTTGTCAGGACCAGCTTTAGAGAAAATGCTTCTCTACTGCACTCTCTCCACGCTCCCCTGGCCCTCGTCAAGAGGCGATGTTCTCAAGGTGTGGGATCAAACAGTGGTGCCTCAGGTGTAGCTCACTGAACTTGGAACCTAAGCTTCCTTTGGTACAGTTGGTTCTGTGTTAAACCACGGAGACTGTGGACCTCTAGGCTTGTGCGTGGCATGGCCTAGCAGGAGGTTTTCAGGATTCATCACACCCAAAGTTGTGCTTGTGGAGGTATTTCTGGATGGGATTAACCTTCCACACCACGATGGACTGTACCCCCAAACTGTGAGCCAGAAAAACCTTCCATTTAAGTTGCTTGTATCAGGTGTTTTGCACAATGCCAAAAGAATCTAATAGGTTCGACAATTGGACATAGAATTTCTTTAAAATAATTTTAAATTAAACCAGGATTACATCCTTTCCCCTTTCCTTTTTCTCACTTCAACTGCTCCCATGTCCCCAACCCTCCCTTTATAGCTTCTTTTTCTATATGTGTTTTATATATATATTTATATATATACACACACATATATACACATATATAGCATATATATTATATACATATGCCTGACTATATAACCTGTTGAGTTCATTCAGTGTTCTTGTATGTATGTATGTAATTTCTTTGGGTTTTATAATCAGGGCTCTTCCCTAGGAGAGAGTAACTCTCTCTTCAGCAGTTACTGGTTGCCTGTAGTTCTCTGTCTAGTGGTGGGATCCCTTGAGATCTCCCCCTTCATGTTACTCTGTTTTGGCGTCTTTTTCAGGTGCCATATTGCTGAGATATCATGGGTGATACTTCCTGTCGTTTCTAGGAGAAACAATCTCACCGCAGACTCCCTGGTCCTCTGGCTCAGGTCTTGCTCTCCTTTCTATGATGCTTCCTGAGCCTTGAGTGCAGGAGTTGGACTGCAGATATATCCACCAAAGCTGGCACCCTATGATCAGCTATCTCTGTCTTGAGTGCAGGAGTTGGACTGCAGATACATCCACGGGGCAGGCGCCCCACAATCAGCTATCTCTGCCTTGAGTGCAGGAGTTGGATTGCAGATATATTCACGGGGTGGGCACCCTACGATCAGCTATCTCTGCAGTGTGACCTGCTGTGGTTCTCTGTAGTGGTCTCTGCTGCAAAGGGAAACTTCTTCGATGAGAGTGAGACCTACACTTACCAGGTTGGGCCTTGGTGTAAGATGCACGAGGCTGGGCTAGGTCTGGAACAGCTGTAAAATTTCTTTTCGGAAGGCTCCCACCGGTGGGAAGGGGGCTGAGGCAATTTACACATTCATGGTAGAATCATTCGACTGTCATAGACAGCGTCATACTTCCCTGATAGTGTATGTAGATGACAGATTTTGAGAGTATTGTCTTGTAGTAAATAGGAGCACGGGCTGCTTTTGTCCCTCCTGGCTCCTGCACAGCTAGCTTATACCCCCGAAATAACAATACACAAATTGTATTCATTTAAGCACTGCCTGGCCCA
>LOEQ01001718.1:92072-102134 GCA_001685075.1 Bramus lutescens | reverse complement strand
CTCTCTCTCTCTCTCTCTCTCTCTCTCTCTCTCTCTCTCTCTCTCCCTCTCCCTAATGGATAAGTAGAGCACTCAGTAGGTGCTTGTGAAATATTCTTGAATCAAGCAATCATTTTCCTCAGGGTATAGATACCTTCTCCAAGACCTTCCTTAGAGGTTGCTAACATGGCATAATTAGCCTGTCCAAATTCCCTTTCGCTCAGCTAACCAGGACAGTTTTCCCTCATATTCAGAATTATTTCTGGAGATAAACTCCCTCTGTCGCTACCCCCTGTTTCTGCAAATGACACTGTCAGCAGGCAGGCCAGGAACTTATCCAGCATCCTGCATTTAGCAGGGTGATTTTCCCAGGAGCTTCTGCGATAATTGAGCCGTCTCAGTACCACAGCATTTGATCTCAACAGCGACGTGCGTGAAAACGGCATTTGGAATCACAGAAATGAGAATAACATGGAAATTAGAGAGAGTTCTAGTGTTTCATGTTTTTCATTTTTATCCTGTTATATTCGAAACCTCTCCCTGCATCACCGTGCTTTGTAAGGAAGGAAATGGCGCGGTTGTCGTTCACGCTTTCTCTCCCGCCCTTCGCAGGAAGGAAACTTCCCCCTGGAAGAAATGCGTTGTTGTCAAGGTCTTTATTCATTCTTCGTAGTTTAGCTACTCCAAAGATTCATACACGAGACATTAGGACTCTGGCCCTCCAGTGGTTTTTAGCCATTCTCACTGCCTCACAAACTGAAGGCCCGTCAACACCCAAGGAGCGGAGTTTCACGGTAGAGTCCCTGCGTTCCCACGGGGGCCCATCTCCACGGGTGTGTGTATAAGGCCCACATCACCGGCTTTTACTTCACCTGAGACTGCTGGGTAACCCAGCGGTGCCCCACTTCTAGCTGCTTAAGAGAAGGCCATCCTGACGACATGTATTGCTTTCCTCACGGCAGACATTTTCTTAGATGGATGTGTTACAGAACCGCGTGGCAAGGGGGTTTTGAAGTCAATATATAGAGCTGGGGTCTAGGGCAAAAACCCAGTAGGGAGGGCAGTGTTCCTGGGGCTGGACAGAGGGTATGAGAGCTGCAGTGAGAAGGAAGTGGACAAGTGAGCCGGGGGCTTTTGAAAAGGTGTTCTTCATCTCTAGATTTTGGAACACACATGTTAATTTACTTTAGAAGGATGATCGTGGGGCTGAGAAGATGTCTCAGGCTGGGAAGTGATTGCCAGGCAAGCATGCACCCTGGATTTGAATCTCCACTCCCCACATAAAAACATGAGGTGCTCATGCCTGTAATCCTGTCCTTGGCAGGGGAGACGGGAGGGTGTTAGGGTCTTGTTAGCCAGCTAGACTAATCAGTTGGTGAGCTCTGGATGTCATGAGAAACTCTGTCTCAAAAACTAAGATAGTGACTGAGAAAGACAATTGACATTGACCTCTGACCTCCACACACATGCACAATCACGTGCATGTATAGATACGGCAACATGTACACACATGCACACACATTGGCTCCAATTAGGTTCTGTTCCCTTTACTTAGCTCTCTTTTCTGTATATTCTTCAGAGTTCATTTCTGTACCCATAATTCTCAGCCCACATTAAGTGTTGTGTAAGCACAGGTTGAGCTTCAGTCCAGAAGTCTTTTAGGCAGTGAAAGAAGTCAGAAGACTCTTCTAACCTGCATAGCTGAGTTTTTACCAAGCTTTTGGAAGTGTGTGTGTGTGTGTGTGTGTGTGTGTGTCTGGTTCTAGGACTGGAACTCAGAGCCTGGAACATTTTGGGCATATCTCCGCCACCTCCGAGCTATATCTCCAATCCATGCCTGGACGTTTATTGTCACGCCAATATATTTAACCTTTTTATTAAATTAGAACTTTTGTGTAAGGCTGTTTTATCCTTGCCAGTCTCCGTGGAAAACGATCCAGGGGTATTCTGATGATTAACGCTGCAGCCAGCAGCCAGCGGCCGTAGAAGACTTAGGGGAGACTTGAGAGAGGTCCGCTCTTAGATCCAGTAGTAACAGTAGAGTACACCTGCACAGATAGCCTGCTTGCTGCATTCATGCATGGTTCTTGCCTGTGAGTGGTCTTCCTGTAAAGTCCACAAAGGTCCCAGGAGCTGTAAGGTTTAAGGTGACCCTCTTCCCAGATCCACACTCTAGAGGTTTTAAAAATGTATTAGATTAAAATACAACAAATGAAACAAGGCAAAGGAAGGGAAACTCTTTCCCCTGTGATATGTATCTGAATCTTAAATGTATATATTTATATCCACTATTAAACATTTCCAAAATGTATTTACTTTTTTTCTTTAAAAACGTCACTTCTGGTAGCACCCCAGAATCTGGAATTTTGTAGAACTCAGGAAGGAGAATGGTCATAAAACTAGCACTCTGCCTGCCCTCTCTGCCAGCGTTTGTGCAGATGGCAAACACATGCGTCTGAGTTCAGGGACTGAACACATTCAGGTCAAGGGTTTGAGATTCAAACTGCACAGGGAGATTCCAGGAAATTCTACCAGGTTCAGTGCCAGAGAAACAATCCAGGTATGAGCCCTACCCTAGTATTCTTATGCTATATGTATATTTTAGTAGTTTTTTTTTAAAAAAAACAGGGCAAAAAAACCAACCCTGTAATAATTAAGTCTTCTGTTGTATTCTGCAATGTTTTAGTTTCATACGGTAAGAGAAGAAAACATTGATGACCCAGGCATTCATCGAATCTTTATTATCTACTGAGAATTATCAGAGAGAGCAATAAAAGGTCTAATTCTGCAGGGAGATTTATTTATTTAGTGGGAGTGTGCGTTGGAGAACAACCTGTGGGAGTCAGTTTTCTCCTTCCGTCTTGTGCATTTTGGGGATCAAACTCAGGTAGTCAGGTTTGGCAGCAAGCACCCTACCCAGCTGAGCCATCTTGCCAGCCCATTTCCTGCAGATTTTTATTGCATTGTTGCTATTGATTGTAGAAAGCCCATGGCTCTTTAGATTCTTGATAGGATAATAGCCACACTGGTGACCATTAGCTGCAGTTATGATGATAGCATTTCTCATTTGCATAATACATTAGCGTTTTAAAAAACTCAATCTTCAGAGCCCTGTGTAAAATGTAATTTCTTTCATTTCATAAGAAAAGAACAGAATCACATTGTCTTAAGGTCATAGATTCTTTGAGTGGCCATGGGGAAAGGATGAACCAATCCAGTTCAAGGGATATCATATAAAAATTAGAATTCTTGGCGTTAGAGAGATGGCTCAGTGGTTAAGAGCACTGCCTGCTCTTGCAGAGGACCCAGGTGAAGAAGGACACTTAAAAGAAGTCCCACACTAGCTCAGAACTGAGTATAATAGAGGATTATTTATGTTAGTGTAGACTCACAGATTATAGTCCTCTGCAAGAATGGGGAACAGGAACCGAATTGCACCGCCGGAAGAGAGGCCAGAAGTGTGCTTTACATTAGCATATATAGTATAAGAGGCCACGCCCAAATGGGCATGTCACTTAAAGGCTACGGGCAGTATGAATTCCTACAGCACCCAGGTTCCATTCCCAGCACCGATTGGTGGCTCACAGCCGTCTGTAAATCAGTCTGAGGATCTGATGCCCTCTGAGCTTTGCAGGCACCAGACACATGTGTGACGCACATATACACATGCAGGCAAAACACCTTATCCATAAAATAAAATGCATCTAAAATTTAAATACCTGGAAATTTTTAAACAAATTAACTTTGAAGAAAATCTTACAGTGATTTTAAAAGGAGAAAAAAAAGTCACGACCTGAAGACAGTCCAGAATACTGATAATTTAATATTGAAATCCTGTGCAAAAAGCACAGCCCACAGAACCAGCTATGTAAGGCTCATAGTGGTTCCCAGAGACTGGAGCAACAAGCGCGGACCTTGTATGGGTCTGAGCTTGGTCCTCTGCATGCACGATATGGTTGTGTAGCTTGGTATCCCTGTGGGATTCCTAACAGTGGGAGTGGGGGTGTCTCTGACTCTTTTGTCTGTGCTTGGGGCTCTTTTCCTCATACTGGGTTGTCTAGTTCAGTCTTGATTTGAGGGTGCCTAATCTTAGCATAACGTGTTATGCCATGTTCCGTGGCTATCCCTTGGAGCTCTGCTCTTTTTTTTTTTTAAGGGAAGCAGAGGAGGAGTGGATCGGGGGAGATGGAAGGTGGGGGCAGGGACTGGGAGGAGTGGAGAGAGAGGGGAAACTGCCGTTGGGATGTCACATATGCGAGAAGAGTAAAAAAAGAGAAAAGAAAAGAAAACCCTGTAAGATGAATATCAACAAATACTGAAAAAATACAATACAAGAATACTGAAAAAATGGTAGAGTCATCAATCAAGAAGAGAGTTGCGTGAGTTTCTCAATGGCTGTTATGGTGACTCCAAATCATGGATATGTGCCTTGACATGTTTGCTCCATTCAACAGAAGTATACATTCATGAAATAATCATTTCTAAGGAAGGCAATGCGTTGGCCACCACCAACCATTCTTCCAGGCTCCGTGACCCCTGCTGTCTGCCCCTCCCATCCTGCTCCCATCTCTAGACAACCACTGACTTTCTTACCTTCACCACACATTAGCTTTCGTTTTCCATAACTCCAGGGCTCCCCACCCCCACCCCATCTACTCACGCTGCAGGATGGACCGACCATTGGTCCACATAATAGCCAGTTTCCTTAGCTCATTTTTACTGCAGAGCAGCATTTTATCAAATGGTTGCTCATCAGTCTGTTTACTTACCTGTTGATAAGCACCTGGATGGTTTTGGCCATCGTAAGTAAAAAAGTGCTACACACATTGATATGTACACTTTTTTTTTTTTGCATGTGTGCTTGTATTTATCTTGGACAGATATTTAGGAGCAGAATGGCTGGGTCAATGTGTTAAAACTAGGTGTGTGGGTTGGAGAGTTGATGCAGTAGCTAAGAGTACATACGGCTTTTCCAGAGGACCCAATTTAAGATTCCAGCACCCACCTTGGCTAGGCCACAACAGCCTGTTAGCCTGTAACTCCAGCTCCAGGGAATACAGTGTCTGTCCTCTTTGGTCTCCAAGGACAATTGCACTCACGTGTGTACACCTACACACAGATACACATATTCATGCATATACAGTTAGAAAAAGACCTGACTATGTAACATTTCCAAAGGGATTGTGGAACTTACATTTCTACAGCATCTGAGTTGGGATTCCTCTGTATCTTCAACACTTGGTGTGGTCAGTCTTTCTGAGTCATCTATCAAAATAAGAATGTGACAGTGTTTTGTTGTCCCTTGTGTGATCCTCTAAGAACTAAGGACTTAAGCATCTTTTCTTCGCTCCTTGGCTATCTATATATCAGGTTTCTGTGACGTGAACAACTGACTTTTTGGTGTTTATTTCTGTTGCTGTTGTTTTCTTATTTTTGGTACACCAACTCTTTATGCATTCTACATGTAAAGATTTTTTATGTTTTAAAAAAATCACTTTTGAATTAGGCTTAATTATGTTCATGTATGTGTGTCTGTGTGTGTAGTCCCCATGGAGTCTGTAAAGATTCATCTTAGCACCTGCCTTTCCTTTTCACCTGGTTAATACACTTTTCAATTAGCAAAGATTTAAACTTTGGAGTAATTACAGTTATTGATTTGTTCTTCTTATGGATTGTGATTTTAATGTCTCACCCAAGAAGTCTCCCTTATCTGATGGCCCAAAAGTTTTCCCGCTGTTTCTTTCTATAGCTGCACAGTCCTGGGTTGTGCATCCATGTCTGTGATAGTAGGAGCTCACTTGACCTTCAGAAACGTCTCCAGCTCCAACTCTGGCGTGACATGCTAGGAAGAGCGGTGGGGACTCCTCTGCTGGAATCAGTTGTTTATTTGGTTTCGTCCAGTGTGTGTGGTTGGTGTGCATATGTAAATATGTTTGCATGAGTGGTGGAGACACATGTATGCATGGTTGGTGTACATATATAAATATGTTTGCATAAGTGTGGGTGCTCATGTATGCATATCTGGACATATATGAGTATGGTGACAAAGGACCCGGACGTGTTGTCCTCTCTTGCTTTCCACTTTATGTACTGAGGCAGAGTGTCTCAATTGAAACCAGAGCTACCAGAATGGGACACTTCTACCTTGTTAGCTTGCTTGGGGATGCTCTGTGTTAGCCTCCTCAGCACCTGCTATTGCAGACCCACCGTGTCCTGTAATAAANTATAATAATAAATATATATATATTTAATTGTGTGTGTGTGTGTGTGTGTGCCTGAGGAGGCCAGAAGAAGGCATCTCCAGGAACTGGAGACTGTTGCCTTTGAGCCTCCCTGATGTGGGTGCTGGGAGTCAAAACCCAGTCCTCTGAAAGAACAACACATTGTCTGAACTGCGGAGCCACCCTCAACCGTGCCTGTCCCAGCCTGGATTTAAATGGAAAGCACACTAAGGCAGTGCCCAGGGTGACCCCTGTGTGGGCAGGCGCCCTAACCACAGCGCCATTTACCTCTTTGCGGAGTCTCGGCACAATGTCTTAAAATCATTTGATGATATCAGAGCCATTGGGATTCAAAAATTCGCAAAGTGATTAGTTTCACAGAGTCTCAGGCTATGGATACCACTTTTATCCATGTTCAACATTCCTTCATTTTATCTCCTTGAACATATGAGACATGCACGTTACTTTATTAATCCATTAGAAAACCCCATGTACCTTCTTTAGTTGTTGGATCACTTCTTGTTTTGGTGACATTCTAATTGACGTCTGGGAAATATTTTAAAATTTTCATTTAGCTTTTTCTGCTTTAGGGAAAATGTTCCTCTCCAGCGCCAGCCTCTCTATCTCATTCCAGTGAGGCGATGGTATCGCCTCAGACAGTGATTAGTGCTGCAACATCCATTGTTCCATGTGGATTCCTTCTTTGTGGTTTAATCTTCATAATTGAAGTTCTGACTAGGTGAAAGATGGCCACCAGGGTTCTATTTGGAATAATGACTAAAGTCGCTTAATCCAAAATTGGGGTTACGACCCTTCAAAAGTCCTAGAGAAGTTTCGGGGAAATATGGAAATTTCTAAAAGTTATCCTAAAAGTCCAAGTTTTGTAGTGAACTTAGCCACTTCATGCGCAGTGCTCTGGGGGCAGAGGCCCAGGGGACAGAGCCTCTCTGAGTGCTAGATCATTCCTGCCTGATGTCACTTCCTGTCCTGAACCCATGTAAGATGCAGGCACAAGACTTGGAATTGATTCATTTTCAACATTTATTTTGTTTATGGGGGAGGTAGAGAGATGGCAGAGTGGCTAAGAGCACTTGCTGCTCTTTTAGATAATCTGAATTCAGTTCTTGGGACCCACAATGCAGTTCATAACTGCCCATTGCTTCAACTCCTAGGAATATGATGCCCTCTTCTGGCCTCTGTGGGTACCTGCACACAGGTGTACATACCCACATACAGAGACCCACACTCATAAAAATGAATCTTAAGTTTTTATTATTCATTTATTAATTTTGAAACAGGGTCTCTAGATGAGCCTGAAACTCAAGAATTCATTTAAACTGACTGGGCAGCAAGCCCCAGGGGGTCTCCTGTCTCTGCCTCCCCTGTTCTGGATTAGAAGCACACATCCTAATATCAGCTCAATCAAACTCAGGCCCTGATGCTCACACACTGAGCACTTGACTGGCAGCCCTCTCCCAGGCTGGAAAAGCAAGATTATATTTTGAAGTGGTCTGCTGTAACTGGGTGCCGAGGGCATCTCAGGATGGGCTTCTTCTCCAGAACCGGGAAGCCATGGGACCACTGGTTCATGGACCTAAACACCCAGAGCTGAGAACCAACACAGTGTAACTTCGCCCCAGGTATTTTGTTAGTGACAGGAAGTAGACGGACACACAATATTATTGATAAGCACAGAGCTTTCCTTTCCTCCCAACTGGCTCTTGCCTCCCTCTAGGGAGAGCAAGGGCAGGAGGAGCCTCTCCTCTGCCAGCTCGTGTTCTCATGCATCNCTCTTCAGAGTGGCCAGCGGAGGTTTTGGCAGTGACTGTTTTGTGCTACCAGCGTCTTGTCTCCTTTGTTTGGAGGTGACATTTTTCAGGGCACCAATGTGTCCAGGTGGAAGAGTAGTACCCTTTCCAACCTCTTTGTGACTAAATGAATTCATACCTTTAGATTTTGGCCTGAGAGATACAGGAAGAATTGTTTTGGTGGATTTCGAAGCAAGCAGTTTAGAAATGGTCTGCCTTCCTATTTTTTTATATATACAGAATAAAATAGACCTGGTTTGGTCAAATCACTGTCGTTTGAGGTTTTCCATTCTGTATAGTGAGCGTCATCCTGATGATGCAATATGGCCTCACAATTGTAAGAAATTTCTAGGAGGGGCGGGTGGAAGAGCAGAGCCAGTGTCTGGCTCCTGGGACGTTTCCAGCAACCATCTTCAGCTCACAGCTTTCTCTCATCCCACCAGAGCCTTCCAGGCCCTGTGTTGAACTGAACATGAGGAAAGGATAGAACTCTCCCTAATACAAACAAAGGTATTGTGCATTTTAATTAAATTAGTGTAAATGTTAGCTCTGGGCTTGCACAAGATTGGCCCTGTCAACTGTCAGTCATAGATGTGGGCGGAACAGACGGGGCCCCACTCCTTACTGCTGAACTATTGGCTATTTGTGGATTCCGGGAGTCAAGGAGTCCTTGATTTCTGTTGTGTGCCCTACCAAACTCTCCTGGCTAATTCTAAACCACTGGTCATACAGATGACATTGATTAAGTCAGTGGTTACTAAAACAAAATCATGGGTGTAGGTAAGGGTCTCCTAGGGAGGAGGGGATTCCTAGGGTCAAGTGACAGTGCTGCGAATATACTACATACCTGTGTGAAACTGTCAAAGCCTGATTTAATTAATAACAGTTAGTGTGTGCTCACTATGAAAACTACAAGAACCCTAGGAATAGACCCAAGATAAAAAAAAAAAAAGCACAAATGGAGAAAACAGCGTTTGTCTACAGCTACGTAAGGACAGTATAGTTAGTATAAAATGTTAGGCTGGGGCCATTTGCTCTGCTGTTTCCCAGCCTGTAAGTGAATATAATGAGATTCATGTTGGATTTTGTTCACTCTTTTCTCTTAGAATATGATCAAACTGATTTTAATGGTTCTGTTATATTCTATTCAGTACCACAACACCTGCTTAATCACTCACACTGTCTTAGTTAGGGTTCTACTGCTGTGAAGAGACACCATGACCATGGCAATTCTTATAAAGGAAAACATTAATTTGAGGGGGCTTACAGTTTCAGATGTTAATCCATTATCATCATGGCAAAAGCCACAGTGACGTGTAGGCAGACACCGTGCTGAAGAAGCTGAGAGTCCAACATATTGACCCACTGCCAACAGGAAGTGAACTGAGACACTGGGAGTAGCTTAAGCACATATGAATCCTCAAAGCCCACCCCACAGTGATACACTTCCTCCAACAAGGTCCTACCTCTTCTAACAAAGCCACACCATAGGCCCATTCCCTGTGGGTCTGTGGGGGCTATTTTATTTCAAACCATCACACACACACATACACACACACACACACACACACTTACACATATACATGTTCAGTCGGGTATTTCTAACTGGTAGTAGGATGCACTTATGGGAAGGGCTGGGGCTAAAACACTTTACCCCTGTCTGTCATGTAGCATGGTTCTACAGCTGTGCATAGTGAGAGTCCAAATCTACACAATACTGCACGTGACAACAATGACCAGAAAGACATTCCAATCTTTGTCCATGTCCATAGAAGTAGTATTTCTCAAATGTAAGCCTACACAGACCTGGGATAGTCCTGAGAGTTGTTCTTCCTCCAACACCCAGATTGAATGGGTCTGGAGGAGAAATGGGCCCTAGCATCTTGCCCTGTTGATTTTGACATCCCTAAGGACCATGCTTTTGAACTATGTTAGAAAACCACCAACAGCCAAAAAACCAAACCAAACCAAACCAAACCAAACCAAAGAATCGGGCTCTTTATTTTCTTTTCTTTCTTTCTTTCTTTCTTTCTTTCTTTCTTTCTTTCTTTCTT
>LOEQ01001718.1:57972-77328 GCA_001685075.1 Bramus lutescens | reverse complement strand
GGCCAGTGAACAAGCCCAGGGACTCCCATGTAGGAGGACAGAACACTCTCCACACGTGTGCCATGGTACATGTGCCCACTCACATAGGCAGACACAGGTGCATACACACACATCACACAAAAAATAAATGTAACAAAATGTCGGGGCTGGTGAGAGAGCTCAGCAGATACAGGCACGCAGTGTGATCCCCAAGACCACATGGTGGAACCCTCATAGATGCATATAATAAATAAATACATGTAATGAAATGCTAATCATTTAATTAAAAGGAAACTACAGAAAGGAACACAATATTGACGCGAGTATCAGCTCACAATTAGCAGTGAGCCAAGGGGTCCATGGCAGGAACTGAGACAATTGTTCATCCATACCACAGTAGGAATCAATGTTAAAGGAAAAGGGATTGAAAGGGTTAAAGCAGTGCCACCAGGAGCACCAAGGATGAGAGCCAAGGCCTGAAGCTGGCTGTGAGGTAGCCAAGTAGACCTGAGAGGAGACAGATCAGCTCTGAGAGGCAAGGCCAGTCTGGACTGCTGCCTCCTGCGGGCTCTTCCCCCACTGAGAAATACGTTCTGGGCGCTGTGGCTTAGTCCTAGTCCTGTTTTCATGTGCTGCTTCTAATAAAGCTAACTAGAACGGAATAGGTTATAAGTAATGACGGCTTGGAAGGGGCCGGACACATTTCAGGGAACAGACCCTGGATGGGCACCGCCAATGAGTTCCACGGACACAGGCTTTGGGAACAAGGGGCTTAGTATAATTAACTGCACCTCAACACCTCAGAGGGCGCAGGCAACAACACCAGCTTGAGAGGAAGGGCTACAGATACCTGAGGTCTCCTGCTAGCAAAGTCAAGGCAGCGCGGTGTGTGTGTGGGGCATCAATTCTTCCTAAGTATATGTGCAGCACAGGGCACCCACCTCTGGTCCTAAGTGAGTGGGCAGCATGTGCGCAACACAGGGCACCTCTGGTTGGGCAAATGGCGTCTTGGGCGGGATCTTGTATGGANCTCCATTGGCTGGGCCATGGCAGGCCAGAGTAATCCAGTCCACAGAGATTACTCAGCCCATGCTGTATAAAAACCGAAACCAAGGAGATTCACTGGCTTTTCCCCCTCTAGGAAACCCTTCCCAGTGCTTGGAAATTTCTCCAATTTTTCACTTTCCCCCTTTTTTTTCTCTTTTCCATAGTAAGTCCTACTAAGCCTGCTTTCGCTTTGCTTGCTCCCATGAGTCCACAGCAAGCTTGGAGCGCCTGCCTCAAGTCCATCTTTGATGGCTGTGAGTGTCCGGCATCTTAGACCCTAGGTCACTGCCCAGAAGGAAAGGTCCTGTTCTCAAAACCCCTACATCAGTCCTGATATATAGACGACACGTTTAAAATTGTCAAACACGGAAGTACAAGCTGAGGCGACCACGTTTACCAACATCTGGAAAAGACATAGTGTAATGAAAGAAATTGGGCTGGCAGCATCCCGGGCCTGGGGAGAGAGAGCATTGCCTGCAGAGGGCCACGAGGTTTAAAACTTAGAGGCTGCTGACAGTAGCTGAATCGGTAAAATGTTTGTCACAAAAGCGTGAGCACCCACATAAAAATCAGGCCTGCATTTGTAAAGCCATGCTGGCCTGACGGGGGCACGGAACTCTCTGGCCAGCCTGGCCTAGTCCAGGGACCCCATAGGTCCTAGTGAGGGACCCTCTCAGAACACAAGTGGTTAAGAGTCCACAACTGCCTTTAACTCCAGCTCCACTGGATCCAGCGTCCTCTTCTGGGCTCCATGGGCACTGTGTTCACACTCCGGTGCTCGCATCCCATACGCAGAATTGAGAATAAAAATAAACTCTTAAAGGTAAGAAAGGTGGATGTCTCCCTAGAGATGACACCTCTCTCTACATGGGCAGTTCCAGACAGATTACAGAACCTTTCTGACCCCCGATTTTTATCACATAGAAAACAAGGAGACTGAACAAAAATAAACATTTTTTTTAACCACTCGCAAATTACCAAAGTCTTTGGCTGTCTTCACATCCAGGACAGCTATTCCTGAGGGATATTTAATCAACCATTTTGGCTCCATTTTAT
This sequence comes from Bramus lutescens, assembly GCA_001685075.1. NCBI lineage: Eukaryota > Metazoa > Chordata > Mammalia > Rodentia > Cricetidae > Bramus > Bramus lutescens. The sequence goes on along the minus strand of LOEQ01001718.1, from coordinate 75,246 downwards.
CAGGCTGTGTTAGTGAAACAGAAACCCCCTATTCATGGTGTTTGACAACATTTCAAGACAGATCTGAGAAGGATGGAAAAGTTGAGCACGCAAATACAGGAGAGAAAGTAACACCTTAAACGAAGTTTTCCCTCTAAAAATGCCCCTGAGGTACCTGTGTGTGCACAGGGTGTCTGAACGCTTCTGCAGGTCTGTTCCTATCAGTGCTGGCCAGTGGCATCAAAGACACCCGGGTTATTAAGTGGTCGCTTGACCATACCTCTCTGTGCTCGTCATTAGCGAAAGAGGGAACAACAGAGGATGTGTCAAATGGTGGAAATGTTACAGGGAACCTTGTGCTGTCCGGGCTACGGTACTGAAATAACTTCAAGGGATTGGCTTCTGCTCAAACATGACATCGACCGAGTCAACACTGGACTTGAGATAATGAAATGATATAAGGATCAGAGTGTGGAGCAGAGTGCCTGGAAAGGAGAGGCCGCGCAAGTCCTGGGTCCGCAAGGCTGTTCCCGAAGAGGGTTTTTAATTAAACCTCTCCATCCAGTGCTCACAAAACCTAAATACAATGCTGAATTAGTGCCAGTGGGAACAGCTATAATAGAAAACAAGCCACAGTAACAAATGGGGTCTGCAAAAACTCCTCCATCTTGCCCAGGCCAAGCCTTAGCCCACTTTTCTTTATTGATGCTCCTATTTCAGGTGGTAACAAGACAATTAAAAAAACAAACCCATTGTGGGAACAGATGAAGAACCAACTGAAAGGAAGGAAAAGAAACAGAAAAATACTGAAAAATAAGCCTGGCAGTTCCCCTGTCCGCTCAGATCTCTCTATGGGATTCTATGGCTCAGCTTTAGGACCTCACCATGTGAACTTGACTTCAAGAGGTGAAGCTTGGTAGCAGGACCCAGAATCGAACTGTGTGAACCATTCAGTGAGGATGCAGCCCATGCAGACTGCACTTCAAGGTATAGTTAAGTGAACTGACCTGGGAGCTCAAAACAGTCAAAAAGCTCCCAGCTCCCACAGGCTAGCTCGGGCTAGCAATGTCACTGTTGCCCCTGATGAATTAATGCGTAGAGTTATTAAAATTAATGCATTTGGTGTATTGAGTATGCTATGAAAATACAAACCTTCACACTGAGCAGAAAGGCAGAATGTTCTAGACTGTTTGAGACAGTATTGGCAAAGAACCTGGATCAGAAATGAGTGACTATGGTATAGTCAGAACTTGTTGGGTCTGAGTCATGGGGGTGGGAAATTGTTTTTCTGTCTTCACATCCATCCAAGAGAGGCTTCTTCTCTGTGTTTGAAGAGGACATACAATCCTAAGAGAAAACATGAGCTGTTTCTTAGTCCAATGATCTTGGAGGGGCGGCCACTCCCCATATGCTCTCACCTAGCAGGGATATTATCAGCCTTTCTGAAAACTTGTCTGATCCTTTGAAGGAAGAAGGAAGAGAAAGGAGATGTAAATTTTTGATGCTGTTGTTTGACAACCCAGCGTTCTGGTAGTGATTTTCCACCTCTAGTCTATCTCAGTGCTTAAAATAGCACCCGGGTTAAAAATATCTGCCATAATAAAATAAGAAACAGGCAGCTAGCAAATTAGGAAGTAGGTGAGGCTAATTAAAATTAATTCTGAAGACTGAGGAGGCTGCAGCCCTGGTGACTTTTAAAGAAACACCCCTGTCTCAGCCCTTCTGGGGTGTTTCCATGGCTCCCCTGAGGGCCACTTCTTTAGCACTGTCCCACATGTAAGCACAGACTCGGCAGTAATGGTTACATGGGTATGTGGTGGGCCAGTGATATGCAGAGCTATCTCCTTCTGTGACTGGTGACAGCCAATACAAGCACTCTCTAATAAGTAAGGTGGCCCCAGAGGAGAAGATCGAGGGCTTCATAACTCAGTGGAGAACCCAAATGTGTGACCCCAAACCACATGCTTCAGGGGTACCATAGGGAGCAGGCAGAGAAGAGGGAACCAGCTCTTCCTCTGCCTTAGGTTGCTTATGGCCGATAAAGACCAAGCGCTTCTGCTTGGTAGAGCTGTATTCCCAACTTCTAGACCAAAGAGCAGACCATCTTTTTCAGTTTCCTTCATTCCATTCATTCATTCATTCATTCACTTGCTCAGTATATGAGTTCCAATGGAAAGGGGAAGGAAGTTGAATGCCATATGAGCTCCTTTAGCCTATGTTTCTTTCAGAGCTGGCTGATCTGGGCGACACAATAGGTAGACACAAGGGCTGAGGACATTCTAACTTCTAACACTGCAGGATGGTTTTCAAGTCCCAATGGTAATCCTCAGATACCACTCAGTGCAAATATTCCCCCCTGGAAGTTTGCCAGTGTGGGATGGCTTCCTTATCTCTTCCCCCCTTTCACATGTGTGTTACTCCCCTACTTCTAATCTAATACCACACTCTCTCCCCTCTCTCTCTCTTCCCCTTCCTCTCTCCTTTCTCTCTCTCCCCCTTCCTCTCCTCTCCTTTCAAACATTTTGATGATTTTTGTATGTGTTAGCATTTATGTTTTGCTATATTGTTATCTGTTATTTTTATATTTTAGTATCTTTAAAAAGTTTGGTTTGCTTATTTATTTACTTTGAGACAGGATTTCCATACATAGCATGGACTACCCTGAACTCACTGTGTAGCCCAGGCTGCCCCTGAGCTCACTGTGTAGCCCAGGCTGACCTTGAGATTCACAGCTTTTCTCCTGTCTTAGCCTCCCCGAGGCTGGGGTTATAGACATGAGCCACCAGACCTATCTTTTAAAGATAAATTTATAATGTAGGGAACTACATTGTCTAATTATGTGCTTTGATATTTATTATTTCAAAGAGGCCTCAATGGAGGGGTGGCGTCAACATAAAAACTGTCACCAGATGTCATCAGGATCAGAGTTTTGGTTTTTCGAGATAGGGTTTTTCTGTCCTGGAACTTACTCTGTAGACAAGGCTTGTCTTGAATTCACAGAGATCTGTCACGGAGACGGAGGGCTCACGACCCTAATTTGGTGTGCACCACCACTGCCTGGCCGGGACCAGAGTTTAAACATGGACCCTTTTTTTTCTCTCCTCTCCTCTCCTCTCCTCTCCTCTCCTCTCCTCTCTTCTTTTCTTTTCTTTTCTTTTCTTTTCTTTTCTTTTCTTTTCTTTTCTTTTCTTTCTCCCCCACCCTTTTCTTGAGATGGAGTTTCTCTAATAGCCCTGGCTGTCCTTAACTCGCTATGCAGATCAGGTTGGTCTAGAACTCACAGAGAATCATTTACCTCTGCCTTCTGAGTGCTGAGATTAAAGGTGTGCACCACCATGCCTGACCTAAATATGGGCCACTCCCATAGTAGAGCCTCATGCGAAGGGAGATCACACATAATCTACGGAGCAGTTGATTCCATAAAGAGGAAAGTATCTGTATACATATGCATATGTATACATGTACACATGTACCAAGACACATGAACATGCAACACATATACACACAGACACACATTACTCTTAATGACTCACTCAAACAGAAGTCCAAATGAAATTGTGATATTGATGATCCCTGCTGTAAGATCTGGTCTTCCTGGCAGGCCTGGAGCCAGCCCTAGTCAGATGCTTGCACCAGGCCGTCAATGCTCAGGTTGCAGGTTATGAAGAGAGTCCTTGAGAGGTCATGCATGGCTTAGACCAACATAGCAATACTGAGCTCCTGCGAGTCTCTACACAGAAATTTATGTTCACACAATGTCATTCTATTTATCCAGACTTGGCTAAATAGAAGAAGTGAGGGTCCATCAACCAAAATGTGAAGCACTCTCCCAATCAGCCATTCTCTTGAGTGGATGATTGTTTGTGGGATATAATTTTATTTAAAGTGCAAATTATGGTTCTTGTTCTAAAAATTCTACTGCAGTATGAAATATATCAGTATTAGTTTCTTCTATTACTGTGCATACCACTTCCATACATGGCTCTATCAACTATCTATCTATCTATCTATCTATCTATCTATCTATCTATCTATCTNNATCTATCTATCTATCTATCTATCTATCTATCTATCTATCTATCTATATCTATCCGTGAAAATGAAACCCTAGGGTTTTGCACATTATAGACAAATGTTCTACCACTGAACTACAATCATAAAGTGTTAAGATGACTAATTTGTGTGTGTGTGTATTTGCATGTGTATGATGGACATGTGTGTGCACATTCATGTGAGTCCAGAGACTGACATTGGATTGTTTCTGCAATCACATTATATATCGAGGCAGGGTCTCTCACTTGAAGCCAGAGCTCTGGGATTCAGCTAATCTAGCTAGTCGGTGTGTTCTGGTGAACCCCAAACTCTCAGAGTAAAGAAGTTGACCAGATGCTACTCTGTCATCAAGTCCTTCCCCATCCATTCAATCACCCTTTTTAGTGCCACACCTAGGATTTACAGAGAGCTTACCAGCATGCTACAGTCCTCTCGAGAGACAGGAATTGGGGGAGACCCTGAATGGCTCTCCCTGGCTGGCAGTGGGCAGAACACTGATGCAGTGATGGTACCCGGAGCAGGAAAGGGCACACACAGAAAAGGGAGAAGAGTTTGACACTGCCCACTCTGCTGTTCCACAGCTCTGCCTAAAACTGGCATTGATGGTGCCCACAGGTGTCCAGATTCAACCACAGCTGCCTTGAAAAGGGGAAGTGGGCTCTGAAAAGTCAGGATAGCCTACAGCCGATGAAATGGCTGAGCATAAATTTATTTCACTTAGAGTTTGAAAAGGTGTCATCAAGGAAATGTTCTCGTAGCAGAAGCCAGGGTCTCCCTGAGAGGTTGGACACCATGGCAAGATGCATCTGCTCAACAAACTCAAAACTGAACCTCTCGCCTTCCCCACTGAGCTCACACTCTACTGGTACAAACGGTACCTGATGCCAGGCTAGGAAGCTCAATATCCCTTTGACTTTATGCTCACTTCCTCCTCCTTCCCACATTACATGGCCAGCCATGTTTCTTTTGGCTAGACGCACCCTTCTTCTAAGTTTCATGCCATCTGAGGTCACGAATTAATGGCATACCTCCTTTCCTCCCCCTCTTCCAGCCATCCTGAAAATCCTCCCCGCAGCACCCCAAGGATCATGACACTCAAGTTGAGTGTCGAGACTGAGAATCAAGTTTAACGTGTGTGTGGCGGGTTGCTCCCCTCCCATGAAGTCTGAGCGCCTTCTCTTGCTGCTGAGTCTGTGCTCCAGCTCTTGTTGCTTCGCGGTTTGTAGGCAGCCCTTTAGGGTTGTTTCAGTGCAAAGGGCTCACCCACTGCCGTGAGTCACACACACTTCATCGCCTGTGCGATGTCTGCACGCAAAGGCTTTCTCCGTACACAGAGCCGGAGGCTCGGCCTTGACGTTGTTTCTCAACATTCTTGAAACTTTTCTGAGGCGCACCTCCTACTGGAATGTGAAGATTTATGGTATCTAACTCACCATCTCTATCGGGCTGTCTTGAGGGCCAAGGAACTGGTGTTGGTGGCCTCTTCACTTTCAGTAATTCTTTGAGGGAATAAAGGCACACTGTCATTTTGCAGATAAAGAAACACACCAAGCCAGGCTTGGCACCATATATTCATAATCTTAGCACTGGAGAGGTTAAAGCGGAAGGATTCCTGTGAGTTCAAGACCAACCTGGATAGAGCAAGTATTGGGTAAACCCAAACTGCAGAATTAAATCCTTTTTCAGCAAACCAACCCAAAACAAACCAATGAAAGAAAATGTACTTTATGAGCCGAGAAGCAGTGAGAGCAATGTAAAATGTTGTCTATTTATGCTTGCTATTCCGGTTTCTAATTCATGCAATCTTATCATTCTTGCCAACTACATCTTTAGGGCTCGTGATTTCAGGGATGTCTTTACCGCAAAATCCCTTTCATGGTCTCAGATAAAAGTCTTCATCCCTTTGTAATAGTTTTCCAACTTACGAGGATGTTACAACTTATGTGGTAGCCAACTGACAACTTTATTTTTCTTAGGATTGTTTTAAATCCCACCCCTCTATGTTTGTCTTTTGAATAGCCATGGAAATAAATGGGGCAACATAAAGAATTATCACAGGAAGCCTTCATCTGGTGAGCCATATCAGGATGTATAATATACATGCAGATTTGCCCTGTTTTCCTTTATTTCAAAATATATTTAAAGATTTATTTTTATTTTTAAATATATATATACAATTAGACATGACTGCTAGCAGTGAACTCAGCTGTTCTATAAAAGCAACGTACACTCTTAATTACTATGCCATCTCCAGGCCCTCAAATGTATTTAAATAGGCCAATCGAATCTCACCCGATGAAAGGAAAGTATCAAGGGCTATTCAGGACCAGCTTCAGCATCCTTTAACATGTTTGTCAATGAACTCCACCATCTCCTTGGATAAGGAGAGCAGACAAGATAATGAAGGACACTCATGGGATGCTGGCAATGAGAACTCAGCTTTTATAAGCTAAAACAGAGAAAGTAAAACTAGTTTATATTTCAGTGGGTGTTTGTTTATTCTACTTATCTGAAGTTAGAGCCAACCATCATGTGGGTTGAATGACCTTAAATTTCCATAGTTGAGCAGAAGTTAATGGACCATTTGCTGATAGATGAACCCCAGCTCTCCAGTTCGTGTGTGTGTGTGTGTGTGTGTGTGTGAGAGAGAGAGAGAGAGAGAGAGAGAGAGAGAGATATTACTTTATCTAACTAAAAATAATGTTTATGTTGTAGGGAACTATTAATGATGCCTCTGAACAACTCTATATAAATGAAGAATCTAGAAGCTAATGGTTTGCTCATTTAATTCAACAACAACAACAAAATATACTTTAGTATACCTAATGATTACAAATTCCTGGTGTAGAAAGTGAGAATTTGATTTCTCTCTGTTTTGCGCGTGTGCGCGCGCACACACACAGAGTGTAGCTCGTGATCAGGGTCTCACAGAAGGTGACCGACTGGGGTTGTATCCACAAGCTGCTCTTTGCTATTTTCACTGTGAAGTGGGAAGTCTATACCCAGGGCTGTTTCCTTTATTGCATTGTCTTAACTCCCAAGTTCTGTTCTCTGTCTTAACATAGCAAATGTGTGGGACACAGTCCTCACTCAGAGACAGTATGCTCCCAGCGAGCTGTGATGGGAGGAAATTAGCCCATCAGCCACTTAGGAGTACCTGATGGCTTAAGGAAACCCAGTGGGCCTTTGAAGTGCGGTGGCTTTCCTGCATTTTAACTTTATCCACTAGAGGGGGTGATGCTCCTCCATCATAAAGGCCATGGAATTACCCAGAGGGAATGGATTTAAACACATACAGCGCCTTTGTTTATTCTGAAACCAGGTTAATTAAATAACAGACTACAGCGCATGCCAGAATCACCATTGAAAATCACTTTGAAAATACCAACGACACAAAGACAAGTGTTTATTGTTCCTAATCTACGGTTGTGAAAAGAGGAGTAATTTTGTTTTAGCAGGGAGAGGATAATTTACATAAAGTCATACTCTTTCCAGCCGTTCCGTAAAGAACTGTGCACGGTTTTTTTATGTGATTAATTTCAGTTTATTAGAGTTGATGATAAATTGTCTGGTTTGTTCAGTGAGGAGACAAATTGCCCCCTTATCTCCTCAAAGATCCATTTAAGATAGCATGGGAGAATTAAGTAGATTTATAGTTGTGTATAATAGGTATCATACATAAGTGATTTGCATCATATGGTACAGTTGGGGAATGGTCCAAGTGATGGGACTCTCGAAGCTGTTACCACGTGCATAGAAATGGCTTCTTACATATAGGTGCACAGCTGTCACTCTATCAGGGCAGGGGCTTTGCTTTAACAAATTTCCAGTCAACAGGGCAAACATTTTTGTCTTCAAACTTCCCCCCAAATATTGAGTTGCAGAATAGCCTACCGCACCCCGCTTGTTAGAAGATGATCAGAATAATTGATTCGAGACAACCAGTTGCAATGCTAATGAGCTGGCATAGTCATAATTAACCAGTAGGTCAGTTTCTTTAGTTATTTCTGTGAATAAAAAGAAGCCCGATCAAACCACAGAATAATTAGTAGATGAGAAAATGTTATAACTTGTGAAAAGCAAGTCTATGACACCCGCTGTATTGTTCACAATTCAGGTAATTTTCTCCAAGAAGGTGTGATCCCCCTTGAATAGCTGCCATAGGTGTTTGGCAGGGTGGGTGAGCACCCAGCTTTCAGTCTAAGCTTTGATGACCTTGATGCTCAGAACACCCGCAGGAATGCTGACTCAGCAGGTGGGGGTGGGGTTACAGCATGGGGACTTGAGCTTTCAAAGATCTTACATTGACTAATCTGCATCGCTCACTGGCCATCCATCGCCTCACTCCCTGAGGAGTGAGTTGTACCTGACTAGAATTTCCTCTTTGATGTTGACCCCTGGAAGGCAGAGTGTTGTGCTGTCCTTGGCGGAGGAAGAAAAGGATAGTGAATGACTGCAACTTTTTCCGAAGGAAAGCCTTCTATTGTGTGAGTGGAAGTGAAGCCCTCCGGCACCTGAGCTTGATCATCAAGTCCAGATCACAGTGCAAATGGACATGCTTTGGAAGCCCGACATTGCTTCTCAGTAATTTGTGCTGCCTGGAGGTCTTCCAAACACAGCCCACAAAGGCTTCTAGAAAGGACTTACAGCCTCATGGGAAATTTTTTTTTGCTATAGACAAAACAAATATTTACAAACAATAATTCCAAACAGACCAAAGCCCTATAAATAACCATCATGTTCTCATAAACATATTACCATGCAAATGCAGTTACTTAAATCCCAGCAACATATTTGCCTCCTATATACATTAGGACAAATTAAAGGTCACATCTCCAATGGAGTTTTTATAATAACCAAGAAATTGAGTTATGTGCACACAAACTAGATGCTTACAACCAAATGTGTGTCATGTATAATTGATCTTACTCTAAGTAGGCTCTTCTGCACATAAGGGTTGTTAGCTTACAATACGTTATTTAAACAATATAAGAACAGTTGTAACACAAAAACCAATTCACTCTTCTTCTCCTAGAATATTTCCATTCAGTGTTCAACGCAGAAGCAACTCCATGACCGCCAAGGACAGCAAGGCTTAGTTTACAGGCTATCAGGAGCAACTTACACATCAAATAGTGTGTAGCAGCACAGTCTTCTAAGATAAGGAAGTCTTGAGCTGGAGGTACACGAGTTCTGCCTATAAGAAACTTAATGGAGAAGGTGTGTGTGTGTGTGTGTGTGTGTGTGTTTTATAGACCCATACATACAGACACCGACAAAGTGTGTTTGTTAAAAACAAAATGGAAATCAAGACAATCATTGAAAACTCAGACATAAAGCTAGGATTAGTTATTTCACTAACCTCACCAAATTTTATGTGTTTACTCTGAACACATAACATTTTTCCCCCAAAGAGTAGGTGGCCCAAAAAGATCATCTAAAGTTAGTCTGAATAATAAGGGCCACTCTAATCCACTTAGGCAGACAAGGACAATCTTGGGATGTAAAGGAGAGAGAGAGAGAAGATGCCTGACATGGTGTCAAAGTCCAGGTGCCAATACCAAACTCGCTGGGAAAAGGAGCTGCTGGTGGGGAAAACCACAGTCATAAAAAATATACCCTAGAAGCAAACCTAATGGAGGAGGTGAAAGATCTCCATGATGGAAACTTGACAGTGCTGAAGAAAGACACAAGAAGATAAAAAAGACCTCTGTTGCTCCTGGATGGGCAGAATTGACGTCATGAAATGGCAACATTACTAAAAGGGATCTAAAGATACAGCAAACCTATATCAAAATTCCAGTAATATTTTTCACAGAACTAGGAAAAACAATCCCAAAGTACTTATGGGAGCAGAAACCAGCCCAGAAAACCAAAGACCCCTGAGGAGAAAGACCAATGGCAAAGTCATCCCAAGATCTGATTTCAAAACGCACCACGGAACCACAGCAACAAAAACTACAAGGTGCTTGTGCAAACCCAGACAAATATAAGCAGGGACTTAGAAATAAAGCTACACTGATATAGATATTCAACCCTAACAAAGTCGAGAGGAAGCAGCCATGGGATATGGATGGCAGAGGAATAGGTAGCTTAGAAAACCAGAAGTAGAAGACAGAACCTAGACTTCGTCCTTCTCCTATACAATTTAAATGAAAGTTGATCCAAGACTAAATAAGGTAAGAGGTATGACCTAAAATTCTCAAATTTCTGAGGGAAACACTAAAATATAGGCAAGGACTATAAGCAAGTACATAAAAGGCATCTGATAGTTCAAAAAATAATTACAAGAATTAAAAAGCTACATAATAAAGGAAACAGCCATTTGGAGAGAGAGGTAGCTTTCAGAATGAGAGAAAATCATATGTCCAACAGGTGATTGTTTACTAGTGTATATACAAAGAGCTCGAGAAATTAAATACCGAGAATAACACCAAACAAGTAAGTCAATCGATCAACAGTCAAGTGCATCAAATAGAGGAGTCTCAAGAGAAGAAATACAGAAGGCAACAGATATCTGAAAAATGTTCACTCTGCTTAAACCCCAGTGAAATGCAAATTAAATTAAACCCTCCTCGAGATTCTGCCTCACCGTGGTCAGAGTGGTGACCGCTGTTAAGAAGGCAGGTGACTAGGAATGCTGGTTAGAATGTGACAGACTTTACCTGTTCACTGCTGAAGGGACTACACACTAGTGCAGTCACTAAGAACATAGCATGGTGTTCCTCAAAACACTAAAAGGAGCAACTTCATATGGCCCAGTTATAGCTCCCCGTGCATGTGCCTGGAGTGTGTTTCTCTGCAGAGAACCCCGCAAGTCTGTTTCTATTGCTGCTTAGTCAACGGGACCAGGGGAGCAGGACTATCCGGGATGTTCATCAATAGAAGACTGGCTAAAGAAAATGTGGTGCTGTACACAGTGATGCTTTATTCAGCTTGAGAGAAAGAAATGTCATCTGCTGGAGACCGGATGGAACTGAAGAGCATCGTACTCAGGAAAGTGGGCAGACTCAGTGTTGAGTTTCTAAACACGACACTAGAGGCGGAATCCAGATTCTAAGCATGCTGATATAGCAAGATGTGGAAGGAGAAATGGTACTTCATAGGGGTGTGGGGGCTCAATGGAGGGGAGATGGGAGACAAGATGGAGTAAGGGAGGAGAAAGAATAAATGTATTTGCTCATGTGAAAATCTAGGACACACACATACATGCACACACACATACATGCACACACATACATGCACACACATACATGCACACACAGAGGTGTGAAGGGTCTAAGGAAAACAAGAGCATGTAATTGGGATGGAATAAAAATGACAAAGACTGTTTTCTCTCATACAACATGTATGTGTAAATATATGGATGTAACAAGGCTTTTATGTTTTTTTGGCAATTCTGTCAATACTACTATATTTGGTTTTTAAAACAAATCCCTATAGAATCTGCACAGTACATTCAAATATCACATAAATATGAAATCAGAAGGACACTATTAGCAGAAAGGGATGGATGAGAAGAGGAAGTGTGGGGGAGGGCACAGGGGAGACCCTGAGCCAAGTATCATGACATGCAGGTCTGAAAAGGTCGTAATGAAATCCAACTAGAATAATTAATTTTTAAAACTAAAGATAGAGCTAAGTGAAAAAGAAACGAATTCCAGGGCCGTTGGTCCCAGACAAGGAATAATATTAGGAGGCAGAAGCAGGCAAGTCTGCTGGGCACCTGAGACTAAGGATTCCCCACTCTGGAGCACATGCCCTGGCCCTGAGCCACAGAGCAGCCTCCGCCCACGAAGCGAGTACTGAGCCGTGGGTTAGATCTGTGCCTGAACTCCCAAAGCTCCCTGACTTGCTCTGGAAAGTTGAAGTTTGCTGTTTTGTATCATTGCCCAATTGATTTTCAAAAGTCTTCAGCTACTCCACTGTGGCTTACTTCCGGAAGGGACTGACTTTAGGTTACACAGTGTCTCGCACATCTTCACGTGCACAGTTTTTGGTGCACTGCAAGCATCCTGTGAGGAAGTGACCAGATGTGATAGTGGTTGTCAGATACAAAACCAAAACCAAAAAACTTCATCAAATTTGAATTCCAGGAAAACAATTAAAAATTTTGTTTGTTTCAATCTTTTATCCTACTGGGTTTTGTTTGTTTTGCTTTTTGAGACAGTTTTGTCCTGCAATCCCAGCCAAGCCACCACATCTAGCTGAAACAAACATTTAGTTTGAAAAGTTTTGATGGGGCATGCTTCTACTGAAACGGATATTTGAACTGTGTGAGAGAGAAAGAGGGAGGACTTTATTTTATTTTGGATAGAATCTTGTTATGTAGTCCAGCCTGGCCTTGAACTCTCGCTTCTCCCAATCAGCCTCCTCAGCACTGGGATCCCAGGCACCCATACCAGCACATGCATCAGCACACACACCAGCACCCACACCAGCACCCACACCAGCACGTAACTGTTTTGTTTTACTATGCTTGGTAACTCTGGGTTGCGTTTTTGTGGCTCTCAACACTTCCAGCGTTCTGAATGTTACTTCCATAATTTTCACAAGACTACAACAGGAATAACAAAAAACTCCCTGAGAAAACACAGAACAAAAAGTCACCTTACTTTGTTGTTAGGGCACTGGTTGTCTCTTGTAAATGTAAATTGTATAAAATAAGAACGGAAGAGAAAAGACATTTGAGAGTTGAAGAAGCAGAGGTGGGTGAGGGAATGAATATCAGGGACTGAGTAAGCCACAGGTATCCACAGAGGAGAGGGTGAGAAAGTGGAGGACATATACACACAACTCATACATGCACATAGACTCACACTTACACACACCCACACACTCACGCCCCCCACACTCATATACACACTCACACTCAGACACACATTCACACTCATGCACCCACATACACACTCACACTCTCTCGCACACACTCATACACACTCAGACACCCACACACTCACATATACTCAGATACACATATACTCACAACACACACTCATACTCTCTCACACACACACACTCAGACACACACACACACACACATGCACATGTGTGTGTGAATGTGACCTGGAAATATTAAAAGGTGGAAAGAAAAGAGCGAGAATGAAAACTCGAGAGTGTCAGAGACCAAACTGGGTCTGGAGACCTAAGGCTGCCATCCTAGCTGCTTGGAGCTCTGCCTCTGCTCCAGTGAGTTCAAGGCCAGCCTGGGTGGTTCACTGTGATCTTCTCAAGTCTGAAAAGCCTATGGGTGCAGTTCAGTAGAGCACTTGGCTAGCATGTAGCAGGCCTTGATTTGACTCCCAGTACACAGAGCGGGGCAAAGAAAGAAAAGAAGGCATGAGACTAGGGAAGCAAAAGACAAGAAACTAAATGGTCCCAGAAATGTGGGACGTGACAGTTGCCTCCTCTTTCCACCTCTGGGCCCAGGCTGTGCTGCTCTGTCACCAGTAGTCCTGGGAGCATAGCTGCAGAAGCTGACAGCAGAGACAGTGGAAGGAGGTAACTGTGCGTTACCAGCCAGCATAGTGAAGGAAGATTCCAGTTCGTAATATGTAGGGAGGGTGAACTTTAATAAAACGACCCGATTTTGTAGACCATGGCAACTGTCACACGTAAGGAAGACTTTGAAAACCCAACGGCCGTCTTTTGTGCCAGGCCGTCTAGTAGGTCTTTGTGAATTATTCTTGGAAACTTTTTTCCTTCCAAACCAGCCAGAAATGCTCAAAGCATGGGTTTTCAGATGACTCAGAGACTGTTTTTTCTTTTTCCTGTTCTCTTTTCTTTTCCCTTTCCCTCCCTCCTTTCTTTTAGTGTTGTCTTCACAGGGTCTCATGTAACCCCAGCTGGCCTCAAAGCTTTAGTAGCTGAGTTTGGCCTTGAACTTCCAATCCTCTTGTCTCCACACCCTGAGTGCTGGCCCTACAGACGTCTACCTCCTCTGCTGTGTGAATGAAACCCAGGGCTTCCTTCATGCCACGTGATGACGGTTAATATGGTCAGCTTGGCAGAAGGTAGAATCATGTAGAAAAGGAGCCTTTGGATATGTCTCTGGGGGACTATCTCAGGCTCGTCTTGGTGCGTGCCTCTGGAGATTGTCTCAGGCTAGCTGAGGGAGGAAGACCTACCCTGAATGTGGGTGGCACTCTGTCAGAGCCAGGGTTGTAGACGGGATAAAATGGAGAAACGGGGCTGAGCAACAGCATTCATTAGGTCCTGCTTCCTGTGGCCAGCCACTTCCTGCTTCCATGGCATCCCTGCCATGATGGATTCCCTTCAGTTGTGAGACAGCTCCTTGTCTGGAACTTTTGTCTTAGCAATAACACAAGGAAATAATGCACTAGGCAGGTCCCTATCAGCTGAGCTGTGTGTAAGTTGGGTGTTAGACACCAGGAGACAGGTGCAGATACCTAACACATGGGTTCACTTGGAAGTCCTGTGTCGCTGCAGGCTGCCTCTGCATGGGCTGCTTTGTGAGCCAGGAGCCGGGTTCCTTGGTCCAGCTCCTCATCTGGTTCAGCAAATGGTTGCTCAGACACATAAGTGGGCTGGATTGAAAACCACTTGTGAATATACTGAAAAGAAACCTCCGTCACAATCCCAATTCACACTTCCAGGGCTCGCCGAGAGAGAGAGAGAGAGAGAGAGAGAGAGAGACTCTGTGCAGGGGGCTTACTGAAGAAATTTTTTTGTTTTGAAGAGTTAATGAGTAACAAAGAAAACCTGACATAATGGTCCAAGCTTGTCTTCAATTTAGCTCCAGTGAAAGCCAATGTGCTTTCCCAGGGAAGGCTGCTCAAAGAGCTTCTGGAAAGATCTTGGATCAGTTTTCCAGGAAGATGTTCTTTCTGTCTCCTGCTTGCCGCTCATCAAACTTAGGATGAAGAATTAAATTGAGACCAAGGACTTGGACATGCAGGTGTAGAAGCTGGGCTCCTGAGACCAGCTGGCAGATTCTATCTCGTCACGTTCACTATTTTCTCATCAGACACTTTGATGAATACTCATAAAGGAATGTTTATCAAATTTCCACTGGGGGGGGCCTAGAGAACTTCATGTATGATAGCTGATAGCACACCAAAACAAAAGAGAAATCACATGGACACATTTAGAAGTTGCCACTGAGAATCCCGTGTCTTGCTGAGTCTGTCCCCTCACCCGTCTCAGGTATTCCTGTAGGCTAAAGGAGCTTGCCTTATTGGTACTGGTGCAAGAAGGACTTATGGGTTTTATTTCATCTGATGCCATCAGTACAGCATTGCCGTTGACGACATGAGTGCCCCTGCTAATAGGCCTGCGACGGTTTGAATGTGGGAAGTGATTGTCCTGCTCTGGGAACCGGTTGGAAGAGGCCTGGTATGTTCTGTTCTGCTCTGAAAATCTGTGAAACAGATGAATATGATTGCATTCAGAAAGGAACCCTGTTGGGGTGAGGAAATCCAAACCTATTGCCCACGTGCTGAATTTGAAATATTCTCCTAGAGAAGAGATGGTCCTTGGGCCATGAGAATTAACTTCACAGTATGTATCACGCATTTGCAAGATGGTTGGAAATCAAACATATTCTCATGAAAGGTAGAGTCAGATGTGACGAATGGATGTTCCAAGGTGCTAGATATTCAATATGAAAAATATCTGTTGTCTGAACTTGGAGTCACCGTTTTTAGAGGATTTCCCTAGCCAGAGAAATTCAGGGCTTGGCTGGGAAACCTAACCTGTCTCACCCATAGGAAAAAAAAAGGATCAGAGGATATTCCAGGTCAGGAGACCCCATGACACAGGCAGTAAGCTTACTTCCTCTAAAGTCAAATTCTGTCTGATAAAATGGACAAAATATATTTCCGCAGTATTAAAATGCCTTTATTTCTAGAATCAATAGAAATGAGCTCAGGGTCATGGAAAATAATGGATGAGAAACTGTATGGACACCTGTATCATTTAAGGTCTAGGCCCCTTCCAAACCTGGCGATTGGAAGTCATATATGACATGAAGTTATGCCCTGTGTGGACAGTTTTCTTCAGTGAGTCTTATGTCAACATGCTCTGCTGTGCCAGAGTGTGACATTTGATTAATTAATTAATGACAGCCCAGCAGGCTACAGAAGCTCTGAAGATGCCTTTGAACCTTGTCACCCTCTGTTGATGAGGGCTGGAGTGAGCAGACGGTATACTTAGGTGTCAAGAGAAGTTTATTCCTCAAGAGGATCCATGTTACCTTGGGAATGTGAAGAGGAGGGAGAGTCCACACCTAAGCTTTGGTTACGGTTTTATAATGCACCCTTCATATAATTTACACCCCATTAATTAACTTAGACTGTTTTTAATCATCGCTTCTGATGTACTGTATTAAAACATAAAGGGGGTGGTGTGGAAAAGGGGGCAACTCTCAAAAGGTGACACACAGGAAGGAAACAGATGTCCCCGATTAGAGCACTGGGAGGAGTGATACACGGTGGGTCCAGGATGAGGCCTCGGAATCACATCACCAGGGTTACTGTATTCAAGGATGGAGCCCCTCTGCAGGCATGCTTGCACCCCAGAGATACATGTGCCATGAATTCATACACACATATGCGACGCATGTATGTTTATACGGAGGGCCATGGTTATCATGCCTGTGATTCCTGATCAAACTGGACAGCATCACAGGGGTCTCTGCTCAGAAAGCTGACACCCCAGCAAGCGCCCCAAAATAACAGGGAGCTGGAGAGAAGGCTCAGAGGTTAAGAGCTCTTAGCTCTTGCAGAGGACTCAGGTGCAGTTCTCAGTACCCATGTGGCAGCTGAAAACCACCTGTAACTTAACTTCCAGGGGATCTGAGGTGCACATCTATGACACCCGCACTTAAAACATTTTTAAAAATCTTAATACTTTTCATGAAGAAGATGACTCAGCATGGTGGCTCAGTGGATAAAGACACTGGCTCCCAGGCCTAATCACCCCAGCTTAATTCCTGGGACCCAAGTGGTAGAAAGAGAGAACCAACTCTTGTAAATTGTCTTCTGACCCCCGTAATTGTGCTGTGGCAAGAACTTGTACATGAACACACATGCACACACACATGAATACACACACAAATGAATGGAAAAATGTGGTTTAAAAACAAGCAGCAACAATAACAAAACACAAGAAAGAAAAAGTTTCTGTAATCCCTAATGATTTCGAACAAAGTACAGTCATTTTCTGTTGAATTCCACATATCCGTGATGGGGACTATCTGTGTGTGTGTGTGTGTGTGTGTGT
>LOEQ01001718.1:33750-52051 GCA_001685075.1 Bramus lutescens | reverse complement strand
CTCTCTCTCTCTCTCTCTCTCTCTCTCTCTCTCTCTCTCTCTCTCTGGATCTCATATGTAGCCCTTGCAAGCCTAGAACAATATTTGTAGATCAGGCTATCTCCAGACTCATGGAGAACCACCTGCTTCTGCCCCAAGATGGCTGGGATTGTAAGCCACTCAATCTGGCTCACATACAGTGATCTTGGTCAGCAGTTATACTATCAGGGTTTGAAGCATCATCCTGTGCTTTCCTGGCTTTTAGGGTTTCTGTTGAGTGGTTGGATGTAACTCTGAAGTGTTTGCCTTCGTATATGGGTTAGCATTTCCTTCTCTTGGCTTTGATTGATTATTAATACTGTTTCTTCATTTTTGTCATTTGGGTTTTTGGCTGTAATGGGGCGTGAAGGAATTCTTCTCTGGTCGTGTCTGTTTAGAGTTGTAAGTTTCATTGGTGCTGAGATGCCCATTTCTTTTCTAGACTTAGAAAACATCCTGCTGTCTTTTCATTGGCTGACTTCCATTTTTTTTTTAAATTTTAGTTCCTTTTTCCACCCATGGATTCTTATGTTTGTTCTCTTTATCTCCAGAGGTCTTAGGTATAGTGGTGATCTAAAGCATGTATTTAGATATTTTTCTGGTTTGTGTTTTAATGTAGTATTTCCTTGATCTCATCCAGTGACTCTGTTCCTTCCTTTCTTCTCCTTGGTCTAGTCTGTTGGTGATATTTTGTACTACTTTTTATTTAATTTATTACTTTTCAACACTTCTGGTTTTTCCAAATCTTAATAATCACCCATGGATTTGTTTGGCTTTTCGTTGATCTTCCCCCCACATTGCTGAATCCCCATCAGTTTGTCAGCTTTCTTACCGCTGTTGCTTCTCTGGGTCCTACAGTGGTCTCTTGGCTTCATTCTTTGCTTGCTTGTATTCCTTTTGTGTTTACGAACTAGTTTTAAAAGTAAATATTTGAATTCTTCCACTGGTAGGTGGCATGATCTTTGGAGGAGCTTTGACATCTTACCTTCTCATATTTCCTGCTTTTTTGTGTTGTGGTTTGCACATTGCTGGTTTGGGCATCTTGTCCAGCTTTATTTTGGAGTCCCATTAGTGAGCGGTGTCCTTTGGTGGTCTAATCCCCAGGGCAGCTCAGAGAGGAAAGAGGGGATTCTGGATGTGGGTTCTTTCTCCTCCTCGCTTGGAGTCACATGGCTGGAGCTGGGAGAGGCTTGGTTTTCCCCCACCTTCAGGCATCTGTTGCACACTTTGTGACTTTCTGATACATTTCTCATCAGAACAGCTCCTTTCCCTTCTTATTCTGACTTTTTTCCTTGGCTGCACACACAGAGGCAGCTTCTATTCTCTGTCTCACTAGGAAGTTAAGTTGAGGATATTTATATCAGTGCTCACAGGAGGTGCTGGCCTTTTGCTTTTGTTTCTTATAATGTTTTTGCCTGGTTTTAGTAAGAGGGTAATTCTGGCTCCATGTAATTCATGGGGAAGTGGCCATTCTGCTTTAGCTTTCTTATTTTATTGCTAATTTTGTGTGTGTGTGCGTGCGCACCTACATTCAGGTACCTTTGGAGAACGGAAGCCAGACGCACCAGATTCCCTGGAACTGGAGCTACAGGAGGTTGTGAACTTCGTAACATGGGTGCTGGGGACTGAACTCGGGTCGGTGGTCACTCTGAACCACTGAGTCATCCCATGCTTCTATTTTCTTGGGTAGATTGTGGAGAAGATGGTAGCATTCCTTTCTTGAATACTTGGTAGGATTCTTCAATGAAACCATCTGTGCTTGGTGCTTCCCTTTGGAAGGTTACTGCCTAGCCATCCATTCTCCTTAGTGGGCATGTCTATTGAAGTTTATTCTGTCTCCTTGGATGCATTTTGGCATGGGAGTTTTTTGTAAACCTGATTTGTATCATCAAATTATCTAATTTATGGATCATAATGGTTCATGCTATTTCTCTGTCTTGTTTTTGTTTCGTGAGATTGGTAATGTTTTCTCATGTTCATTTCTGAAATTAATAATTAATGTTTGTTTCTTATTCTTCTTGGAAAGCTAGGCCAGAGAACAGATCAATAATAAACAGCCAGCTTTTGTTTTTGTTTATTTTCTCTTTGACTATTTTGAATTTCACTAATTTCTCATATAATATTATTTCTCTTATTTACTTATTGATTTAGGCTTAATTTTCTCCACTCTTTCTAGTTTTCTAAGCCAAGCTAAATTATTGGTTTTTTAATTGGTAAATTTCCCTCTAAGCATTTATTTTTCCATGAGGTATAGATTTTAGCAAACTAACTGCCTGGTTAGCTCAGTTGGTCAGGGCATGGTACTAGGTTATAATAAGTTGCTGTATCATTTTCAGTCAGTTGTAGCTGTTTTTAACAGCCTTTAAATATCTTCTTGGATCAATGCATATCTTAAGAGTGTGTGTTTTGTCTTTATTTGTATCTATAAATGTTATTTGAGCAGTAATGTTCATGTGGACTCTTTCATTTTTGTCTGAGAAATACTTTGCATATTTGTTAGGCTTTTCCATTTGTTGAGTATTTTGGAGTTGAAATGGGTCCTGTCTTGGTATCTGTTACATAGAAACTTAAGATTATTGTATCTGATGCCCTTGGAAGGACTATTCTATAAATTTAATTAGATCAAGTTGACCAATACTGCCATTGGGATCATTTATATCCTGGCTTAGTTTCTGCCTATGAAACTCTTGGTGTTGACACAGGGTGGTGAAGCCCCAAGCCATCATCTTGAATTTGTCTAAATGTGATTCTGACGATAATGGAAAAATATAAAAAATTATAATCCATAAATTATATAATTTAGATGAAGCAACAAATAGTTTCTGACTTATGTTTGATTTGATTGTTTTTCTCTTCTATCAGTTTTTGTGTCATTTATTTTGATGCTCAAGTTAGATGTTTTATACTCTTATGTTTATGTCCTCCTGAAGAATGGGTCCTTTTCTCATTTTGTGGTCCCTCTGGATTCCCAATAACCTTGGTTCTTCTGGGACTGAACTTGTTTGAAATTGATGTAGCCATCCCAGTTTCTCGTTTAGCTTGGTTTATCTTTTTACATCCTTTTACTGTTGACTCTTAATATCAATAGTTGAATTTCTTATAGAAAAGTGTTGTAAATGACTTGGTCTTGGTGTCAGAAAATTAGGCACGAAGTGAAATAAGGCCAAGGAGAAGAAGTAGTGAGCTGAGGTACTAGAGGGTGGAATTGTCTAGAGGATTTATGGGCAGAAGTGTGGTCTTGGGTGTCAGCAAGATCCCATGATCTGGGCCAGAAGCATACATACACACGAAGACAGGCTGACAGGCAAGCATGCCAGAACAAAAGTCACCTCATCTCCACCATACTGAGCCTGGTTATCTCTAGGTCATGAGACTCGGGCACGTTTCTGCCGATGGAGTATGCTCATGGAGTTCTCCAACTTCTAAGGAGCTTTTCAGTCTATTTGGGAAAGTAGAGATGAAAAACTCAGTAACCTTCCTCAGGGGCAGTCATGGAAGTTACTGCTCACGTGGACTGAAGTCAGACCTGGTGAATGTGTATTTAGGCTTATGTTTGGTCATAGTGACGCTGCCAGAATCTTCAAATTACTTATGGTTCTTGATTTTATTTCCTTCCCAGAAGGATGTCCCTGGGTGTCCTCCTGAGAGTCTGTGATTTTAGTTCTTCAGTCATGATCTCAGGTTTCTGTAGTAACGTCCTGTTACATTGGTGTTAGAATGTGTGGACATGGAGATAGTTCCATACGCCAGACACAGAGCACCCTAGATTTGAGGACTGAACTATCACAAATTTGTCTTCTCTATTGCAACTTCTCCTCACCCCCACAAGCCCTGCTCCCTTCTCTGTCCATGGGCATCTAGATCTGTTTGCCCAGGACTGCTAACTATGGTTTACCAACTAAGGGAACAGGAGAAAGGTAAGAACACTTCAACGGAAGGTGGTTTTTCCCAGTGGGCGTGAAGCTCTGGGGAAGTCTTTTCCTTGTTATGGAGGAGCCCTGGCTGCACTGTTTTGCCCTGAATGGTTATAGACCACACCTGATGGAGCCAGAGAAATGGCAGTGCACTGTGAGAGCCTGGTGCGGCTCTGTGCAAAGCCTGCCAAGGTGAGGGGAGTTCATCCCTTCCCTGGCAGTTCTCAGGGTACCTCCAGTAATTTACTAGTTACCAGTGAGTCCTCTCTGTAAATGTCCAGGTCCAGGCTCCTCTGATTCAGGGAACTCGTCACCAGCTGTGCCTCTGAGTGCCCATCTATGCAGATGTAAGAATGATGGCTTACCTAGAGACCAGACTTCTCTTGTTGCTCTGCAAAAACCCATGGCACTTGCTTTTAGCTAAGTTTCTCTTTTAATTTTGTTCTTGTTGAAACCTTTTCTGACTTTGCAGATTGGAGTGATTACTTCTTAGCTTTTTCAGCATCAACAGAAGCTGGAATCCATCTCAGCTTTCATTTTTTAAATTATATTTAATATTGTGGCTTTCTTCCTTTCTTGCAAATTTAAAACAATGTTACAATTATATAAACTTTTGCTGACATGATGTTTGATTTCTGTAAAGATTTATTTTACTTTTTAAAATTTATTAGATTAAAAAAAATACCACTCCTTCCTCTCCTCCCATTCTCTCCACACTACCTCCTACCCCACCCCCATCTAATCCTCAGACAGGGTGAGGCACATTGCTTTGGGGAAGGTCCAAGGCCCTCCCTACTATATCTAGACTGATCAAAGTATACATTCAAAGAGAATAGGTTCCCAAAAAGCCAGTACATGAAGTAGGGATAAATCCTGGTGCCATTGCCAGTGGCCCCTCAGTCTGCCCCAGCCATGCAACTTTCAACCACATTTAGAGGGACTAATTTGATCCTACGCTTGTTCCTTTCCAGTCCGGCTGGAGTTGGTGAGCTCCCATTAGCTCAGGTAGACTGTTTCAGTGGGTGAACCCATCATGGTCTCATTCATAAGTGGATACTAGGTATAAACAAAGGATTTTGAGCCTGTAGTTCATGATCCTAGAGAAGCTAAGTAATAAGGTGAACCCAAAGAAAAACCATATATAGATCCATCTGGAAATTGGAAACAGACAAGATTGCCTGATAAAATTGGGAGCATGGGGTTGGGGGAGAAGGGAGGTTGGGAGAGGAAGAAGAGGGGAGAAGGGGAAGGTTGAGGAGAACTTGAGGGAATGGGATAGTCGAGATGGAAGAAGGACAGAGAAGAGAGAAAGGAAAGAGATATCTTGATTGAGCGAGCCATTATAAGGTTAGCAGAAACCTGGCTCCAGAGAAATTCCCAGGAATGCACAAGGCTGACCCCAGCTAAGAGCCCAAGCAATAAAGGGGGGGCGATCTTGATTTGTCCAGTAGTCAGACTGATGAATATCTTAAATATCACCATAGAACCTTCATCTAGCAACTGTTGGAAACAGAGGCAGAGACCAGCATGGGAGCACTGGACTGAGTTCCCAAAGTCCAGTTGAAGAGTGCGAGGAATGAGAATATGAGCAAAGAGGTCAAGGCCATGATGGATTTATTTTACTTTTAATTATGTGATTGTCTGTGTGATTGTATGCACA
Organism: Bramus lutescens; assembly: GCA_001685075.1. Taxonomy (NCBI): domain Eukaryota; kingdom Metazoa; phylum Chordata; class Mammalia; order Rodentia; family Cricetidae; genus Bramus; species Bramus lutescens. Next base: position 46,459 of record LOEQ01001718.1, on the reverse strand, counting down.
TGTGAGTGTGGTGCCTGTGGAGGGTAGAAGACGGTGCCACATTCCCAGGAGCTGAAGATAACAGGTGTCTATGATCTGCTCATGTGAGTTAATGGAAATGAACTCAGAGCAGCAAGCACTCTTGGCCACTGAGCCATCTCTCTAGTCCTTGGCTATTTTGGCTGTCAATGCAGACCACCTGGGACTTAGCATAATTTTGGCATCTCTAGTATTTCTGTATAGAGGATATTAGATAGGTAATCCTGAAACAGTTTACTGACCAGTCTGCACTCCAGATTTCTTGTTGATAATATAAAGATAATCATGAAGATCAAAAGAGATAATCAAGGCTTAGCAGAGGAAATACATTCTTACAAGGATTCTAAGTCTTAGTTTTTTAAAGTTTTATTTTATGTATGTGTATGTGCATGTGTGTATGATAGTGGTCGGCTGGGTAACCCTGGAGGCCAGAAGTGGGTGTCAGATCCTTTGGAGTGGGAGTTAACAACCATTTGTGAGTCACCTGATGTGGGCGCTGGGAAGTTCAGTGACACATCTCTTTAACCCCAAGTGTTCATTTCTTATTATTACTTTTATTGACCATGTTGCTCTCAAGATAGATACAATAAAGTTAAAGATATTTTCTAAAAATTCACTTCTTACTTTTAGATTCGTAATGCTCAAATCCTCTGCTCTTTGCCCTAAGCTGGTGGCTAAGTTCTGGGAGCTGTGGGTTGGCTTCCCTGGGACTTGGCCGGGCAAGGTTCCATTGTCCCTGTGTGTAGGGCCACAGGTCACTGAATTTATTTCTCCGAAGTTTCCCCTTTCCTCCCACTTGCCAGAAGTATAGACAATTGCATGGATCAGTCTGACATGAAAGTGGACCCTGGAGAAAGAAAGTTTTCTTTTTTGCAAAGTAACAAAATTAAAAAGAAGGGGGAAAAAGCTTTCATATGTCACTTAAGACAGAAACACTGTATCTTAAAAGACCACCTTGTTTACTTAAATGTTATTTTCATAGGCATTAATCCCCTCTCAGTATTTAGGGCTCTGCTGAGGTACAGGCGCTTAGAAGAACGACAGGGTGAATGGTTTTCAAAAGATCCTGCATGATTGGGAGCCATATAACCATAGGCTCATTTCGAAGATTCCATTTGCAGTAAGGCCAAGGCTAGCAGTTCTGACAGTGCCTTAGGGGAGCTTTCTCCTCTGCAAACCGTGGCGCCGAATGATGATGAACTCTGATGCAGATCCTGGCCCACTGAAGGAAATTCAACTTTAAAGGGCTCTGAATCTTAAGAAGACTCTGTGTGGACTTCCCGTTGGCTGGTTTTATGCATTTGTACATGGAGGAGTGACTAGTAGATCTTGTCTTGGTGCCTTAATTTCTAATGTTTCTCTTGCTTTTGATTCTCTGGGTCATTTTCACTCTTAATGGTGATGTTTCCCTTCTCTTAAATGTGTGGTACATTTCACAGGCATGGAACCTTCTCTGTGGTTTAATGCTGCTTTGCTGTTTGTGCACCACGCCAAGTGACAGCAAGTGCTTGTCCAGCCAAATCTTTTCCACTCTCATTGAAGGTGGTGGCTCTGGCAGGGTGGAGCTCACTGGGTTGGGTGCTCACATGCTCACATGCACAAAGCTCTGGGCTCTACACCCAACACTAGAGATGTTAGCACAGACCTGGGATCCCAGACTGAGGTAGGAGGATCAGAGGTTCAAGGTCATCTTAGCCTACAGAGCAAGGTCAGAGATGTTCAGGTCTACTCTGTCTCAAAAATAAATTAATGAATAAATGAGCAAATAAGTAAATTATCCAAGAATCAAATTGTATAATGTCATTTCAGTGAGGACATACCACCTTTGACAGTCACTGAAGTTTTGTAAGTCGGTAGAGTTTGATGTAGTTATCCTTAAAGATTATCAAGTCATTTGTAGCCATCATCTCAGGCGATCTTTGTAACAATAAGTGAACGAGGTAAATGGATAGCTTAACATAGACTCGGCTATAGCTGAGTCTGTGTGTTCTTAAAGTGTTATGGGTTGTTGAAGTAGTGCGCCTAGGGATAGATTTTTAAGAATGAATTCTATGCATGTGCCCATTCATGTGCATGTGTGTAGAGATCATAGGAAATGTCTGGAATCTCTCCCATGCCTTGTAGGATCCAGGGATCCAACTCAGGCTGTGGGGACTGCATGAAGCCTCTCGCCCTAGTGACCCTTGTTTCTGGCCCCACAAGGAATAATTTTATAGCTCAGCCTGATACATCCTGTCGCAGTGTTCGCAGGGCTTGGTTCTCCATCTTTCTAGACATTTCATTCTGAAGAGAAAGAGCCAAAGCTTTCCCTCTGCATGCATAGGGTTGTCTGGATGTAGGGTCCAGAAAACGTGGAGCTGACTCACCTAGCAGAAAAAACCCCTCACCATTTGTGGAAAGCCTTTTTTGAAAAAAAAAAATCCTGTTTCAGTGCAATTCCAAGTCAGTCATGATTGCCACATTGGCCACACATTCTTTCTCCTTTAAACATGGACTGCTCACTGACCTTTGGGGTGGGGGGGCCTTGCTTCCTTCCCTAGTTCCTGTCTTGCTCCTGTAGGGTTCCTGAATTCCTCCAGTGAGGAGGGGAATTTGTTAATCACTGCATCTCTGGCACCTAGAATGACCACTGACAAGCAGCTGAGGTTCCAAGTATCATGTGTCATGCATCCGTGTCTCCTCCATGTATCATGTATCATCCCCAGTCTTCTCCCATACTCCCATGGCTTGAGTTCCAAACCTTACCTGCAGAAGCATCTAGGTCTTGTTTCTTAAGCGGCCCCTGGGCTGGCCCTTCAGGTGCTTCCACAGAGGACACTGTAAAACTCACCCTCAAAAGCAACGTCAGGCTCAGCTGTGAGTCTCACCTCCAGTCATGCCTCATGCCTGCCACTTAGCATTGGGGTTATCTGTTAAGTTAGCTGCGTCTCTCTGTTCCCCATGCTTAGGTGTGGCAGTCATGGGAGAGCCCGGCAGGTAGCGTCAGTGACAGTTCACTTACTTGAAAGTCCTTCTTCCATTGAAACTGCGTGGGCTCCGGGCCACTTGGTACTAGAAAGGCTGCTATAGCTAGCTAGCATGTCCGCTCTTAGCATGGGACATGCCTGTGGTCTAGAAACCATCTTTATTTGGATGCTGTCAGCCACACCAGGGTACTCTCAGAGCCGAAATGCAGTTGGCAGGCCATTCAAGGTGCTATTCGAATCCAGGCCTTCTAATATCGCCCCTCATGTTCATATTTTCTTTAGTGCTAGCTTACTTTATTCTCTATAGAATAGAAGGGGTGGCCATGAACTGATCAGCTCAGTCATTGTTATTCATCCTCTCCTACCTTCTGCTCCAATCTCCAATTTTAGTCACTTCCTTTCCCCCATCATCCAGATTTTCTAGGGCATTTTATTTCTTAATATTTACCACTTTTACATTGTCTCAGAAAAACTCAGCACTGTTGACTATGCTCTTGTCGGAAGTGTCAATATTTGGTCACATCCTGAAAACACTTTGATTCCCCAGCCCACAGGCCCTCTTTGAAATGACCTATCTATCTCTTGGGTCTTCTCTGATGCTAACTGGTAGACTTCCCATGTTTTTGAAAGCTAACTCAATACCCCTGGATCTTTTCACTATGAATATTATTACAGACCCATTTGGAAGCAAAGTCTTTCGTTTTAAACAAGGCTGCGCTGGAGTCTGCCTTTGACCCCTGACTTGTTTCGGATCTCATTATTTCGTGGGTTGAAACCTTTGTAATGCTTTATGTGTCAGAAGCCCTTGCCAGAGGAAAGTGAGAGGGGCATCAGTGGCCCCAGCTGTATGCAGGGAAGTACCCAGCATTCAGAAGCTGCCTTGATTATGTGCGTTAAAAGTTAAATCAGCTAAAAAATATTGGCTGTATTGTGTGGTCAAGGGGATGGATGGGATAAGGGAAATGGCTCTCGAGCAAATCTCATAAGCAGAACTCATGTGACTTTGCCTGGAAAGACTCCAGGAAATGTCTATCCACCCTAGATAGGGCACTGTAAACAGACCAGAGAAATGATGCCACCCACGTTTATCTTAATGAACCAGTGTGTTATTGGTGCTACCCATGGGAGCATGTGTGCGCTAAAGGCAGTTGCATCAACAAGAACCTGCCCCAGCACAAAAGCTACACCCTTGGATCTCTCTCTTCAATTGCAGCCGATCCGTGGAAGAGTCTCTACTCCCCAGCCATTCTTCCTGTTTATATAACCTCAAGGTCGAATCTAGTGAATCTTGTAACTTTATGGACTTCCTGAGTCTTCTAAGTTTGGTGTTGGAGTCTGATAAGAACACCCCCTTCCCCAGCTTTCTGAGGAAATAGCTGCACAACAGTAGAACAGGAATCAAATTGATGACACTAATGCACAGCAAAGCTGTCTGGGAAGAGTCATTTTGACTATGTAGGCAGTTTAGGATAAAGTAGATTAAAGTAATGTGTTTTAAATCCTTTAACCTATTGATTAAATTAAATGTGTAAGCTAACCATGACAGTATATGCCTGTAATCCCAGCAGAATCCAAGGCCTGCCTTGGTTGCTTGGTAAGTTTCAGGCTAGCTCTGTGTTTAAATAAATAACTAAATAACTCAGTAACTGAATAAATAAATGTTGATGTAGCTCAGTGGTAGAACGCTTTCCTGGCACACATGAATTCATGGGTCCAACCTCCAGTTCTGCAAAGATGTTAATTCAGTCAGAATCCTGGGAGGACAGGGCGATAGGCCTCAGATATCCTAAAATGGAGAAGTTAGTAGCACACTTCAAACAATCTGCAGAGATTAAAGCAAGGTAATTTTGGCGATTATTTTTAAACTACCCTCTTGGTTATGTATGTTTTTCCAACTTTCCTTTGCCCAACATGCTTCATCATGTGAATATGTATGTGGATGAGGCAGCTGGTGACACTCCACTCCATGTCTGAAGGATGGAAGAGAGGCAGGTGTCATCATCTGTTCACAGATTCAAACACATACACACTAGTGGGGCTCAAACTTATCATCTGTAATAACGAGATGGCTCAGAGGGTAAGGATGCTGACCGCCTAGCCTAACAACCTGTGTTTGATACCCAGGATCCCACACAGCAGAAGGAGAGGACCAATTCCTCCACGTTGTCCTCTGAGACCCCTCCTCCCACATCTGCACGTACGTATCTATGTGCATGCACAGTTATGACCTTGATTGACAGCTCCGTTCCTAGGCTGTTCTGGAGACTGAACCTGGGGCCCCAGGCATGCTGGGCAAATGTTCTACCTCAGCTGTAGCTGTTGTCCCGCCCTCAGCCTGGGTTCAATCTTTCTGTGTAATCCTGCCTGGCTTCTATGTTCTAATCCTCCTGCATCAGGCTTCTGAGTCCTGAGATTATTGTATGTACCTGTAAAGTTGTAAAACACCAATTGTTTTGCTCACACATAAAATCAAAGCACATACTTATAGGGAAATACTGTAAAGTAGAGGACATAGAATCTATTCAGAGGGCTACGTTTGGGGGCAATCCATATATTATGGAAGACAATCAAGGAGTTTCTCTTTGTTCCTGAAAATTTCATTCAGGTATACAATGGAATCTGATCATATAGATTCCTCATTTTCTCCTTTCAACTCTTTCCATGTTTCCCCAGCCAATTTTAGGTCTTTATAATTTTTTTCTTTTAAATTTTCTAGTGGGTGTTGGACATCCATGGGAGCATGAGAATCTATCTTCCTAGTGGCCAATCATCCTCAGAAGACAATGATTCTCCCTCCTCAGAAACCATCCACTCCCAAGAGCACCCAAGAGTGGGGCTGGGTCCTCAGCGTCCCCTACCCCACCCTTGCTGAGCTTGGGTGGGTAACACGCTGCTGTGAGCTCATGGCTGTAACAGACACGTCTTGTCCAGAGGACAGCTTTGCATGACTCTCCTCCCTACCCTTTGCCTCTTACACTCAAGAGAGACGATATTGAAGGCCCACCCCTCCCACACTGCCACACTGAATGTTCATTATTCAAAATGAAAGATGACATGTCAAACTGAACAAATAAGTAAATAAATAAATACAGCAGCCCTGCAGGTTAAGGGATGAGTTGTGGTGAGCGCACATTGCTGCATTTGCCTCACACTAATTTTGTTATTCCTCTGGTTCTTGTCCCAGGAAGGAAAAAATTAACAATGAATGTAATAAACCCGTTTCACTAATGAGAGCAGCGTGGTTGTGGTTTGGAGTTTATAAAGTATCGGGCTCTCGACATTATTTCCTTTCTACAACTATGTCTGACATAAAAAGTTCTTTCTAGAATGCATACCCAAGTGGATAAGTTTTAAAAAATTAGATTTACATACAAAATGTTTAAGCGACCTCACTTTTCGGTCAGCTTCAGCTGCAGAAACTATTGTCGGCAGCTTAACCAACTGTTTTTAACCAGTTCAATTGGGTCCAGCTCTTGGTTGTTAATACCACACTACCAATCTTTAATTTGCGGAACCACAGGGGAACGTTTAAATGAAAGAACACTCAATTTCATAGTAGGTTCTAAATGAAAACATCTGTATCTGTAATAGGCTTTCAAAAGTTTTATTTTTTTTCCCTCAACGAGAGCTTTGTGTGTGGTATCTCAGTCACAGGGGATTGTAGTTTCTGTTTTTATTTACTTTTGAGGCATTCACTCTGTAGCCCAGGCTAGCCTAGAGCTCAGTATGTGGGCTAAACTGGCCTAAAACTGCAATCACCCTGCTTTAGTCTTCTTGGCTCTGGATTACCCAGCATGCACCACCACGCTCAGCCCTCTGCTGTTACTGTTGTGTGTGTGCGCGGACAGGTGAGGGACAGCGTCTGAGAAGATGGTTCTCTTTTTTCACCAAACTCCCGTCTTTAGCGTGCTTTTCCCTGAGTTATCCCACCGTGGGCAGGGTATTTGTGTGCGGGGGCAGGATCTGAGAGCTCTAGCTCATGTTAGCTTGATGTTTACTAGGTAATTCAAGCTGGCCTTCAATTCGCAGCAATCCTCCTGCCTCGGCCTCTCAAGTGCTAGGATAATAGGCAACTCTTTCCGGTTTTCCTTAAGGGGGTCATTAAGTCAGGATAGTTAATACTCATCAAGATGAGGTGTGCTGGGAGATTATGAAGCATGCTGGGAGATTGTGAAATATGCTGGGAGCCTGTGAAGCTTGCCTGGGAGCTGCCCTTAGTTACTCCTTCCTTATTATGACAACAGATACCATATTTAGGAGAGAGAGAGAGAGAGTCTCTCTCTCTCTCTCTCTCTCTCTCTCTCAATACTGAAACTCGAAACAGTTTTATAAAGCTGTTGATTTTGGAGTTCACTGCCCAAAATTGCCATGTCCCTCCCTTCTGGGGAGACAGATGAAAATAGCCATGAGGTAAACAAATCATTCTGCTATCTCAAATCCTTATCGAATGTTTTAAGGTTTCTTGGAAGGGAGGTCAGGGTTTTGCGTTCGTAATTAGTGAACTTGCATCAACATTTGATATTATTCTCCTGCTGCTGGGACGAGATGGGAACACTGTCCTAACTGAAGAAGTAAAAGCGCCGACCCATCTCGGGGAAGGGGCTCATCCACCGTCCCGCTGCACTTTGTTCCCGTCCTCTCAAGGCCTTCTCTGCTTGGCTGTGGGCTGATGTCTGTCTCCCCCAGAGCTGCACTGAGATTGAACTTCCCAGTGTAGAGTTTGGGTGAACTGCTAGGGTCAACAAAGAGAATGAGAGGTGCCCAGTATGGGGTGTGGCCCTGGTGAGCAGTCAGGGCTCAGTCAAGGAGCGGGTTGAGTTGCTAGGTCGTCTCCCCAGCTGGGTCTCTCTGGGATACCCAGCTGCCATTTTGATGGTGTGAGTCTCTCCTGAGAGGAGAAACAGCCACTCATCTTGGGCTCTGCAGCTCCCAAACAGGGAGATAAATATACCTCTTTTATAACTACCCTGTGTCTGATATTTTCTTGTAGCAACAGAATGAATAGGGACTGTATTCCCCCTTTTCATAGGTAGATTCCCAAGTACCTTTTCTGTCATGTTTTGACAGAAATCCGCACAAATCCACCAACGGACTGGACCTATGCACACAGGTCAGTAACCAATATTGCATATCAATAACTAATATTTAATAGCACTTTGCCAACATCTCTAGCTATACTAGAGGAATTCAGTCATGAATATCTTAAGCATATGAGACTTTCCATTTATCCACAAGTGTTTCCTATAGCTATTGGTATGATTTCTAGCTATGTAAAAGTTTGTCTGCCCATGAAGATATATAGGTACATTATATGCATAAATATATGTCTATATTCTGTATATATATGTGCATTGTATGATAAATATTTGTTTTATATATATACATATACATATATGACTATGCCTATATGCTCATTGAAAGACAGTATAACAAAGTCACTCATTGCTTACTTTGAACCCAGGCTCTCTTCCTCTTTGTACAACCTTCTAAAACTTATGTAATTCTCCATGTTTGTTTCCATGTCTGTGAAATGATAGACTAAAATGATGTAACTCACGGCCTCACCTTGGGGATTCACTTACTTTAGTGTTTTATTCTTTCTGAAGAGACAGGCTCTTGCTACATAGACATGATGTCTTGGGGCTTGTAATGCAGCCTAGGACAGTTGTGATCTCCTGCTTCAGCCTCTCAAGGACTATGGTGACTGATGGCTTGAGTTTGCATGTCACATAAAGAGCAGCACCCACACAAGTCTATGAATTTCAAGGTTTGGCTTTTAAAATATATATACTAATTACATGGGCAAGTATGTGTACATATAATATATAACTGTCTAATCTACAAAATAAGACAATTCACTGTGTATGGTTTAAAGCCACAGATGTATAAATGGTACAAATATAATTCTTGGGAATTTCATAGTTATCTGAAGACCAAGGTGAGTGAGATCATGAACACAGCTCATGTCTGAAATTAGGTAATAATTTTTGTATTTTACTTCGCTGTTGTTGCAGTGTTAGGAACTGAGGCCAGAGTTCTGCTAGGCACATGCTAGACAAATCCTCTACTCATGAGCTAGAAACCCAACAATAAATTTGTCATTTTAAGTTGTACATACATAATGACTTAACATTTGCCACTGTGAACTGGCCGTGGCTTGATATGGGAGGCGTCTAGGGGAAGTGCAATGTCCTGTCTTGGAGCTGGCCAGGTCTGGTGTGCACTGTGGTACAGTGGCTGCCACACAGCAGGGCCTTGGGTGAGCAACCGCGCCTTGCCAAGCTTCCCTCCTCTGCTCCGCAGAGCAGGAATGTCGCACTTCTTGAAAGTCTGTTGTGGGAAGGAGAGAAAGGAACACATTTACAAAGCATTTGGCTAGGAACCTGGGATGTAGTACCCGCTTGATAAATGGAAACACTGATGTTCAATGAGATAGCCTCACTACGGTGTGGTTTTGTTTTCCAGGCTTAACACAAGCAAACATATCCCACTAGAAGGTTTTGATCAATCCTGCTGTTGCTGTATAATGGCCATGGCTTAGTCTGGAGAGCATGTGGTTTCAATAACCAGGGAGCTTGCTGTCTTCCTACTCCACCAATCCCATTCCCTCATCAGTAGGACACCTGCTTACCCCTGAAGCTGGAACGCTGAAGAACAAGAAGACCTCTAAAGAGAGGCTCGGGCCCTGCTCTGGTTGGTTGGCTTAGGCCAAGCAGGCGCCTTCAGACAACCATGGGGAGAGAATCTACTTCACTCCCTTTTCCTCATACAGTGGGTTCTAGAATGCTCAAACCCCTGTGGAAATTAGTGTATGAACCATTGTTTTGTAACTGGTCCAAATTTGCCCTTTGCTCACTTTCTGGAGAAACCAGGTTTGACCCTCTAATAGCAAACTTTGAAGACATCTTAGCATCAGAACAGACCATCCTTCGTGTGGCGAGAGCTGCTATTTCTGACTTGTATGTATGTGTCTGTGTGTCTGTGCACGTGAGTGCAGGGGCCCAGAGGTGTCCGTATCTTATCATCGCTGGAGTCAGAGTGGGAGCTGCCCCACCTGGATGCTGGGACCCCAACTCAGGTCCTCTTAACACACTCACTCCTGAGCCACAACCTCCCCAGCCAGAGAACTCTTCAGAGTAAAAGCCCCCTTAGATTGAAGGTGGAAGGCAATTATCACTGAGCGAGTGGGTCACACCTGCAAATGCCTGACTAGAAGCTGGAGGAACAGAGCCTGTGGAGAAAAAGCACACATGTGGAAGATGTTTATTCAAACACAGATTTGTTGTTTTTTTTCACATTAATCCAAGAGTCTTATATTTTTATTATGAGATTATTATTATTTCAGTTCTCTTGTTAAATATACTTATGGGAATATAGTAAATGTGTTTAAGGATACACACTGAGCAGTGGATGATCACCTGTTTATAAAGTCCTAGCCGCTGATGATAATTCAGAGCCCCCACCGCCACAGAAGCTCTGGGCTTATTGGATTGTTCTCTTAATTAATGGGCTCTGTGCTATCAAATATTTGTTGAAGGGAGTGCTTTTCTTTGTGGGAGTGGATAATGGTTGTGTTTACACTTTGGAATTTCTGCCTCGAGTTATTAAGATTTGCATTTCTCACTTTTCTTCCAAGGGAAAGGTGTTTAGCCATTTTTAGAAAGCAGGTACTAAGTAATCAATTGTCAAAACATCTCCTCCCTGGAAACTTGCCGCTCTAGACAAGTGCAAAACCCCCCAGGTATTAGCAATCCACCTACCAAGGGTGGAAGGGGCAGGAAACGAGAAGTCCTTTTCCAAGTTTGTGGGTATCCTGGGCATCCAGACACTGTGTTGTTTCTTAACATCTGCTCTGTAGCCAGGTGTCAGGGAATAAGTCATCCAGAGGGAGAGGGCCTTTGACGGGCAGGTTCTGAGCCTGCTTCCCAAGCTGCTCCAAGGGCCCTGCTTCTGCAGGAGGATGAAGAACAAACAGCAGGTTCATTTATCTCTGGGCAGCTTTGGTGCACTCTGGGAAATGCTGGGGGTGCCTGGAGAAGAGGTGCATGCCGGGGATGTTCTTCTCAGGGGAATCACAGATGTGGGGAGGGGACACACACAAGCCAAGAAAGGCAAAGGAGAGGAGGGGCCAGAAAGAAAACAAAAACAAACAAAAAACATATTGCTAGATATTTGGGGGGGGGGCTTTTGCCATCAATTTGGCTACCTGATAGCCTGCTACACTGAGTCCCTGCAAGAGCCCTTATCTCTGCCCAACCCTGACTAGAGATTTTTTGGGGATCCCCTCTGTAGCCCCCTCCCCCTGGCAGCTGTTTTAAGTCAGTGAAAGCAAGAAGAGAAATGCTAAGCCAGCAGCAGCGCGGGAGCCATCAGAGAACAGGCTTCCATCAACCCTGCAGCATCCGCCTGGGGCGATTCACCCACAGAGTTTCTGCTGCTGCTGGTGGTGGTGGTGATGTAACTCGCCCTCCAAAGTGGCGCAGCTCCGGAACCCAGTGTCCAACCTCATCTCGCTGCCCTCAATATCAACCCCTGGCTCTTGGGCATTCGTGATATTTTTTTTCCCTTGGCTGAATGTACACAGAATCAACCAATTCAGTCACCCCAGAGGTGGAGATCAGAGGACTTCTAAACTTTTCTTCTACCCCTCTCCCTCAAGGAGTGGGTAGGTGCTTAGAGCCTTAGAGCCCGCAAAAGGCTGTGGTGGACCTGGGTGCAGAGCCCGACTCCTGAAAGGCAGAAGTGGCTTCAAAACACGAACGGGTCTGCTGACCACCTAGAAGGTTCCACCGACACCCGCAGACCCCCACGCGCGTCCCCGCGCCATCCGGTGAAAGCCTGTTTGCACATGGGGGTGGGCGCAAGAGTGACGGGCGCAGGGCGAGGAAGAAGTTGACAAAGGGGACTTGACCAGACACGATCGCGCAGGAATAGAAGCTAGCTCCCCTCTCCTACCCGCCTCCTTCCACTCCTGCCATTTCGTCTTTAAGTGGAGGGCAGATTAAAGGGAAGAAAAAAAAATTCCTGCACGGTGTGGGTGATTGGTGCGTTATTTACAAGCCAGTTGGGCTGCAACAGAGCAGGAGGACCGTGAGGGGCTCCAGGGCTTCGGATGCGGGCGCGCGGCCGCGGGCAGGAGGTCAGGGTGGACCCCAGGTTTGGGGNCTGGAGCGCTGCCCTCGCCTCCCCCATTGTTCACACTGTCTTTTTCGCCTTTTGTTATTTATTTGCACCAGCATTGTGTTGTCTCCGAAGCCGCCTCATGACCAGCCGAGGGATTTCACTTCGTCCTTGAGAGAGAGAGAGACAGAGAGCGAGAGAGAGCGAGAGAGGGAGCCAGAGGTTGGGGTGGGGGGGTGGAAGAGAGAGAGAAAGAGAGAGGGACAGGCGCGCACACACACACACGAGCGCGCACACCCCACACAAACACACCCGACACAGACACACACACAACACGAGTGCAAAAGGCGAGCCGCCCCATCCCGTCTCCAGGGTCCTCCGGGGCCCCCGCCCGCCGCTGCGCATCCCGCGTCAGAGGAGCGATTAACCAGAGCCGGTAAGGTGCGTGAACCGCAGCGTTTTAACTTTGTGGCGCGTCCCGCTGTGGAGGTGCCGGTGGCGGGCAGCCCTCCAAGGCGCCCTGCTCCAGCTGGAGAAGCCGCGCAGCACCAGGGAGGGGGCGCGGGAGTTTGCTCAAGTCCCGGGAGGGGGCTGGGCCCGGCTGC
>LOEQ01001717.1:362609-375291 GCA_001685075.1 Bramus lutescens | reverse complement strand
GATAGATAGATAGATAGATAGATAGATAGATAGATAGATAGATAGATAAAGAGTTCTTAAGCCAGTGCTGTCTGTCAGAGGAAGCCCATGTCACCCCAGATGGACCCGACATGTTTAGGCACTGAATTGGAGCAACCTATGGAATGTGTGGCTTTGGTATCCAAGTGGTGATGGTTTTTCAAGTACTATAGCTGCAGCCATGGGTTCATTTGCTCCCCTTGGATTGAAGTCCAAGATGTTCTTGGTCCCAGCTACTGATGTTCACCTTGTGAGTCTTGTAGACTTTTCTGCATTCACATTTAAGAAGCATCACCACTTCTGTATCAGTGGACTGGGGCTCTCAGCTGAGTGGCACTAACCGCTCTTTCCTTTATCGCAGTTAACTCTGGGTCTCACACTGGCAATTCTGAGCTCACACATCCTTAATCATCACCTTGGTCGATCTTTCTGGCAGGCCTATCATATCCTTTGTCTGGGCTCTGGAGTCTTGTGGCCGTGCCTTTCTTGGGCCAGGTTCACTGTGCTGATGGCTGCCAGTTGCAGTGAGTTTGTTATGTATTCCCACATCATCTTGGAGTGCAATGGAGACTCTTTTTGCTACTTTGGGTCAGTTATTCCTGCACTGTGCTATTCTTTTGGTCCCTGGGCATAAAGAGCTCAAGCTGCTGTTGTGGCAGCTATGGCTTGTTCCCTGGAACACTTGTCATGCCCAGTGGCACAAATATACCTCTTGGGGACTTCCCAGAGCAGAGTTTCGTGGATGGGCAGTGAAACATCCCTTATGGGCCAATGGGAGTATTCATAAGAGAAACCATACTAGCTCCTGTTTGCTCTGGTTTGGGGCCCATAATTTCTTCCTACTCAGGGCACTGCATTGTCTAGAGGCCTCACTCACACCTTAGGGACAGTGCCTGTTCCTGTCTGAGGAGCTGATAGCTTTGGAGCCAAGCTGTTTAAAAGGCTGGTCCAGCATTCTGTATTGCCAGCCACCAATGGACAGGGCAGTGTGGGATCAGAAAGAATCACACAGACTTGGTCCCAGACCTATGTCTTTTTTCTATGCAGTGGGTCTTGGGCAGATGCTGTGGTATGCAGAATCTCATGCCTCGTGAGCAAGCAGTTTCCAAACCGTAGGTATCACTGCCTGTGCTGCCACTGGGTTTGAGTCCCCTGGCATGTTATTGAGCTTTTAGAATAGTGTTGGCATCCTACGATCAAGCATTCTCTTTCACAAGACTCAGGAGCAGAGGTGTGCCAGGAGATGACTCTCCAATAGGGCACACTTCTGTACCACATGTGGTGTAGCTGCTCCGGAATCCAAGTCGCCTTTTGGTAATTCTCCTGGGGCCTGCTGTCAACTCTGCATTCCCAAGTAATCATGGTAAAGAATTTAAATGATATCCTGAAAGCACTCAGCCCCGAAAGGTGGCTTCCAGCTACAAAGCTGCATTAGTAGATTTCTGTTTTAGAGGACCGTGATACTGAAAGATAGGAAAGACGAGAAACCAGAGGCTGAGGGGAGTCGAGAAGCTATCGCGCTGTCTAAGCAAAGGGAAAGGAGGAGAGCAAAGTGTTGGCTACAGGAGCGGTGAAGAAAAGGCTGTTTTGAGAAGCATCTAGAAAGTAGCATTTGTAGAACCGCGTATCTTAGGGGAATGCCCGTCTAGCACAGTCCTGGGATTTTTGAGTTCTACCAGGTACTCTGAAAGAAATCCATCGGCTGCAATGTTTTGCTCTTGCATTTTAAAGTGTTCTCAGCCATCATGCCTCTAAGAGACACTTGAGCTCTGCTGAGCCAGAGATGGTAATGAGGGGGTATTTAATCAGCTGACTCTTGAGCGGAACCCTAATATTAATTTTATTGAGCCAGTTTTTTTCTTTCAGAAATTCAGAGCTGGGCTAAGCCAGATACAGACTGAAGCGCAGTATCAAATACCTCGTTCATCTGCTCTTTCCTCTGTAGTCCTAGAACTTAGAACTGGGCCCAAGACTTAGTAGGCAGAATAAATAATGATGAAGGGAATGAGTTCTCTTAACTAATAATGGACCTGGAAGGGTTTTTTTTCCCCCCATGGGCACTGAGCTGCTACTGGGAGGTGTTGGATCTGCAATGTATTAAACAGTCAATGAGAAATGCCTTGTCCACTGTCTTAGGGAAAGCAGAAACCAACTCTGTCAAGTATAGGCCACTCAGGTGTTACTTAATTTTACCTGATCTTTTGGCTTCATTAGAGCTTACAGTAAGAAAGGATGAAGTAGAATTCCTTCCCTTCTCTTGATTGCAAGCATGGACACCAGACATTCTGGATCATACTTAACTATCACTGTGCAGTACAGTTCCAGGTGAAGTGCTAAAACTCTTAGTAATCCAACCATACGAACCAGTGTCCAGTATTTACTCTCACCATTTGAGGAGTTTAAGGAACTCATAGGAAATAGACCATGTAGTGATAAGGGAGTGGGCCTGTTTTTAGTCCCACCCGGCCCCCACATGGCTAGATTTACACCCGAAATAACAACATAGTTTAACATAAGTAAATTTGTGACGGACCGGCATTAGCTCTAGCCTCTTCTTGGACTAATCCATTTTTAATAATCTATATACCACCACGAAGTGGTGGCTTATTGGGAAGATTCTAACCTACATCCATCTTGGGCCAGAGCTTCATGCGTCTGCCTGACTCTGCTTTATTTCTCCCAGCTTTCTTTTCTGTCTACTCCACCCACCTAAGGGCTGGCCTATCAAAAGGCCAAGGCAGTTTCTTTATTTACCAACGAAAGTAACACATAGACAGATGGCCCTCCTACATCAAGACCATGTGTTAAAAAGGCAAGGATGCTTCTGAGCATTCTGTCAGACCATAAACATTTGGAACTGTCTGAACTAGGTAGCAGTTAGGGATTGACATGGGACTTAGCTCTATAATATGACATGCAGTTTGATTTGTGAAGATAAGATTTTGCACCCACGCTAACAATGTTAGCCAGAGATCAACTTCCCACGTATAATGAAACTCTGCTTCCCTCTGAGTCTTTCAACATTGTTGTGTCCTCCATCCCTGTCCACCATCATCCTACTGATTCCAGTGATTGAAGAAAGATGTGGAATCAATGGTCCAGGGAGAACAGACTAGGAGGTTGAGAGCCCAGAGCACCAAGGTTCACTTTGCCTTGTCTCTTTCATCCTCCTGTTGGTTCCCAGGCTTCAGATGCCTTCTCTGTACCAACTAGAGATGAATGGCCACTTCCCTCTTGGTGTAGATTCAGTGCCTCCTCCCAAACTCATGTTGAATTGTCATTGCCACCGTACTGTATTGGGAAGTGAGACCTTCACAGGTGAGCAGATCTTGAGAGCTACTCTTGTGTTCCGGCTAAACTAGTGTCATCTGGGAGGAAAGTACCTCAGTGGAGAAAATGCCTCCACACAAACGACTGAGCTGTAGGCAATCCTATAGGGCATTTTTTTTTAATCTTAGTGATGGATGGAAGAGGACCTAACCCTGTATGGGTTGATGGGCCTGAGTTCTATAAGAAAGCAAGCTGAACAAGCCATGAGAGCAAGCTAGTAAGCAACACTCCTCCATGGCCTCCGCATCCACTCCTGCCTCCAGATTCCCACCCTGTTTGAAATCCTGCTTTAACTCCCTGCTGTAATGAACAGTGATATGCAAATGTAAGTAAAATAAACTGTTTCCTCCCCAAGTTGCTTTTGGTCATGGTTTCATCAGAGCATAGAAACTTTTACCTAAGACAGCTTGTGTGGGTGGGCTGATGCTGTCCCACGAATGTGGCTTGACCTTTCCTTGCATGTGCTCGCTTGCTTTTCACTCTCTTCAATTTCATAGTGTAATATCCAAGTCCACCTTAAATGCTGTAGCTGTTGTCATTTAGAAAAAGCAGTGCAGTGCATGAGAGAAAGATGCTGTGCACAAGAAAGATGTCATGTGACAGAGCTCAGGTGGAGGTTTTTTAATTGGGGAAAAGTGAATGGGTAAAGAGGGGGAGGAGAGACTGACCTCTGGGGACAGGAGAATCAGAAGAGAAGAGAGAAAGAGAAGGGGGATGGGGAGAGGGGAATGTAGCGAATGTGCCCAGGAGGTGCTCTTAGTGGCTACATCTGAGGACGTATCCTGTCAGGATCCCAAGGGCAGGCCAGTACAGATGCCTGAATACTAACAATAGCCATGCCCTTGGACATTACAGCTTCCAGAAGGGTGATCGAAACAGATGTCACCTGCAAATTCCCTAGTCTTTGGAATTGTGTTATGTCAACAAGAAGTCATGGGCTTATACCCCTGGAGTGGTATGGTTTTATACATTCAAGAAAAACTGATCAGGATGCCCGCTATCCTTCATTCTAACCGATGGAAGACCAAAGTTTGCTGTAAATGCCATGAAGCCCGGATGACTTTGACTCTGCCACTCTGTACCTGGGTCACAGCTGGATTAGCCCTGCCCTCCCTTAGTTTCCTCATCCATTTAACTTCAGGTTAAAAAAAAATAAGCTACCCAATAAGATAACTGACAGAACTGAATGTATTCAGATTTTAGCCGTGGACTGAGGAAGAAAGGCAAGCCCAAAATCTCAGTGGCAGCCTTCAAATACTGACCCCTAGGTCTCCTTACTTCCCTTTGACTCCAGAAAAAAAATGATCAAACTTTGAGGAACACCCCTAGGAACAGCTGTGCAGTATTTCTGAATTAATTAATGTGTGAGTACTTAGCTCAGTAATAACCATTCTACTTCTTCTTTATCCTAATTGACTCTAAAGTCACAATTTTAAGTGACTTCCTACATTTCTTCTTAACTTAAAGCTCTATTACCGAATACTGTAACCACTAGCTACATGTGGTGTCTATTTTTCGTGAGTGACTTTTTAACTTAAACTACAAATTAAGTATAATTGAGTTAAACTTCACTGAACAACTCAGTTACTCAACAGTCATGTTGCTAGTAGCTCCCATGGTGGCCGCGCCCATCATTGAAGACAGTCCTGGTAGACAGCCCTCACTCTGCTGTGGTTGTGGACACAGGATCACAGAATTTGTTACCCCCGCAACCAGTGCCTGTGCACACTCAGGACAACTAGGTACATGAGGGCTCTGTGCACACTCGGGACAGCTGGGTACTTGATAGCTCTGTGCACACTCAGGACAGCTGGGTACTTTAGAGCTCTGCACACACTCGAGGCAGCTGGGTACTTGATGGCTCTGTGCACACTCAGGACAGCTGGGTACTTTAGAGCTCTGTGCACACTCGGGACAGCTGGGTACATGAGGGCTCTGTGCACACTCGGGACAGCTGGGTACTTGATGGCTCTGTGCACTCTCGGGTCAGCTGGGTACTTGAGGGCTCTGCACACACTCGAGGCAGCTGGATACTTAGGAGCTGTAGACACAAACAGCAGGACTTGAAGTGAGTCATATAGAACCCAAGTCCTTCCAGTACCGCTTCTCTGTTCTAATTCCCTGCACCTCATGCTCAGGCTGCGTTTCCCCCTCCACTTACAAGAGAAAGGCCTTGTAGAATCCTACGTAGCTACCTAGATCAACTGGTATGGGTATTAGAAGTAGGTTGCCCCAATTTTACAGAGTGAGCCTAAGATGACTGCATCGTGACCCTTCCTCTGTTTTGGGGACCACACGGCTGTATGTTCCTTTACACCCACCCCAGGCCTACTTTTTCCTTCTGTGAATAACATCAGAGAAAGTTAAGTAAGATGGAAACCTTGGTACCTTTCACGTCACCACCAAGACTTCGCCACCAGTTACCGTTAGTTACTGTTTGCTCTTGGTGGTGGCATAAAGGGCTCTCTGAGTCTTTTATTGGACGGCTTAACAGTCCTTTAATTGAGTGCAATTGGGAGCTGGGTGTTGTTTGCCAGGGCCTGTGAAAGAACAGAAGGCCTTTGGGGCTGTTTCCTCTTGCTAACAACTTGAAAAGCACCCTAAAGTTTTCTAAACTTTACTGCCACAGAACCACCTGGACTTTAAGGTCAGAGGTGATTGCCAATTGCTGAATCTCTTGCCACCAGGGGTGCACTACCTGGCAACCAGTGCTGAGAGTGTGAGCTGAAAGCTTGGAAATCACTTAACAGCTCTCTCTTCTTCATTCCCCCCGCCCTTCCCCCCCTTTATTCTCTCCCCTTGCCAGCGTTTTCCCTGTTACCTGACTGTGGCTCCCTACCAGGTCCAACCCCTGTTTTTCCAGGAAGTACCACCCAAGTCTCTCCTCTGCCAAACTCCAGAACAAAAGCTGTCAGAAACTATCAAAATCATGTTCAGTGGTCTCTTCCCTCCAGCAGGCACTATGGAGGTTCAGGCCCTTCTGTTGTCCACTGCCTACCAGAAACACCTCATTCCCACCCTTCCTCCATCGCCCCATTCCGGAGATGCTTTATTTCCTTAATGGCAGAGCTTCTTGAAGCAGTGTCTCTTAACCTTAAACCAGCTCTCTGTCCTGTGTGTGTTTTGGTGTCCTGCCTTCTTCATTTGTACACTATAATAAGCCTAGACTGCAAAGGTGGTGTGGATGAAAGACCTCCATTGCCAGAGTGTTCTACAGGTAATGAGCTGAGGGAAGGAAATAAAAGACCAATGCTAGAAGAGTGACATTTCATCTTAGCCCACTAATAACTATTGCCCAATGAACATGTCATTGATAGTTTCCTTTGTACTGAATTAACTCATTTTATTTTAATGTATTTTTCCTTATTTGCCAATTTTCATTTAGCTTTAAATCTAGCTATGGGCTTTATGCATTAAGGAGCAAGTAGGGTTTTCTGAATAGGCATAAATAGCATCTTAATTAGATTAGTTCGTTAACACTGATGATAGGACCGCTTGTGTCTCTGAGGCCTCTCCTCCTTTAAGGAAAAGACAGTCTCAAATTTGGCAGGTTCTGCCTAGACTTTTCTGAATCTGCCTTATTTCACCTGATCTGTGTTTTTATCCTCAACAAAGGACACTGATTTTTAGCATGGAACGAGCTAGAACAGCTGGTAGAAACTGTTCCTGCCCATGTTGGCATCTTTCTGTTGAATTCCGGGCTTCTGAATACCTCTGTTAAACCGTCACAGATCGCTGGCTTCCAGAGTGGAAAGCCAACAGTTCCCAGCAGGGCGTTAATGCCCTGTGGGCAGCCAGGTGCCTTCCACAACAACCCCAGGCAACTTTGAGAATTCCATTATCCAGTGAGCATGTGTCAGCATTGACCCAAGTCTGTTCAGTTCCTCACCCCTGTTAATCCCTTGAGACCCAGAGGAGCTTTGGGTTGTGATTTCTCCCTCCTGTAGAGGACGAGACTGAGGCCCAGGGTGGGATAGGAAACTTACTCAAGCTTACAGAGTTGTGGCAAGGTCTAGCCTGGGCTGGGTGGCTTCAGGACACCTTCTCTTAGACCTGCACTGCTCTGCTCTGCCTTCCACACACTGTTGTTTTATCCTCACGATAATCCTAAAGAGGAGAAGAGACCTCTGGCCACCACAAGTTATTCCT
Source organism: Bramus lutescens (assembly GCA_001685075.1). Lineage (NCBI taxonomy): Eukaryota > Metazoa > Chordata > Mammalia > Rodentia > Cricetidae > Bramus > Bramus lutescens. Next base: position 367,794 of record LOEQ01001717.1, on the reverse strand, counting down.
GCACAGCCTGCCTTCCGGCTGTAAGGGGTCGCTTTGGTGTCCTTCAGGACCTCCTGTCCAGGGCAGAGGGAGAAAGAGGCCATCTAGTCCCTGACCACTGGGCCATCTAGCATGATGCAATGGAGTGTTTCCCTGTGCTTTCTTAAGCTGGCTGACAGACAAGCCATCTCGAGCTAGGCCCTTCTTTTGTCTGTTGGTTGAGGAGTCCCAGTGCTGTTCCTTCAAGTGGTCCTGGGTGATTTCCCAAGAAGCAGTGCAAGAGCGAGCACCCAGAGGAAGGCTTTTGTGTGGCCGATGGTTCTCTGTGCCCCAGTTCCACTTCCCTGGCTGTCAGCATGCCATCTTTCCCCTCTTTGAAGACTCTGGTTTGCGAAAGGAGGATAGCACAGAGCTCTGTTCATTAACCTACCTTTTCTCCTAGGAAAGCAAGTTCATTGGCACAAATATGAACAATGTCGTTTGCCTTCCTCTGGCCAGGGTCCACTGGTTCAGATGTTTAGGGTAGAGCCCTCCTTAAGGACAAGACCACAAACTTGCAGTCCTGGAGTGAGGGGCGGGGCTTCAGCAGATGCTTGCATACTTAGGGTCACAGAAGGCTAAGCTTCACTGGATCTAAGATCTTTGCCATGGCACTTCTCAAAGTTTTTCCTGTTGTTTGTTTGTTTATTTATTTATTATGTATTCATTCATTTTTAAGTTGTATGTGTTCATGATCCATAATGTGGTTTTTTAGAATGTGTCTATATTGTGAAATGATTAAATCCAGCTGATGTCTATACCTACTATGTCACACACCTATTGGGGTGTGTGTGTGTGTGTGTGTGTGTGTGTGTGTGTGTTGAGAATGCTTAAGCTCTCCTTTGTAAGCAGTTTGTTAAGGATCAACGTTCTATTATCAACTGTAGTCGTCCTGCTGGACGATAGCTTCCTCCTGTCTAACTGGGACTCTGCATGCTGACCAGCCGCTGTGAGTTCTCTCCCGTCTACCAGTGGCCTCAGGCAGCCGTCCTTCTGCTCTCTGCATCTGTGAATTTACAGTTTGTAGATCACGCTTATCCTGAGATCACGCAGTATTCTGTCTTGCTGAGCCAGGCTTCCTTTTCTTGACATGAAGTTCATTGAGTTCATTCATGTTATAATGAAATTTTAGCGTCTTTTCTCTTCCCTCTCATTTCCCGTGTCCTAGTACTAGTAGATTTACTTAGTAATTGGAAAAGGATAACAGAAATTTATCCAGGCCTTTATAAAATGTAACGGATCCTGGGTTGTTTGGCTGTTGCTGAGGCATATCAGCAGAGATAACCACCTGACCCCGCAGGCACAGGAGATATAATGCTTTTTCATAGGCAGCCGGAAGAGCACATGGCCTGACTGGCTATGCCAGGCTCCTCGCTTCTTCTTCCGTCTGTCAGCATCACTGATGCTGCTCAGACGGGACAGAGCATGGAAGTCAGGGAGCTGGGTTAACATGCAGCGTGTCCTAAAGAGAGCTCATCTCCTGGGGTGCAGTGCTGGTCCCATAATCCCAGAGATGCATCCCAGGTCGCACAGGGATGTCGGAGACCGCAGAGAGCAGAGAACCCTATGGTTGATGCCTTTTCCATCTTGAACTAAGAACTATCTCTGCTTGGACATAGCATTTGTCATCAGGTGTGACAGCACAACTCAGTTTTCCTTTTCTTCCCAGTTTCATTGAGAGAAGATTCATTTTTCTTGTGGGTCTTTGGGACCTTGTGATAGGATATTTTCCTTCGCTTTCTGAAAACTTTGACCAGCTCGCTTTAAATTTTTCCATGGCACATTTAAATTGACAGAACTACTGGCTTGCACTGTAGGGTTCTTCTTAAGGAAAAGAAGGGTTACTCTGGTCCTGCGATACCAGGAACCCAGCCTGCTGCTCAGAAGGTTAGGCCTGCTTCTTTGTTTGACTGGATTGAGGGATTCCCAGAAGGCTGATTTCTTTTCTCTTGGTTTTGCTCCTGGATGCAGACACATGTTTAAACAGATGCATGTGGCAGCCAGAGGACAACACTAGGTGTCTGTCATTTCTTGGGTGTCCTTCACCTTGTTTATGATGCAAGGTTTCTCACTGGGCTGGGGGCTGTCGTATAGGCTAAGCTTGTTTACCAAGCTCCAGGAATCGGTCTGCCTCAACCTCTCCAGTCCTGGGATTGTAGGAAGCGTATGCACTGTACCCAGATGCTTTGCTTTTTGGTACATGGGTTCTGGGTGTTGAACTCAGATCCTCATGTTTGCAAGGTAGGCATTTTATTTATCGAGTTATCATTTCAGCACCACACTGCCCTAGAAGATGTCTCCCTTCCCAGGTAACTTTGTCCTGCCCCACTCCCCAAGAACCTCCGATTCATTTTTCCTCAGAAGTCCTGTAGCATGGCATTCATATGTATATAATATGAATCAGAATGCATACAATTCATTGTAATTGTATAGAAGACAGTTACTGTATTGTGATTATGGCCTATATGGGGTCAGATCATTCAACACACCTGCTTTCAGATATATCCTATGTACTTGGTTCTGAGAAGGTAAAGAGAAGTCAAATGCTGCATAGAAATTGATGCCTTTAAGGAGATCATAATCAGGTGGGAAAGGCAATCACCTTAATAATCATAGTGTGAATTGCCAATACCAGTAATTAAAGGAAGCCATCCATACTAATTTAATCCATGTTCATGTCAGATGAAGAAAGAAAAAGCTGCATGTCCAGGGTCATAGTCCTAACCAGTGGTGAGCTACAATTTGAGCCTAAATCTGTAAAAGAAAAAAATTAATTAATTAATTATAAGAAGAATCAAGTAAAAAAAGGCAGCTTCCCTTACTGCTGCGACAGAAGCCTCTAACTGCTGCAACTAGAGAAGAGCCATACAGGGAACAGAAAAGGTGCTGACTTGTGGGAACACAAGAGCTTTCTAGAGGTGACACGACTTCAGCCTTAAGCTGAACAGAGATTTATCTAAAGCCAAGGCATTGAGTGAGAAGCAGTCTGATACATTGGAAAGCAGAGGAACTTCTGTCACCTGAGCATGGCACATCAAGGGAGAAGTAGCAGGCAGGAAGCAGGTTATGGGGAGCCTTGTAGACTTCCTATTCGGCCAGATCAAACAGTTCCTATTGCCACGGACACACCTACCTCAGTCTCCTCTTCTCCAAGATCCATAGATCAAAGAGCGTGTTGTAATCTTAGGGTTTTCCAGAAGCCAGAATTTGGTCTCAGTTGTTAGTCTTGACAGGGCTTGTAAATCTATAATGGAATCACAGTGAATCAGAGTCCTGGGGCATTCCACAGCCAGTACCTGTCCTTTGGGTTATATGACATCCCTGTGTCTCTCCATTTTTTAATTTTTTTTTTCAAAGAAGATTTAGAAATATGAGTGTTGGTTGAATTTCTGTTGACAATGTCTGTGATCTGCATCCCAGGGGTCTGGGAAGGGTCAGCGTAGTCCTAACACGTTTTCTTTGCCTCCTAGTTCACATCTTACCTGATCTTGGGCTTGGTTGTGAGAACAGCACATCCACATCAAACCATGTCATCATCACCATCTTTTTTTCTTTCTTCCTCCTCCTCCTCCTCCTCCTTCTTCCTCCTTCCTTCTTCTCTCTTCTTTCATCTTGCCTGTTTCTTTTTTCCTCCTCCTTTCCTACCCCCTCTCTCTGACACACACATTTTGTTATATTGGGATATAGCAAGCATCATGGGGATCTCTTCAACTCGCCATCCTTTTGCTTCAGCCTCCCTAGTCATGGATGGGGATTACAGGCTCATGCCCTCACACTCAGCATTCATTTTCATTCTTGACTAAATAATTCAGACACCCTCAATCTCCTTCTTGAATATAATTGAGTATTGAATGGATATCAGCGTTCCCTTTCATGTTCTTAGCAGCCTGTCTTCACGGGTACTTTTGTTTGAAGTGTACAATAAATGTTTTTTTTTTTTCTAGCAGAGTTAAGGAATTTGCAAAGTAGGGCTGGATGCATTAACCAGTACACGATCTGTGCCAGCTTCGTGGAGGATGTTGCACAAATGGATGGATGAATGAAGTAGCAGACAGAGAAGACGGCTAAGGTCGGGGCAGAAATGGCGCTAAGGAGAAGACAGTGGGTCCAGTACTTGGCTCCTTTCCTGAGGGCTGTTGGAATCAGTTTGGATGCCTGGGTTTGATTCCAGTAACTGCATGGTGGCTTGCGGTCAGACATGGTTCCACTTCAAGGGGGTCTGCTGCCCTCTTTTGAACTCTGTGGGCATAAGAAGCACACGTGCTCACAGGCACAATGCAGGTACAACACCCATGTACCTAAAATTACGTAAAATTTAGAATGGCAGTAGTTTTGCCCCAAGAAATGAACTATTTTATCTGGAAGAACAAAACAAAGATGTTCTATTACCAAAGACAGCCTTCTATTATTAATAACCCCTACAGCCTTTTCTGCTTGAATGGATACTATGTAAAATCTTATTATGTTCTCCTTTTTTGCTACAATAATAAACTTCTTTAGTAGTCATTATTTACAAAGACTGGCAAATGAAGCTGGTATATTTTCAAGGAAGGATTGCAGCCTCGATGATAGGGACACGGAGTTCATTATGTTTATTTGTCTTCATGCTCAGGGTGATGAAATACTTCCTTCCTTTATGTAACCCTGTTAAGTAGATAAATGTACTTAAAAAATAGTGTTGCAGGTTAGGAAACCCAACTAACTGCCTTTCCAAAACAATGAAACTAACATTGAGCTGCCACCATGGTATGTAGCCGAAGGGATCAGAGACCTGGGGGGGAGGGGGGCGAGTAGGTACTAGCACAATCTGCTTCTTAAATATGTCCTTTGTCAAATGAGAAACATGATTAAGATTTAGAAGTTGGCTGCTGAAGAATCAAGTTATTTGAAAATAGTGATTTAGCCGTGGAGTTATGATGTAAGCCTGATGTAGGAGGGTCTTCTATCTATCTGTTGCTTTGATTGATTAATTAATAAAGAAAACTGCTTGGCCTGATAGGTCAGACATAGGTAGGCGGGGAAGACAGAACAGAATTGTGGGAGGAAGAAAGCGGAGTCAGGCAGATGCCATGAAGCTCCAGCCCAAGATGGACATGGGTTAGAATCTTCCTGTTAAACCATGACCCTGTGGTGATACACAGATTACTAGATATGGGTTAATTAAGAT
>LOEQ01001717.1:346874-362558 GCA_001685075.1 Bramus lutescens | reverse complement strand
GAGCTAATGGGCCAGGCAGTGCTTAAATGAATACAATTTGTCTGTTGTTATTTCGGGGTATAAGATAGCCATGTGGGAGCCAGGCGGGACGAAAAGCAGGCCTGCTCCTCTTTCATTACATAAGCCATTTTAAAATCTGAAACCAATACCTTTAGTGGATTTTTGTCCCTGTGACACATACCTGTGAAAATCACCTGACAGGAATCCTGGCTTCCTTTGCCTTGTGGTCTCAGCTATCTCATGGTCACTGGGGCCATTGTGTCTGGGCTGACTGTGCCGTAGAGCATCTTCAGGGAAGTCTGTGGTGAAGGAGAACTGCTCACTTCACAGTGACTAGGAAGCACAGGGAGGCATGGGAATGCAGGCTCTCTTCACAGCATGTCCCCAGTAGTCTCTTTCCTTCAGTGAAGCCCCACCTACACGAAATCCATGAATGAGGTCAGAGCTTTCAGAGCTTTCAGGATCCAGTCATTTCCCTAGATCCATCTGCTGTCAACCAAGCCTATCAGCATGCACCTTTGTGGACATTTCGTTCCTAAACTATAATAATGTCTGTAACTTCCTTTTCTTTTTCCCATAAGAAGACAGGAGAGGCTGGTTCTCTTCCTATAAGAAATTCCAGAAGGTCTCCCCATACATACCAAACATGCACCTTCAGTCCGTTCTGAGAGCTGAACTATATCCGAGACAAATGGAAGCACACTTTTTTACAACAGCTTGGTCAGGATTCCTGGAACTGTGGGCAAAACTGACCATGCTCCATGCAAGGTGGGAGCGAAGACAGATCATTGGCTGCTTTTCAATCCCGGCCGGGAACCAAGGTTACGAGACCGTAATGGGTAGAGATGAGGTATATGCTTCATGTCTCTCACTTCTCTGTGACATCTGGAAAAACAGAAGGTTTAGGTTTTGAGGAAAGGAAGACAGTTTATGTGAAGAGAAAGCCATGCTCTGTCAGGCGTTTGAGTTTGGGAATGACATTTGAGTCACATGCTCAAGGTGCCTGGAGCTTGCAAGGATGAGCACACTGCACTGTAGTTAGCCCAAAATAAAGCTTCGTTCTCACTGATAGATGGGTTTTAGTTAACACAAAAGACGGAAGGAAGGTTTCCGCAGGAGGAGTAAAGATAGCAACATCGCTTGCATTTATCACCTTGAGCTTTGGACAGTCAGCATTGGTGAGTGGCATTTCATAAGGTGCTGGGAGGGGTGCTAAGGAAGAAATAGCACACCTCAGCCCTCAAACAAGAAAGAAAAAGATGGTCTCAAATACTGTGCAAATACTCCTTAACAGTAAAAAACTAGTTCAAATCATGTAACTAACTCCACGGAGTCAGAGAAGGCAGGTTCTTCTTTGGAACCCACAGCTAATAGTGCCCTTCATGTTGGTGAAGCTTCAAAACACTCAAAATTAGTCGAAGAAGATGAATGGATCACTGCAGATGCCTTTGGAGAGTCCTTTGATAGAATGCCCGGTGGCTGCTCTGTCATCAGGGGAGAGAAGATATGTCTCATTCTAATGGTTGGTTCCAAGGACTGGAGGGATGACTCAGCAACTAAGATCATGAGTTATCCTTTGAGAGGACTAGGGTTCGATTCCCAGTAACCGTGTGGTGGCTTGCAGTCAACCGTGATTCCAGTTCAAGGGGGTCTGCTGCCCTCTTCTGAACTCCGTGGGCATAAGAATCATAACTGGTGCGCAGGCACAATGCAGGTACAACACACATTTATCTAAAATTAGATAAAATTGAAAATGTTTGGTTTGTAGCTGGGTTATTTTGAACATAAAGAGTGTATCTTGTCCTGATTTAACTCACTAATAACTTCGTATTGATTACTGAATGCCATCTGATATGTCACCCAAAGGTCTCTAGGACAAAAATCCCATAAAAAATTAAAGGAAACCATGACATTTTTAAAACATATAGGAAAGACCAAGAAAAGACACCCAAACAAGAAATTTCCCAACCTTCACCTGTTTCCAAGTAGCTTTAAAAAAAGATAGCAGGCTAATGTTTTTCCAGCACCTCATTCCTGGGTGGGGACCTCTTTGAGTCATTCCTACCTTATTGTTTATACTTGAAAATCCTCATTGTCATTTCTCAAAAGTTTCAAGTTGGTAGAAACAGCTAACAAATGAAATGGCTCCCAGAACAAACTCAGCATCTTTGCACGTGAGACCACATTGCCAGGCATACTCCCCAGGCGTCCTCTGTCTTTCAGGAGCAGAAGATTTTTGATGCAATTGACCATTAAATGAGTTTGGGACAAAGCAGAAGGCCTTTTTCCCCCCTATAACTTTACCCTTGCCAATAACTCCAGAAAAAGAAAGTGTACATTTTTTTTTAAAAAGCATTGATTTTCATGCAAATGAATCTTCAGTTTAGATCAGGAATGTGAACATTTTTCACCCCATAAGTTGGAAATGCAACATTAGTGTCTCTAAAATCTCTAGCTAGTTCTCCATAATGGGCATTTTCAAAGCCCTCTGTACTCCACCTTTTGACCGATTAAGCTTAAAGCTGTACTACATTAAAGAAACAAGGAAAGAAACATTAGTTACATAAGAAAATTTAAGTTAGTAGATGGACCCTTTAGGAAGACCCTTGAATTATAGCTCTTGGTTGCAAGGGACAGGAAATATGTCTCAATTTCAAACTAACCTGGACGGCTGGGGCATCTCTTGGCTGGAAAGTAAGGGTACTGTACTATAAGGGAAGAGCTAAGAGTTGTCCCAAACTCAAACTCTGAACGTGGTTGGAGTTCTTCCCATTTTCCCCTCTTGTCTCCAAGCCAGCAAGCTTCATTGTCTTGTGCCAAGTGGAGAGGAATGTAGTATTCACGTGGTCCTAGGCTTTATTACATCTCCTACTCCAGAGAGGGATGTGGTCTGTTCTAAAGGAGAACTGTCCAAGAACACTAATTTGCCTGGTTGACTCACATGTCCAGTGCTGAACCCAGCAACAGTTGCCAATAGTGTGGGCCACGTGTACTGAACGGTGCTCCCTAGTGACTGCAAGTGATTGGGGTTAGCGAGACCCATTCCAGGAAGAAGGGGGCTTTCCCGGGAGAGCTGGCTGTGGATGCCCCTCCGATGCCATCATTGCTTTAGCAATTTTTTTTTAATGTGGAAAGGGAAAAATAGTAGTTCTGCTTTCTTGGCATTTGCAGAAATATTCATTCCAGATTAAAGCATTATTCAAATGCTGTTTTATACATCCAAATGGACATGGGTAGGGATTTGCTGTCCCAGCTTCCAGGCATTTTTCTTCGGATCACCGTACCTTGGTTCCCTTTCCTCCCTACACTGATATTGATAGAGTCCACACTATGCTCTTGTTCCAGGGATAAAGGTCCTCTCCGATCGGAGTGCCAAGTTACCCAATGCAGTTAGGGGTGCCGGGATGTACCTACTTCCCTGCTTCGTTAAGGCTTTGGGACAGTTGAACTAGGGGTTCCCTGAGAATGCTGTTGCAGCAGCTGGCCACACTCGGGAAGAACCAGAGTAAGCAAAAAGGCAAAAGGGGGCTCCAAGCAGGGGAGAGGAATTGCAATTTCTGAAAGCAGGGTTAGCAGACTATTTTTCTCTGGGCCCCAACGGTTAAGGACACATTTTACTGTCCTTCCTCAGCTGTGGTTACTGTCGGCTGGATTTGGATAGCCGAACTTCATAACAATGTGAAAGAGATTTCTAATTCAAATTCCTAGCTGGACATGAGTCCCAGTCGTTACTGCTCATGGTCAGTGGGTCAGGATTTGGAAAGGGATGGCCTGTTCTGAGAAGCTCTGTTTAGGTGTCATGGCGCTAGAGCTGGGCCAGGGGGAAGAATGGTGCTGGGGCTTTGGAACAGGCTGGGAGGTCTGTTACTTTGTGTCTCAGCAGCCCTGACTGGCTACTGTACTTTCTCTGTATCATCCCACCCTCATCACTAAGACTGACTACAGAGGTCACAGGGTTCTAGCATGGAAATCCCAGCACACTGCATTTTAGCGGCATTGCCTTCTATCACCCACCTCACAATGATGTCGCTTCCACACCCTCTGGCCAACTGATTAAGGTTGACTCAGACTCATTATAGATGTAGGATCTATCTCACAATAGAGACATGTCAAAAAAAATCTTAAGCACTTTTTAAAAGTCACTGTATAATCTGAGCAATTCCCAAACACAAGGAAGTTATTACCTTTGGCCTGAATATTATCTTAAAGTAACTCAGGTCTGTAATCACATGCTTTTTAGTTTATACATGCAGCAGTGGAATTAATGCTTCTGGATAATTACATCATCACCAAACCTTACATATTAAAAAACCTGTACATATTAACAATTAAATCAAGACCTTTCATGACTTTTCAGGCCCCAGAACTCCATTTTCTGTTTGTATTAGGCATGTACTTTAAATGAATAGCGTCCAAATGCTTTCAATTTGCTTTGGTTCTGTTCTGCACAGGTGCCTTTGTTCTGACTTGGAACTGAGTGCTTGTCCTGTAGCATTTGGGTTTTTAGTCAGGGTATCTTATAGAGGTACCCGATTTTCTTTGCTGGCTGTCTTAATGAGTGGGAGGATCTTATCTGTGGACTCAATATTAAAAAGAGATTCCGGAGTATAGGTTTGGGAAGCTTGACCTGGTTTAGGGCTCTATCACTCTACATCTGTGACTAGTGTAGAAATTCTCCTTTTTTCATCGGCTACCATTCATACCGAATTCACCTCTTCACAACTATCTTCCTAGTGGAGAATGTCTGCTTGTTCTCAAAGCGCTTCTTTCCCCTTATTCCAGAATGTAACAAGTAATCTATTGGAATAAAATCAGCAGTTGAGTAACTCATGCGAAGGTAATTTAGAGCACAAATTAAATCTGTCAGAGAGGTATTAGATTTTCAAAAGCTCATAAATAACAAATGAAAGGTCACAGAGCTGTGAAAACGAGTGTGTACTTCTCAGGAAGTGCTGCGTTCGGGGAGGGATGGGGCCCGCAGCCTGTATTCAAATGGCAGCATCATAAAATGGAGACACATTTTTTTTCAATGTCTAGAACAGTCCAAAGACACATTGGACTCAGAAGTAACCAGAGTCCTAGAAAAGACCCTTCGTATTAATATCTGAGCATTTGTGCCATTAGGGGTCAAAGTACCACCTGGTCCTGAGAATCTGCAGCCCCCTTCAGCAGAGCCCGCATTTCAGTTGCTGTTAAACTAATGGCGAGTGCTTGTCAAATGTCTTTCATTTTCTCATTCCTAGAAAGTAGGAATAGTCTTTATGATTGATGGAGGGATGATGTCAGCATTAGGGCTATTAATACCTATTCCAACCCATCCTGTTTTTCTCATGAAAAGCAAAGTGGAAAATAGAGCTTTTGACCACTACAAAGTAGACAGATTCTTTTGCTATGCATTGTATGGAGGTCTTTCTCGGGCCAAACTGAACTTGACTTTTACAAGGGAACAAAGTCTGTATTTGTGAAAAGCAGCATATAGATCTCATCATGATTCCATAATTTTTGTGTATTAGAAGATTCTATCAAGGAAGTAAAAAGATGCAAAGTGTGGCAGCTTCTGCCTTTAGCACTTGAGCAGAATCAGGTGGATCTTTGCGAGAGGCTAGCCTGGTCTACTGAGGGAGTTCCAGGCCAGCCAAGGCTACATAAAAAACCCTGCTTGTTTGTTTCATTAAAGAGAGTAGGAAAAACAAAGAGAATATGAGAAAATAATTGATAATCATATGTTGCATGTAAAATGTCTAGAATCCAGATATAAGAACTCTCACAATAGAGAATCAACAGTGCAGTTAAAAATTGGGTAAGTAAACAGCCACCTAGGACGCTCAGAGGTAAGAGAGCTGGCCACTATGGCCGAGGTCTCGAGTTTGATTCCCGTGCATACTCTCGTGCCAATGACGTCATGGGTTATATAAATATGAAAAAAATTGGGTAATTTGAGTAGACATTAACTCCAAAGAAGATGCTCAAATGAAAGGAAACACGTGAAAACATGTTCAACCTCATTGCTTTACTTGAAAATGCAAATGAATGCAAGAAAATTACCATAGATAATAAAATGCAGCTAGACGCACTTCACCTGTACGAGGCAGAAGGGTTTGTTTGTTTTAAGAACGACAACAGGGCTGAGGAGGGCCTGAAGAGAGTGGAAATGGGACGTGTGACATGGCACAACTCCAGTGAGACATTGGCAGTTCACCTCAAAGTTCAACCCTTGGTACCTGTGAGACCAAGTCCTGGGCAAACATTTAATAAGAATGCAAATGTATGTTTGATCTCCAGAATTGTACATGAATGTTAATAACAACATTATTTGTAGTATCCAAGAGTGGAAATCATCCAAATAGCCATCAGCTGATGAATAAACATATGTGCTATATTCATACAGTGAAACAAGAATATTATCGTTACTATAATGGAGATAGGCCATAAACACATGGCAACCTGAGGGAATAGAACACAAAAGGCCACATCACTATACCATCCCACTCACTGAAATCCATAGAGATGCAAATTAAATCAGTGGTTGTCAGAATCTGGGGCGGGGGTTGGAAGTAATGACTGCTAATGAGTATAGGACTTTTAAATGGAATGAAAGGAACGTTCTGAACTATCTAATGATGTTTTGCAATGTCAAGAATTATAGCAAATAATTACTGATTAATAAGATGGTAAACTTTACAATATATTGATTCATATCAGTAAAATCCTTAAAGAATAATTGTACATAAAAGTGAAAATTTCCTGGTCGGGCTTTTAAGAACAGTTTCAAGTTGTAACAATGATACATGATCATTAATTTTTTTTGAGCATACAAAGTAATATTCAGCTCTTAGAACATTTCACAGCTTTGGTGTCTCTCTCTGTAGCCTTTTTCTTCTTTTTTTGTTACTTATTTATTAATTATGTATACAGGGTTCTTCATGCATGTATGCCTTCAGGCCAGAAGAGGGCACCAGATCTCACAACAGATGGTTGTGAGCCACCATGTGGTTGCTGGAAATTGAACTCAGGACCTCTGGAAGAGCAGTCAGTGCTCTTAACCTCTGAGCCATCTCTCCAGCCCTCTGTAGCCTTTTTCTAAACATTTCTAAGCCTAGGAGAGGCCTCATTTTCCTAAGAAGGGTCAGTGTCACGAACTGTTGGAAGAATTAAGGCTCAACTACTTAAGAATTTAGGAGTTTTCCATTGAATTTCTAAAAATTCATGGCTAAGAAAGGATTGGAAGCTTTTCGTGAACAACTTGGGTCAAAGGAATGCAGCTTGATCTTTCCTGTGTAAAATGATGGATCTTGGGATATTCTGGGCAGGTGTATCCCAAGGATCATGTATCAAAGACTTGATTGACAGCCTGTGGCACGACTGGAGGTAATAGAGACTATGGATTGGGGTCTGGTGGAAGGAAGTTAAGTCACTGTGTCTTTATGAAGACAGGTGGCCCTCCACCCCCTCTCCTGGCTGCATCGGAGTAAGCAGCTTTCGTGGACTGAGACCTCTGAAATCACAAATAAGCCTTCTTTTTGTAGACTACATCCCTTGTGAATGTTGTTCCAGGAATGGAAATGTGATAAACAGATCTCTGTGGTGAGCAGAAGGAGTTGTTTTAACTTCATCTACGATAATCCGCCATGAGGAGTATGGGTTCATACCCAGTATAGGCGTGGAGGAAAGACAGCAAGGGTGTGTTCATTGCCGTCACTGGCACCTTATATATAAGCAAAGTCTTGTTAAAGCAATGTGCAAACATGATTTGCAGCATAGACCATTATAGGGAGAGCTTGTAAGGGCAGCACCCAGATGTTTGCTTCATTGGCGAGGGCTGGCAGGAAATCACCAGGGCTGCTTGAGCCCCAGCCACACCTCCTCTTCCCTACTGGCTTTGTGCCAGCCTTGGCAACAATGAGCAGATGAGGCAGAAGAAGAAACATATGGTTCCATATTTATTTGTCTTAGACATTTTGAGGGATTGCAATTTTTTTCTGACTTAGGGAATGTGAACTGAATGTTGAACAAAGTAAATCTCACTGTATTTACTTTTCATTTACAAAACACACGGACTGGTTCTGAATAAAACTCATAACAGGAGAAACCCTAGTAAATGGCACGCCGCATTTACCTGTGTAACTCTTGTGGGCTTCGTAAGCATTTGAGGTGGCAAGTAAGCCCCTTTTGCATGTGAGGAAATGGGGGCATGCGTAGCATGGTTGTATAACTAGGCTCAAGACCTGTATTCAAATTGAGGTGACTGACTCAATCCCTGTATGTTACATACACATTTTCAGCACAGCCTTGGACCTGGAGACTCGGTCTGGGAGGGTGTACTGGAGAAGCTGCTCTGGCATTACATTTAGATGCCGTGGTTGCAGAATGCTTGCTTCAGTGGCTGCAAAGAGATGTTTAGGGCAATAGCTGGAAGGAAAATCATAGGAAAGGCATGCTGCTTGTAGTGTTTGACACGTGGGGAGCACTGACATTGATCTTGAGTTGAACATTGAAGAATTCAGGTTGTAAACTAGTCTTTTTCCTGTGAAATCACAACAGATTCATCAGATAGCCCTTCTTGCAATCCCTTCTATGAGCAAAACCAGCGTGGGACGTTTTCATCTGGATATTTTAGGTTTATAGGCTGAAACACAACATTTCAAATCTCACATAAGGCAGTTGTGTAATCTTGAGCAAGTTGCTGTCCTTTGAACTTAGTTTTCTCATCTACAAGACAAGAAAACCAATGCACAGTGTGTGTATGTATCTCTGTGTGTTGTTTCTATGTCTGTGTGTGTGTGTCTGTGTCTATGTCTGTGTGTGTGTGTCTGTGTCTATGTCTGTGTGTGTGTCTGTGTCTATGTCTGTGTGTGTGTCTGTGTGTCTGTGTCTGTACTAAACACACAAAGGGTTGGGCAGATAGCTCAGTAAAGATCTTGCCTTACCTGCATGAGGGCTGGATTCAACCTGTAATCCCAGTACTGCCTAGGCAGAGATAGCTGAGTCAAATGGGCTCACCTGTCAGACACCTCAGCCTAGTTAGCAAGTTCAAGGCTAGTGAAAGACTCTGACTCAAAATGAACAGGGTGGACCACTCTTGATCAGTGACATCCAAGGTTATCCTCTGGCCTCCTTGTGTGCCTGCACTCACAAGTACACACTTGAACACACACATTCATGCATGTACAGACAAAACAATCGTACAAATATATCACTAAACATGGAACAAATATCAGATGGTATTAGTCATGGACGATTTGTGCTATGTTCAGAGAAGTCCCCGAGCTTGTTAAATAGGACAAGAGAGAGCTGTGACCCTTCTGATGTGTTTCCAGGGCTTGGTGAAGAGCAGGACTCAGCAAATGTGTGAGCGCTGGAGCCAAGCAAATGTTTTCTGCCTGCAGGTGACATTGGTGCTCGAGGAGACTAGTGTAGACAAAACAGATGAGCAAGGACATAGAACTATCTGTGCGTAACTTTTTCCACATAACGTTAAGATGTCCTGTTCCAGTGGTCATTTGACTTTTTAATTTTTTTGTGTCACAGTCTGTACCATCAGTAGAAGCCATTGATTAAGCCATATTAAGTTGTTACTATGTGACTATGCTTTTAATCCTAAAAATGACAGTCTTATATGATACTTCTCTGATAATCATTCAAAATCAAGAAGGCAAATTTAAATAATTTTGTGACAAGCACAAATGTAGCTTTGTGCTTATTTTCTGAATATTCCTATGGGGTATATTGTGATGGAAAATGATTTTTTAAAGTAGTTGTCTTATGTTCCCTTAGCTGCTGTAATTGCTACAGATTTAGTGGCTTAAGAACAACAGATTTTTTAAGCCCTTTTATTCAGGAGGTCAACAGTCCAGCACCAGTCGCTAGGCTGAAGTTAAGATGTCAGGGCGACTGCTTCTTCTTGGACCTTTGGGAGAGGATACAGGATTGTTGTGTCCTTTGCAGCCTCTAGAATTTGGAGCATTTCTCAGCCTGTGGCCTCTGCTCACACCACAGCAAGTTCTTGGACTTACATCTCCTCCCTCTTCCTGCCTCTCCCTTTCTCTGGCAGGAACTCTGGAGATGATATGGGCCTCACCTGGATAAAACAGTTTGGCTTTCCTCACCTCAGGAGTCTTAAGTTAATCACATTCGATTCTTCTGTGGGATTGTGGCACAGACATCTGGGGAGAGAGGACAATGTTCATCTGCCCTACAAATTACCTGTTTGTCATCCTGTGCTTTCAGAGTTCTCTCTTCAATGCTGAGGTTAGAGGAGTTTCGAGGAGATGCTCTCAGGGTTGTCTAGGATGTTCAGTTGGTGGCAGGAACCATGAAGACAGAACTGTAGGGCGAGCTCACCTTCAGTTCTATTCCTGAGCTACTTCTCACTACTTGTTTTGAAATTCATATGTAAAACATAGTCTGAGCCTGGGGTGTTGGTCCCATCGCAGGGAGGTACTAATGGAGTTCTTCACTTAAACAGCTGCTGACACCAATTAGGTGATAAGGAAGTGACTCCATGTAGGGAGGAGAGACATGGAAGACAAACCAGAAAGCAGAAGCTGTTGCATACGATTGTGGGGGGAGAACAAGATAGGGATTAAAGTGATCCCATGTGGTATTATAAGCCTTTACATTCTTAATCCACATCCTTTTAACTTCATATCTTATGTTGAGTTTTCTGTTCCACTTATTTTGCTATGAAGATAGATTTCTTTTTTTAAAAAAAGCTTTTTTCAGATTTTTATTTGTTATGTATAGTGTTCTATCTGTATGTATGCCTACTTGCCAGAAGAGGGCACCAGATCTCATTACAGATGGTTGTGAGCCACCATGTGATTGCTGGGAATTGAATTTAGGACCTCAGGAAGAGCAATCAGTGCTCTTAACCTCTGAGCCATCTCTCCAGCCCAAGATAGATTTCTTGATAGTATGAAATTTTGAACATTACCTCAAGATACTCCCCATACTGATCAGATTATATTTGGGGTTACATGGTAGAAATGGCCATAGCTTCCATGTAACCCCAAATTTGGCATGAGGCTGTGGCTTACTGGTAAGGGTCTGGCATCTGTCTCCTTTGGTGGCAGCTACTTGTCATCTCTTTGACTCTGCCTTCTCTCTCTCTCTCCCACACACACACACACACACACACACACACACACACACACTATTTCCCGCCTGGCTTTGCTCTGCTAAGCCATTGGCTGAAACAGCTTTACTCACCAACCAATAAAAGCAACACATGTACCGAAGGACATCCCACATCTAAGTTTTATTCTGTAGTGTGGCCTGGGTTTTAGTTTTCTTTTCAGCAGACATGATTTTGTTGTTGTTATCATGTATCTTTTACATCAGAGGACAGGAGATCATCCCTGAGCTCTTAGAGTGCCTGAGGCAAATGTCTCATCTCATCACAGTGGTGGCCAATGCTCCTCTATAACCAGATGAACCAGAGGAAGTAATTGCAGCCACAGAAAGTCCGTGACCAGAAGATCTCATGTATCCCACAATGCAGGAAGGCATTTGCATCTCTTTGTGGCTCTCTATATCACCATTCATAATTTTAAATAGTAGCTCTGTGGTATATCATGGGACAGGAAATGTAATATGAAAGAAACTCCATACTATTGGCTGAAGTGTGATTCCTCCCAAAGTTTAACTTAAAGTTTTATCACCAAGTGCCTCAGAATGCAGTTCTGTTTGGAGACAGAGCCTTTAAGGAGGTTACTAGGATTAAAGTGAAGTCATAAATGTGAAGCCCTAATTCAAAAGGACTGGTGTCCCCATAAGAAATGGAAGAAGGCCATGAGGGGACAAAGGGAGGGTGGCCATCTGTAGCCAAGGAGAAAGACCACAACGCACCAAAGCTACAGACACCTTGACCCAGAACTTCTAGCCTCTGCACCTGAGAGAAAGTCGAGCTGGCTACCTACCCTGTGGTAGCTCCAGCAAACTCTAAGGCCTGGCCTCTCTTGTTATCTATCCTGTTTCCTTTCTGGCCCTCCGCATTCAGCTCTGAGTTCCAAACATAATGTTTCTGCCATTTTCACCTCTGATTGTCAAGGAATCAGGCCGAGTATGGGCTGTGGTGTAGAAGCCTCCAGTATTCCCTGTGCCCACCTGTCTCCCAGATGCAGACCTGTCTTCCCTGCCTCACCCAATTGTCTAAAAAGGGGACATTGCCGACTCCACTAGGGTGAAGCTGAACTGCTACCTCAAGGCAGGGAAGGCCACCACTGACACTTGTTTCGTTTCTGCTTACATTGTTCAACTAAGTGCCCCTGACAGCGTTCACCAGTCATATTTATTAGATGGCCTCGCTGCCTGTTCTCATCCTGAATGCATGTCTGCTTCAGGAAGCAAAGTGTGAGCAGCTGGTGAGCCGGGACTTGGCAAGGTTTCATCGTCCGTCCTTAGAGGGAAGTTTGCTTCCCAAACAGCTTGCCAAGTTAAAAAAGTGACCATAGCTGGGTGTGGCCAAGCACCAAGCATGCCTTTAACTCCAACAATCAGGAGGCAGAGGCAGGCAGATCTCTGAGTTTCGGACTAGCTTGATCTATAGATCTAATTCCAGGACAGCCAGGGCTACACAGAGAAACTCTGTCTCCGAAAACAAACAAAAAATGAATGTAGAAACATTTGTAAATAATTTTAGCATATTGAGTTCAGTTAGTGTTTCCCATACTCCATTTGCTCCAGTAAAGTGCTGCACGCTGTTAGTGTTCTGTTTGTCGTTTTGAAAATCTGCTTATATCCAATGAAGAGTTGGGCTGTTGGTGCACTTTTTGTACATTCAGTTTGAATTACCATCACTTTGTAGTATATCCTAATATCTAAATTGGCCACATTGCCTTTTTTTCTGTTGAATTTCTGGTTCATAATAGTCATTATTTAAGTTTTTTTCACAAGCGAACTTAAAAATTTAAACTGTTTAAAAATCTTCTTGAATACTTACGTTAAATCTGTAAACAGTGTCTAAATTGCAAGTTTCTAATTAGGTTGAAATAAGTAAATACTTAACTTCGACTCCCTTTAATGAGCAAGAGAGACTGTGGCATCTGGAAGAGCAGACTATGAGACCAGACTTTCTCGAGCGCTAAGGAGTCAGTGAGAGAGCCATTTGTAGAAGAAGCATCCCTGCACTCTGCGTGAGCTGAACTGTTTGCACAGGGCTCTACTGTTCTCCCTTCCGAGTGCACGAGAATCAGAATAAAGGGCAGTATATGGCTTCTTAATGTGAAGGAGCAACTCAATCCCATAATCATCCGTTCTTAGGCAGAACACAGCATCTGCTGGTGTTTGAAATGCAGAGTTGAAAGCTACACTGCGAATAGAAGTCAGTCCCGGCCTTTAGTGTTTGACCTTTTCATTCCAAATGGGGTAATGGGAGTGGCAACCTCATAGGGCTATTGGAATAAACCAGTATTTTTATTTTATTTTTTTTAGTTTTGCAAACACCTTCAGCAGTATTCACCAATAAATGTTGGTTCCGTTTAGGAGATTTTGTGCTGTTGAGATGATTTTGGGGTTTGGAAAATGTCAACTTATCTATATTTCTTTTCCAAATCTAGTCTACCTCCTACAGTTTGGTATGGTGGCTAGGACTCAGGGAGGATGGTACCTGGTCCCTGGCACACACCATAATTGAGAAGCTTCTGAGCTTTGCACCTGACTTCTTACTTATTTATTGTTGCTCTCTGGCACATGGCCCCTGGGCTCTTGGCAAAAGTAGCCGGATTTCATTAAAATTCAATCTCTCTTGATACCATCTCTGCTGGATATTAGGAAGAATTGCTACCAGTAGGAGCAGCCTGATTAAGAATAGATTCAGGCTGGAATGTTCTAAGTACTCTAAAATTACCATCTATAAGGTTTGCCCCCCCACATCCCCCCCTGCACCTGTTTCCCTGGGCCCAGCATGCTGTCCCTCCCCAGCTCAACTCACCTACCTGAGATCAGCCAGGCTGCCTGCTCCATCTCCTGCTGGATACCAAGATGAGTCTGTGTTCCTGTTTCAGGTGCAGGTCCTCTCTCATCGCCTCGAGTGCCCACTTTGAGGCCCTCTGTATGAGTGACACGCCAGTCTGCCATGGAGCCTAGCCCTGCCCTGGCCTGGCTCCTGCTGCTGAGCCTGCTGGCCGACTGTCTGAAAGCTGCTCAATCCCGAGACTTCACAGTGAAAGACATAATCTACCTCCACCCTTCAAGTAAGACTCTATTTTCTATTTGTTCTGTTGTCTGAAAAAATAAGCCTCGTTTTTAGCTAGAAAGGAATCGAAACATGCCTTAATACAGGAGAGACATGGGGTGATTTATTTGAGGGTATAGCTGCTAATAAAAGCTGCCTTGTGTTTTATCCCCTCCTTTCCACAGAGTGTTTGTTTTGTATCTTGAGCTAGGTGATGAGGCATGTTTGTTCTGTCTGCTACACATCCCCCTGACTCTGTATACCCTTCCCTTTGGCTCTGTCGGTTCTCAGGCAGATATCAAAGGGAACTGGCCCATCCCAGGCGGTGGGTTGTTGTAAAGAGATTAGACCTTTATAGCTTGATATAGCTGGCCTTTCTCTTTGGCACCTTGCCTCAGTTAAAACATCACTGCCCCCTACAGCTTCCTATTCTCTGGACTTCTGGATTTCCCATGGTTAAGAATTCTTCGGGGAGTCCACAGCAGTGCAGGTCCCTGGCACCAGAGCCCTGCCTCCAGCTTCTGGTTTGCATTTATCACGGTTCTTGCTTGTGCTTCTTGCTTCCAGCAGGAATTTTGGGTCCTTCTGCCACAGATACCCTGAGAGTACACTTTGGCAAAGAGCAGTGTGGCTTCCTCTTTTCATCCTCATTGCTGTACCCATGTTCTCTTTCGGTTTTTGTCTGACTTCTCTTCAGTATTGCCCTTGTGGTGGTGAGAGCTGAATATATTTGCGTGTGTCCTGGACTTTAGCTTTCGGCCCGAAGTATATTATTCTTTTTAAATGTCTGCCGCATGGCAAGCTTTGGGATGGGGGTGAAAGGCGATTAAGATATGGCCCCTTCTGTTGAAGATCATACAGTGTGCAAAGAGGAGGCAGCTATTTGGACTTTCTCAGCCCACAATCCTGGCATAGTTAATTCCTGTGGCGTGGGAGATGGCATGTGGGATGCCCAGGGGCCTGGAGTACACCTGACCTTGGCTCTCAGCAACTAGGTCAGCTGTCCCTTGACCTCCTGACTTGAAGTAAATCCCCTGACTTTGTGATTATTGTAGAACATGATGCTTAGGGAATTTAGCACTGAGCATGAGCTGTGGTAAGTTC
The DNA here is from genome assembly GCA_001685075.1 of Bramus lutescens. NCBI lineage: Eukaryota > Metazoa > Chordata > Mammalia > Rodentia > Cricetidae > Bramus > Bramus lutescens. The sequence continues at coordinate 347,281 of LOEQ01001717.1, read as the reverse complement.
TCAGGCAATGCAAGGGATGTTGTTAGTTTATTTCTAATCTGGTGAGATCATACATACATCATAGTATCGTTTTATAGACCAGAAATAATATCTGCGCAGCAGAGACTTGTACCCAATAGACAGTGGAGTAGTTTTTCTGCTGTTGTCATAATTTAGTCAACCAGCTGAGGATTTTGCACCTGTGTCCTCACTGGCAGAGTCTGCCTTCTGCACCTGTGTCCTCACTGGCAGTGTGTCTACTGCACTTGTGTCCTCACTGGCAGTGTGTCTACTGCACCTGTGTCCTCACTGGCAGTGTGTCTACTGCACCTGTGTCCTCACTGACAGAGTCTGCCTTCTGCACCTGTGCCCTTACTGGCAGTGTGTCTACTGCACTTGTGTCCTCACTGGCAGTGTGTCTACTGCAC
>LOEQ01001717.1:303780-339076 GCA_001685075.1 Bramus lutescens | reverse complement strand
ACAATCCCACACCGGTTTGGAATTATAATTAATAGAATAGTTATTTATTTAAAGGGGAAAAAACTTAGAGATCACCTTTCCAGACCACAGCCCTCTGCGAAATCAGGAAAGGAGTCTAGTCGCTGGAAGCGGAGCCGGAAGCCAGAGAGCAAGTGGAGGGCAGTTGCTGCTTTTTTAAGGAGGAGAGACCACGCCCCAATGGGCTGGTATCTTAACGGCTATTGGCTGAAGGAGTGGAAGGAGCTCCCGCAACAGTGATGAAAACAGGAAAATTTTAGGAAAGAGGAAGCCCATTCCCCAGTCCTGCCCAGATCACTGAAGAAGCAGGATGTAATCTGCCAGGCTGAAAAAGGTACCGAGCCATGTGGCTAACATAGATAAGAATAATGGGTTAATATAAGCTACAAGAGCTAATAAGTAGCCTGAGCTGATGGGTCAATCAGTTCTATAACTTATGGAGATCTCTGTGTGATTTTCTCTGGGATTAAATGGCTGGGGGACCTCGCGGGACAGAAACCCCAACAAGCTGGCCCTCATGTTAAATCTACAGGCATTCCTTTGTTCAAAATGAGGCAGTGTTTTCATGTTCTGACTTTAGCTCTGCAGGATGAACGTTTGGATCAGTTGTTAAAGGGCCAACTAAACCCCTACTTCTCAAAAGTGGCTGCGTATCACAACCAGGCCAGTAAATACTTGGAAGCACTGGTACCTGGGGTCCTCCCAGGCATTGTCGCCTTTTTATTGGTGTGGGTGGATCCAAGGACAATGATTTTGAAAAGCTCCCTGAAACGATGACTTTGGACAAATCCAGAAAGATGTGCTTTAGGGCTGGCTGCTACTAGAACAGATCTGGCCAACTGTCTTCTGACCTTGTTGTCATTTGCTAGAACATGATATCTGATTCTCAGAAATTTGAAAAAAAAAATAAGAACTAGGAACTCATTTCCCACTGCTCTGAAGGCCATGCAGTCCAACAGCAAGGCTCTGGAAAGTTCAGGATCCGGAGAGTTTGATGCTCTGCTTCCAATATGGCACCTTCTTATTGTGACCTCCCAGGGAGAGCAGTGTTATGTGTTCACTGTGTAGCCAGATGGAAAGGAGCAAAGTCACCTTGTTCAGGCCTGTAAGGTGTCCCCACCCCACCCATGAAATCGACTTTACCTTTCTGGCTTCACCTCTCCAAGGTTCTGCCTCTTAAAGCTGATGAATCGGTTACAGTGGAGGAACTTTGGAGGACATGTTCAGCCAGGAGCAGCACGTGGCTGCTTAGGACTGACTCAGCAGAGCTTACAGGGCACAGGAAGGCATGTGAACTAGTATTTGTAGACTTTAGCAGACAAATCCCTCCTTGTCGCAGAGGACGAAACACAGGTGACCAGAAGCACCGTGCTGGAGTACCTCTCCAGGAGGAGAGAAAGCCCTGTCTTGATGCTTTCTTTCAGATCAGAATCTCCCTCTTCAAACTCCAGATAACTGAAAGAGCTGAGAGGTCTTTACACAAGGTCTTTACAGAGGCTATCCCTTCCCCCCTTTCCAGAAGTTCCCCTTTTATCTTGCTGTTTGTAACTGCGTGGGGACAAATACAGTTGCACTCTGAGTCCATGACATAAAGGAGCCAGGCCAGGCCCCTGGGACAATTCCGTGGTGGAAGGTAGGGATCTAGTTTCTTCCTTCTAGGAACAGACAGTTTACCCTGGGAGATAAGATCTGACGTATCAGGTGTCAGACACAGCAGGTGAAAGTTAAGTGCCCAGTGAGACTGGCCTTTAATGCTGTGGGAGCTGAGGGCAGAGAAGAGCAGTTGGGGCTGAGGGGACAGTCGCTCCTCACAGGAGGAAGCTGTGGGATTCTCCAGCTAGGGAAAGGACTTAAATATTTCAGGGGACAACTCTTCCGGAAGTCACGCAGGGCAGTGGTGTGGACACTGGACTTTCCGTATGTGCCCGACCGACAGAGAAGACCTGGCTTAAGAGTGGAAGTGTGTGTATATCAAAGACTAATTAATAGACACCAGAAACTGCAGCAATCCCCTTTTGAGTACCTCTGAGCCTCAGGGGAGGGGTGGGACCTCAACGCCTGAGCCTGAGAAGAGGTGCAAGTGCAGGACTCTTGTGTTTCTAAGTCTAGGGTATGTGGATTTTTATCAGTAAAACTAATAGCCATGTTATTGAAATGTGGTTTCCACAGTCTTCCTACATTTGTGCTGTCTGCTTACTGTTAGCCTAAAGTGACCAGAGGTGACCAGCAGGCTTAGTGAGGGCTTCTGAGAGGTTGGTAGGAAAGGCACGATGCTTCTTGTGGCATCTCTGGGCCATTGCATGCTTATTTTGTGACATGCTTAGCTGGGTTTTAGTCATCACAAGGTTGAAGGTGAAAAACCTAATTCCAGCTGAGCATTTGATCTTGTCTGTGTAGAATGAGGCTACACACCCAGTTGCTTGAGGGGTTACTAAATCTCAACATTTCAGAAGCTGGACTCTGGAACCATGGGTCTAACATGTCACAGCATCCATCTGAGATGGATGGACTTGACACACTTGACCGTGCCTCCATACTGGTCCAGCAGGTCTCGAAGAAGCCTGGCAGTGACTAGACTCTTTCCCAGGAACAATGGCAGCTTAGCTAGCTGCATGCCTACCTGCCGCAGGCTCACTGGAGCTTCCTTTCAGAGTGAGAGAAAGTAAGAGTTTCCTCCTCTATCACATTATTTTGCCTCTGTCACTTACAGATTCTTGGTAATTTCTGCTTCAGAGAGAGCCTCTAAGATGCCCTCCATTCCCGACTCCTGCTGCCTCATCTTCTGCTACACCTGTAATTTCATCACACCCCTTTCATACCTGGCCGCTTTTTCTTGATTTTCGTAAACAAAAAAGATATTGATATCTATTATATGAGAGACCAATTGAAGGAACAGTGGATAGAATATAGGCAGTGAGATTCATGTGGTTCGATCACAGCCATCTTTGCCCATGCCATCTCTTTGTTGAGAGAGGAACTATATAAATGTTTATTAAGAGTCTGTGGGTTAAATGGCAATTCAGAGAACCTAGCCTGGGCATGTTTGGGCCCTTCATGAGGAAGTGACGCTGCCTCCCCCAAGACAAAATCTGATAGAAAAGCAGAAGAAAATGCTATGATGGGAAATGTTTCCTCTGCTCCCAGCTCCTCGGCTGAACACTGTTCTCTTGTGAAATTGAATCAGTGAAGATGTCCTTTGATGGCTCTTTCTGCATGCTAGTCTAGTGGGGACATTGGTACAGTGGGCAACAGAAATGAGATCCCAGTTTAACTGAAGAGAAGCCCATGGTGCCATATTTCTAGGGAAGACTTCTTATTGCTGTCACTTCTCAGACAGGCCAATCCCTGGGGCATCCTTTTTCTGATTTACTTAAAATAAGAGTGAGATTTTCTTCTTTATTTTAGGCAACTTTATATTTAGGATATAGTTCTCCAAGGCATCTACCTTAATTTATATCAAGATATCTCTAGATCGCATGTTAACTCGAGGGTTTGAAACTTCCCAGGGTAGGAAAACCAGGATCTTACTCAGTGTGTGCTCTAGGGATCTTTCCCTTTCTGGAGACTTCATTTCTGCATCTACAAAGGTATCTTATCCAGCACCTCAGGCTGCTAAGGAATGAGATGATTTTTAGATACCCCCTCTTCTCATGGTACTGCTATGATCAATGAGGGTCTTAAATGGCCAATTTTAAAGATATCTTGAATGTTAAAATACAGACATAGGAAAAATCCTAAGTGAACACCTCATTATCTTTACCAAGTTGAGGTTTTGAACATCAACCCCCTATGTGAAGCCGTGAAACCCTACAGATCCCTCTATCATTATATCCCACCTCCGAAAGGGCCACTAAAATTCTGTGTAAATGCAACTCTGTGGGATGTAATCCTTGCTTTCAAACAGTAGTAAGTGCAGAGTTATGGTGTTCTGTGAGCTGCAAAGTTAGTCTTTCTCACAGATGTTTAGATCATTATGGGTTCTGCTATGGTGGGCATTTGGACTGTGCCCAGTTTTGAAGTGCATTAATATTCTTCTCTGTCATTTGGTACCTGCACATATGAATTTTTGACAGGTCTAGTCGGGAAGTATGGCTGACAGGCATGGGCAGGCAAACATTGGCTTTACCAAATACTGCCCAATGATTGTTTATGTTTTTTCTTTTGAAAGTTCTTGAACTCTCACCATCTGTGCACACAAACACTGGCTACACAATGCTGGCCAAACTTACTATTGACAGAAACAACAGAAGCTAGAACTCTATAGTATTGTTAAATATTTAGTATGACTAACTGCCAACTTTGACTTCCACTCTGAGCCTGTCAGCCTCACTTTTTCTCTCCTGCTGCTCCACTAGCTCTGAACTGGGTTTGTGCATCCAACCCCCAGACATGGACTAAAACTCTGCCTTGCTCCTCTACCTGTTGGCAGCGGGTTTTGCTTGGCTTCCCAGCCTCTGCCCCTGTGGTTTTCTGGATTAACAGATGCCCAAGGAATGACCACCAAATCAGGCCCAACCGAATGAGCTTTCCTCCTCTTTGCTTCCGTACTCTTCAAATCCTCTGTATTCTGCAAACTTTTTTATCAGACTTTTGCAGTTTTAGCTGCATCTTATCATTTTAAGTTTATTCTTTGTGTTGATACCAGAGTAGCTACCTCAGCAAGTAAAATTCTTCAAATTTTTCTTTCATTATACACACACACAACATACATATATACATAGATATATATGTGTGTAAACATTATATATAATATATGATATAATTAGATAGTATATATATATATATATAAAATTTGATATTATGTATTTCGTCCAGATATTTTAACCCAAAAGTTCTGTCATCTTAAGTAAGATTATTATTAGTAGTAGTAGTAGCATCATCATTATCATCATCATCTTCATCATTATCATCATCAGTAGCAGCAGCAGCAACAACATTATGTTAATAGTATCAAACCTACTCGAATTCACAGTGGTTTTGTCCAGATATTTTCTATTTGGTGGCTTCAGGTGGTACTGTGGTTAAGAGTGTGACATGTACTCCATTGAATTGGGTGTTTGAACAGTTGGTTCCCAGCTAGCGGGGCTGTTTTGGTAAGTTCTAGAGTATTTAGGAAGTGAGGTAGCTGCTGGTGCTGGGCTTATGAATTAGAGTGGACTCTGGTTCTGATCTGGCTTCTTGCATCCTGATTTGCTGAGATGTGAGCAGTCTTAGCCACACACTCTCACTGCCATGAACTCTTCCTGGCCTTCCCTGCATGATAGAACAACCTCCCTTAAACCGTGAGCCAAAATAAATTCTTCCCAGATTCTTACACTGAGTGTTCTGCCACAGTATGAGAAAAGTGTCAGATGGGCAGCATCTGCTTCATGCTTTGCCATCTTCCCTTTATTTTAGCCGCTGTCTGCTTCAGTCCTGTACCTTCCCAGATACTGTGTGGGTCCTTGCCCAGTAACGAGCACATACTTGCTGAACTCCAGTGATTGAAGGGAGAGTGTCCTCATGTGTATGTGTCACCCGTCATTAGGAAATATAGATCATGGCTTGGTGATGTACACCTGTGACCCCAGCACTTGAGAGGCAGAAGGAAACAGGGGCTTCAAGGACAGACTGGGCTACATAGATCTGTGTCAAATAAAATATACCAATAAAAAAGTATGGTTGATGCTTGAGAAAACAGGGAAAGGATATCTGACAGTTGGCCCAAGAGGTTCAAGAGAAAGGCCACTAGTATCTGCTTGGGCTGATGAGCACCTGTTTACTGTTAAGTTCTGTCTGGGGAAAGAAAACCCATAGTTTCAGATAATCTCTCGAGATTCTTTGATAGGAACAGGACAGCCAAGAAGATAACCTGATGCTTAGATGCCAGCGGCTGTATGGTTCTGTAAGGGGGAGCAGCCCATCCCTTCATGGGTCACGTTTCTTTCACTGGGAGAGTCCTTCTGTTACTGATTTTCGAATTACGGTGGGCTACGTACATGGGAGAATAAACCAATGTAACCCTCCTTACAAACGGAATGAGCCATGGAAGCGGAGCCCTCACTGAGAAGTGACCCGTTCCAGAAGCTCAGAAGCGTCTCTTGTGCTTGTCTCCACCCTTTCCCCACAACCAAGGGGTCACTGTTACTGCAGCAGGCATGCATCACCACCCCGAATAGAAATTCTCATCCCTCAGCCCTAGGGATGTGACTGCTTGGAGCTAGAGTCTTAAAGCAGTGATTAAGATTACAGAAGGTAGTGAGGTAAATGCTGATCCCGTATGACTGGTGTCCTTGTGAGAGGAAACTGGAATCCACACAGGCACTGAGGAAAGATGATGTAAAGATGGGGGCAAAGGACATAGAAGCCAACTCTGAACCAAGAAGCACAGCCTCAGAAAAAAGCTTGACTCCAAACTTTCAGCATCCAAAACTTAAGAAAAACTTTGGTGGAAGTCCATTTCTTTGGTAGCTTTTATAGTAGTCTTAAAAAACTAATATAGCACCATCCTGATTTTGAATAATATAGATCAGTTTTTCCTTGCATTAGCTTCTTATTTTTCTGATTTCTTTTGCTCAGTGTTATGTAAGGTATACTTATCTTATTAAAAAATACATTCCATTCCTTCTTACTGTTGTATGAATAGACGCTGGGTGCCGTAACTTATTTAGTCTGACTCCAGTGGGCCTTTTTGTAGTCTCCAGTTGTTATTTGTACAAATAGTTCTCTATGACTATGCTAGAACTTTCATTTCATTTTAGCATTGTGTGTGTGTGTGTGTGTGTAACTTATGTTGACAGAGTTTACATGGATACATTCTTAGTAGATCTTAGCAAATAATTTCCCCAAGTGGCTACACTGTACAAAATTACAGTTCTCATAGAAATGCTGACTAAACTAGATGAGATCATTCAAAGTACAGACATGGTAGAGATTTCGTAAATTTCACAGATCTAAATTTCAATGTTTTAATTTGATTAAGCTTTAAGCAGAAGAGCTTGGCTGGACATGGCCTTTCCATATCTACATCTGTCTTCATAGCAAATTAAGCATGTGGTGAGTTGTGCAAGGATATGTCACATGTTGTAGGAGTGTAGACACCAACAAGAATGAACCTTATTCTTTATAATCCAGAACAGTAGATAGATCTCAACCAGGATTCTGCACATCACAGGAATAGTTCTGGAGTTCTTCATAGCCGTCTAGCCCGAAAAGGTCATATGGATGGCTAAGCATCTTAGCGTGCATGAAGCAAAGCATTCTCCTATGTATAATTGCGTAGCCTGTGATACCAGGAATGCCGATGCTTTCATTCTGGAGAGATGACATTAATGCCCTTTTCTGCTTCCCTTATGAAGTACAAATAAAATCCTGACCATTATATAGGAACCAAAAAGAAAAGGAAAACTCTGAAAGGTGGAGAAAGAGAAAATTGCAAAGTAGCTATGGCCTTCAGGAGCTACCTGAAGGACAGCAGTACTGTGATGACTTCCAGGCATTCTTTCTAGACTTGGAGCTGAAGAAAAAACCCAAAGTATCACTGACACAGGCACAATAAACCCTAGCAAACTCGTCCTTTTGCCAGCCAACCGTCCGGGAAGGAGGCAGCCTAGAAAGACAGGAAACTTCTGTGTAAGAGCCATTACTCTCAGCAAACACCACAGACAAAACTGTGACTGCACTATCCAGCAGAAGGGAACAGAGAGTCCACCCTTCAGTTCATGGCAGGCTGTACTGTAATGTGAGATGCCCTTCTGTATATGTGTTGCTTTTATTGTTTGATGAATAAAGCTGTTTTGTCCAATAGCTCAGCAGAGTAAAGCCAGGCAAGAAATCCAGAGATATAGAGAGAGAATAGGCAGAGTCAAAGAGATGCCATGTAGCTGCCATAGGAGAAAGATGCCAGAACATTACCGGTAGGCCATAACCTCAAGGCGATTTAGAGATTAATAGGAATGTGTTAATTTAAGATGTAAGAGCTAACTAGGAATGCACCTGAGCTGTTGGCTAAACAGTATTGTTATCAGTATAGATTTTATGTGATTATTTGGGTCTGGGTGGTCAGGAAGCAAAAGTGAAAGCACAGTCTCTGATTACATAATGGCACCCAATATGGGGCTTGAACCCATGGCCCTGAGATTAAGAATCTCATTAATATATACCAACTAGAACTCATGTAATAGTACTGAGTTCTTTTACCCTACCTGTTAGGATGGTTGCAGAGACGGACAAGTGGTGGACTCTTCATTCTCTCTGGTCAGTTATGAGGTAACCCCTATAGCTAGCAGAAACCATGGTGGTAGACTTCAGGCTTCTGAGTCCACCAGCAAGGAGCTGCCTCCACCTCATCTGGGACACTGTAAAAAACAGCTGGGTGGAGAGTCAGAACTTTGCCTCCTACCACCCATTGGCAATAAGTCCCACCCACTGGCAATAAGCCCCACCCCCTACTCTGCACAGCATCTGTAAAGCCTGTGTGGGGAGCATTGATCGGCCCACCAATCTCAAGCCAGGTTTCATGATGCTACGGCATCACATAGAAATGTCCAGATTTCAGTTTAAAAGTCATCCAGCATCCCAGGAAGGGCTCAGATTTATCGGAGAGCATAACGGGCATCTGACACAATGAACTTTAAACACAGGAAAGCGTTACCATGGCTCGCAGTTTTGGAGGTTTGAATGTTACTTGGTTAGTTAGTTGGTTGGTTAGTTGGTTCTGTTGATTTCAGGCCTTCAGCTAAGCTGCGCACTGTCCTGGGACCCATGGTAGAACAAGCTGCTCATCTTACAATGGTGGTGGTATGCGGGGATGGTTGGAGAATAGACATGCCTTAACGACCTAACTTTCACACAATTCATTCACTTAAACCTTCCCTGACCTCCTAGTAACACAAGAGCCTGGTGAATAAGTCATTAACCTGTGGGCTTTTGAAGGACACCACAGATCCCAGCTACTATAAATGAACACCAAGCTGAGGTAGAGATGAAGAATTACCTGATGTGGAATTTACGTCAATGGCAATAAAAAAATGCTTCAATCATTATAATTACCCTGAAAATGCCAAAGAAATGAGAAAAATATAAGAGGAGCCAAATGAAAATTTCTGATTGTTAAAAAACCATGGCTGTGCTTGAAATAAAAATGTCCAGTGGATACCCCAACAGAGTTGCAGCAACAAATGAGAGAGCCAGTGATTTGAAAGCAGAACCATAGAAAGTACTCAGTCTGGAGAGCAGGAAGAGAGTAGACTGGAAGGAGAGCTGAGAGCTGGATCTCAGGGATCCACAGAGCTTAACAGATATGCTGGGAGGGAAAGAGTGATTCTCAATCTGTGGGTCACCACCCCTTTGGGGGCCGAAGACCATCAGAAAACACAGAAATTTACATTATGATTCATACCAGTAGCAAAATTACAGTTATGAAGTAGCAACAAAAATAATTTTATGGCTGGGGGTCACCACAACACGAGGAACTGTATGCATTAAAGGGTCGCAGCGTTAGGAAGGTTGCCTTAGGAAGGGTTGAGAAGCACTGACTGACCCAGGCATCTGCAGTCTGTCAGCTTTCTGCCATCTCCAGCTCCTGTTCTTGCTCCCCTGTTTAAGAGACATCCATACACCCAGCAGTTCACACCGTTTGATGTGAACATGAGAACAATTCCCATTGAATGACATCAGATTTGTAAGGGAGGCTTAATTTCACTAGATTGTTTTGCAAAGTTTTATTGAGATTGTTTTCAGGAATGGCCGAGGTATTAGGCATGGAGGCAGATGTATGGAAGTTCATCTGTATATTCATAACAATCCAGCCGATGTCTCCAGGTTCTTAAAGTAAGCATACATATTCATTACTTCAAAGTGAATTCAAATTTTACACACTTGTCAATTTCTTAGACTGTTACTCAGGGCCAGACCGGGAAGTGATAAAGTCTTAGAGAATTTAGAGGCTCATATTTAAAGAGAAATCTGAGCTGCTTCCATCATTTCTGATTCACATTTTCTGGGACGATAAAGATGTCACATTCCAGGTGGTGCCTTCCAGAGATTGACACATGGGAAGAGAATCGGGGGGAGGCATGTTGTTGTTTGTTCTACACACATGTGAGGTGTGATGTGACACTGGCCACGCCCAGAACATAGATAGAGGGAGGAGACCAAAGGTGTGGAATCAGTAGTTTGATGAGGTCACGTGAGTGAAAAAGAGGTTCAAGGACAAAGCAGGAGAGAGCATCTACACTCTGGTGAAAACAGACATTGGAAGAGAAAAGACCAGAGGCAAAGACGACCCGGAAGACCTGTCTGAAGTCTAGGTGGGAAATCCCAGAGAGGTGATTCACAATGAGTAGGGACTGCAAAGAGGTTCTGCACCTTAGGGCGCTCAGAGCAGTCACTGCCTGGCCAACAGTGTAGATGTGAGCTGCTTGAGTGCACAGTAAAAAACCAAGCAGCAGTGTGCAGGCAGGGGCCACCAGCCCTTTGATTCCTAGTAGAATTTGTAAGGCTGTTGTTACAATTCTTTGCTTCCCCTTCATTTTCTTGCACCTGAGGAGTTGTTTCCTGGTATTGTTGTAAAAATTAGACATCTTTGCGTATAACCCAAACTAGCAGAACCACAGAGCAGGGCAGCTCGGAGGAAGTGTTTCCCTCTGGCACAGACATATGTAATGGCTTAATTCAAATAATCCCTAGTATAGTCTGTTGAAACAGTTTCTTCTATTGGAAACTATATTGGTTAGTGAAAATGCTTTTAGCTATGAACTGGTTTTAAAATTCAAAATGTGACTGAGGAGCGAGAGGGAGAGACAGAGACGTGAACAGAGAGTTGTGAAAATTACACTTTGTGTTTTTCAGTTATAGATTAAGCTGTCTTTTCCATTTCTGACTTTACCCCATGAGTCAAAGAGTTTGGATTCTCAACCTCTGGGAATTCTATGCAGTTGCAGACTATGAGATTTTAGAGGCTGAACTAACCTGGTAGAAATTCAAATCCATCTTTTATCTTTTAGATAAAAGCCTTTGAAATCCTTTTAGTGTGAAGTTATCAGCAGGCTTGATTCTCATATAACCTCATTACCAACCTCAGGGTTCTGCAGAATGCAGAGAGAGCCATGCTCTGTGACTAGGACTCAGTTTTGATGGCTGCTCCCGCTCAGTGATAAGCCGCCTGTGGTTCACCTGGTTCTGCTCGGGAAATTCCATCTGCGAGCCCCAACACACCCTTGGAGATCCCAGATTACGGTGCATATTGAAGGCGCTCATAAAATGTGCACCAGTGAAACCACTTCAACTTTATTTGAGCACTTCCAACCCGTATTTAACTGCAGAACCCTTTTCTGCATTAACATTTCATGACTCACCTAGGGCTTTGCAAGCTAAGAAGTGGAGTGGATGCCTTTGAGAAACTGCTGCTTCAGAATGAAGGTCTCTACCGTGGGAAGCGATGGCCATGTTCTCAACCTGTCTTTGTTTCACGGATTGCGCTTGATGGTGTTCCAGGAAAAATTCTTTCCCGGCACTTTCAATGAACTCCATTCTCCTCTCACCACAGATAGACAAAAATTGGTTTGTTAGGTGTTAGGGTCTTGCATATTTTCTTGAAAAAAAATATTTGAATCAGTGCGGGAACTGGAACCACATGGCATTTGAAGGAGTAAACCTCCTATTGATGAATTAATGAGGAAAAAGATGAAGAAAAAGTAGTTGTATCCAGTTTACCAATTGCTATCTTAAGGCTTATTTCATCCAAGCTCATTCATTACTTGAGGAACAAACCTAGTTTCCCAAACTGAAGCTTGTAGTGATTTACTTCCTTCATCTGGGTGTGATGTTAACTTACACATTTACGTTTTTAGCTGCACAGCCTCTGGCAGCTGTTCAAGTTGCCAGCACGAAGCAGAGCCAGGAGATAAGAACATTCCTGCTTTTATTGCTTTCTCCAACATTTGAAGTTGGGGTGGGAGTGGAAAAGGTATACATACCCATCACAGCCATAAATGTCCATCGTCTGATGCCAAAGAGGTAAAGCCATCCTCTTTGGAAGATGGGGTAAATCTCTCAGGCTTCTGGTCTTCGTTTGTTAAAGCCTGCAGATGAGCAAACCTGCCCTCTGTTCATCCAATAGCCAATCACCTCCACCTTTAATTAGAGGCCAGGACTTGGGGGAATTTGCCAGGTGTAATGCTTTCAACTGTTCACCTCCAGATGACCTCACTTACCCTAATCCCCAAGAACTCCACAGGACCCTGAGCTGTCTGGAGACTGCCTGGGTCTGACTGACTCCAGGAAACAGAATTCCAGGCAGGGTGCATTGTGGGGACAGCACCCCAGACAGGGACAAGACATCCACAGCAGTGTCATCCTGGGAAAGGAGTTGCCATTGGTCAGATTCAGAGGTGATTCTGGGTCCTGTGCGTTGAGCATACCTAGGGAGACATTTAAACCCCAGAGTTTCCATGATTTCCAAGATGTGTCAGTGTGGCCTAGATGAGCTCATTCCTGGGACCTAATATCTTACGCTTTCTTCATTGACCATTGGCTCTTTGATAAAAAGCTGCCAAAATCATGACAGAATCTGATGGGGGGATTTTTAGTGCCTAATAAATAAATAATTCCACAGACCATAAATCCATATTAGCAACTAAATACCCCAAATGTATAAAGCATGTGGAGTGAGAGCCAAGATACAGATGAAAAACGGCAAAGTGACACTTCTTGAGAATTATTCATTCTCTTGTAATATGAAGGGGGGGACTGGAGCTCTCTCCTGCAGCCAGGCTCGTGGAGCAGCGTGCTGCCTGCAGGCCATAAATAATGACATGGGCAGTGACTCTTTTTCTTTAGTTCTCTCTGAAACCCTGGAAGAAATCTCAAACTTTCTTCCCGGGAGGAAGAAGGACTGTAGACGGCCACCGTGGCTCTCCTCTGCCAGAGGGGCATGGAGATCAGAGGACGAGAAATAAAAGTTTCCAGATTCGGAGACCTGTAGGGTTGGTCCGTTCCTGAACACTCTCCATCTGGCTGTTCTGGTGGCCAGGTTCGTTCTTTTGTGGAGAGTCATTTTTGCCAACAAAATGAGTCCATTTCTAATTCTTCTGATGTTAGATGGGAACACTTCACTGCCGGGCTCCAGCCTCAGCTTAGGTTCAGGTACTGAGATGGGGACGTGTGGGCAGGCACAAGGAAAAATTGGGACTGCCAGGGGGATCGCACTCAAGTGGCCCCAGTAGCTCGGGCCATCTTTATTCTTAAATAGAGGTTTTCTTACCATGGTTACATGAACAGTTTTATTATTGGCTCCTATTTTTGACTTTTAAGAAATATATCATATTTTAAGAAATACATCATAATCGTTATGAAAGACCCCATTGTTTCCCTTTATGTTTTCCCACATAGACTTTCCCACCCCTACAAAGTCATATTCTAGAGTTCAGCATTTTTGCAGGCTTAACTAGATATCGAGCCAAACACATCCTGATCTTGCAGCACTTACGCCAGCTGGCAGCTACTTGTGGTTAAAAAGTAATAGACACGGGTACAATGCTTAAGGACAACAATATTCAAACTCAAACAGCTTTTTTCATGTCTGCAACAGTTCCCTTTTCTACAAGAGGGTCCCCATGTCTCAATCTCTCTGTAAAAGGCAGCCTTTGATAAGGCACTCATATGTACCCAACTGTCTCTATTGAGTCAGAAAAGTCCCCAGGATTAGGAGCTATAGTTAGTAATTCCAAGATAAGAGATTCAAGAAGCATTAACCCCTGCTGAATCTTAGGGGAAAATACTTAAGAGAGAACAGAATTTCCAGGGGAAGTTACAGCCGTTGCATGAGTGACTGACCAAGGAGAAGTAAAAACCGCCCAAAGAATCATCAATACAGCGATTGAGAAAAGAGTCTGCAAGCTGCACGAATTTTGCAAATTCCTACGCTGTCCCATGGACTTACTGGTCCTTGCCAAGTCAGAGTCTGAGTCTGTTTCCCTTCCCTCGGTGCCTTGCCCAGAGGAAACTCACTGGACAGGTAGTCATTCTAATCAAAGGCTAGGCTGCATGACTCCCAACACTTTACACACACACACACACACACACACACACACCGCTATAATTTTCCATCTTCCAAAAGCCTCTTGTTACCACGCTCCCCCCAACTTTTCTCTTAGATCACCCTTTTTGAAAACCACAACTGCTCTAACCACCTATAAGCTGCCATCCTCTGAACCACTCATCCCCTAAAAATAAAAATAAGCAATAGTAAAATGTGTGGAAAGGCAGAGTTATGCTATCGCATCTTGCTTTTGGGGGGACTGTGACAAACAGAGAGACAAACAGCGTTCTGCAGAAGGCCATCCCTCTGCCAGGGGGAAGTGGATATTAGCATGGAGATTGTGTCCATGCCATGCACTGTCATGTCTTCCTAAAAGTCACCTTGGGAGAGCATGGCAGACACTCAGAGTTGTCACCTAAGGAAGCAGGAGACAGTTTCTTTTGACAACTTCCAGAAAGTGAAGGTTTGTCTCAGTATTGGGGTCTCCGTTTAGGAAAGTTCTTCATTGGCATCTGAGTCATTTGACGGGTGGTGGGAGAGCTGCTTCCTTCGAGATCTGGTTCCCTCTGCCATCCTCTGGCGCCTATATTTAGAGCATTTCGTGTAAAATGAATTTGAGGGGCAGGGCGTCCAGGAAGACAGCCTGCTGTGTTCTTTTCCGTCAGACAAGACTCACGTTCCCCATCTCAATAAAGGGTTGTTTTCTCCTGACAGACACCAGATACTGCTACACTCAGCACACCATGGAAGTCTCAGGAAACAGCATCTCTGTCACCAAGCGCTGTGTCCCACTGGAGGAGTGCTTGTCCACGGGCTGTCGAGACTCGGAGAATGAAGGCTACAAGGTGTGGGGAAGCATTAATTACCGCTCTTTTACTGAATTCTCCAGGGTTCATTAACAGAGCTCCCCTACCCATCCCTACATAGGCTGTGAAAATGTGCTTGTTTTCCTGTTTGCTTTAGGAGAATACCAGTGCATAGCCGGGCATAGGACAAGCAGACAGGGTGTATAAGACCTTGTAAGTTGCTTAGGCCTTTTCTTCCCTTAGAAGAGTCCTGTAAGAAGTCGGGGACCACTCAGACCCATCTTGGTAGCGCACGGCAGATAACTCCGTCTCTGCCTGAGGTAGCAGGAGACAGTATAGTTTGATAACTTTCTCTAGAGCGAGGGTGCATGTCATTCTTGGTTGGGGTCCCAGTTTAGGGCAGCGCTCCGTTGGTACCTGAGTCATTCCACAGATGGTAAGAAAGCCATTTCCGTGGATTTATTATTCCCTTTAAACACTAGCTGGTGCCTGTGGGAAATGAGTGTTGGGCTCTTTAGGACGGAGACTATAAAGAAGCCAGCTTTGCTTATCCCTGGAATCCTGCTTGTCCTTGCAGTGTACCAGCGCTGACTCTGTCGTCTTCATCTCACATACTTGGGCCTTGACTTGACATCTGCCCACCTGTCAGGTTTCCCTGGGGTTCCGGGAAACTTCCTTTCTCAGTACCCTGGAACAGCCTTGACGTCAGGGGCTGCTTTCATTGATTAGAAGCAGACACAATTTTTAAGCTACTTCTCGGATTCACTAAGAATTAAAACACCACCTGCCTCCTTGTTACTAATTTGAAGAAAGGTCAAGTCAGGGTCATTACCTGGCCCCTCCAGCAAGTCATGCGTGGCTCCCAGGCATTGTTGTGATCTTTTTTCTCCCAAGAGGAGCACTGGGAATCTGAAGAGGTGTCAGTTGCTGGTGTTACACAGCTAGTAAGAGAAAGACAGGCTGAAATTTAAACCTGTCCCTAACCTCTGATCTCTCTTCTCAGTATTATGCTATTTTGGGGACTCATGTTGGTTGTGGCCAGTGGTTTACAGTTCTCCTGACTAGTAACTATAGGATAATAACCACCTTATGAATCTGATTCATCTGGGATCTTGTTAAAATTGAGATTTTAGTCCTTCAGTTCTGCATGTCTGATGAGCCCCCAGTTGATGGTGTTGAGGGTGCTGGTCAACGCAATGGGGAGCCCTGACCCCAAATAGCTTCTGCCAATGAATCTTGGTTTCGTTTCTTCCATAGGCTTCAAGGGTAAAGCGATATAAAGCAAGAGTAATTGAATAAATGAAAACCCTTCAGATGTCTTCCACTCAAGAGAATGGAGTTGACAATACCCGTAGAATTAATGAGGGTAAACATTCAGGTTCACAGGAGCTGAGTCAATGCCACTTTATCCTCATTGGGAAAAATCTAAAAGTGGAAGTTTTGCCCTCTTAAGAGTTACTTTCTGCTATCAGGAAGAGCCTCTTTGAGAATGGAAGGCAGGCAATTTTCATAATTCCCATTTTCGAGGACAGTGAAACCTAGCAGTTAGTGCAGGTGAGATGCCAGAAACAAAACTAAGGTTCCCTGAAATTTAGGCTGGAATTTTTCATGTGGAGCACGTTGCTTCTAGATGGGATACTGTTCTTGCCCTTCCTGAATGCCAGGCACCGTTCCTTTTGTAGAATAGACTTCTCATTTGCCAGGAGGCAGAGTGTTCCTTCTGATGCCCCGCCTCCTTCTGAGACAGGCTGGCTTCAGCTCACCCTTCGCTGTCTTGCTTTCTTTCAGATCTGCACCTCTTGCTGTGAAGGAAATATCTGTAATCTGCCGCTCCCTCGCAACGAGACTGATGCCACGTTTGCCACAACGTCACCTATAAATCAGACAAATGGGCACCCACGCTGCGTGTCAGTGATCGTATCCTGCTTGTGGGTGTGGCTCAGACTCACCTTATAGCAGCCCTCTCCACCAAACGTAGCTCTGTGGGTTTCCCTGCAGCCCGCAGTCATGCATCAGTCATTGCCTGGCAGTAGCGACAGAATGCAACCACAGTACCCCGGACATAGCACAGCCAGGCATTCGCATTACCATAAAGAACAAGCATTGCTTCAATGCTGTCATTTCCAGCCTAACCAAGACCCCATCTAAGTCAGCCTGTCCCCCATACAGACCCTGATTTCTACACCACAAACCTGCGGTTTTGCTCCAAGAAAGAGTTCTGCATTTATGGATGTCTGGGTTCTTGATTCCGAAGCCATGTGTGAGCTACGGGAGAAATAGCAATGGATGCAGGTGGTGTGAGTTTTCAGGAAAAGGAAAGAACCCCTAGCTTAATTCAAATCATAGCTTCTCCTGTGGCTTTAGAATTTTAAAACTTTAAATGCAAAAATAAATGGAATAATTTCTTTGGGATTCTGATGGAGTCCCTAAAAGAGCAGCAAGTACTTTGCTCAGTTTCATTTCCCCAGCCTTCTCATCTTAACGTAGAGAAACACGTTCCTGCTGTTCTTTGTAAGGAACAAAAAAGGCAATTAAAGTTTGTTGTATTTGTAGAGGTGACGAGAGAAAAATTTCATGATGAAATGAGCGCCCACAAGAGAAAGTTTATCCCTTCTTATAACTGGAGGAGAGCTTGGCTCTGCCATGAGAACTAATTCTGCTTCCCGAATTCCTGGATCCCAGCTGGGCCAGGAGCATCTACAAATTTGCGAAGTGCGGTGGGGTTGTTTTCTCCACGTGTTGCATTCCATTCAGATATAGCTAATCTAGTCAGAGAAAGGACATCAGAACAAAAGAAAGCTTTGTGGGGCTGGAGAGAAGGCTCAGAGGTTAAGAGCATTGACTGCTCTTCCACAGGTCCTGAATTCAATTCCCAGCAACCACATGGTGGCTCACAACCATCTGTAATATGATCAGGTGCCCTCTTCTGGCCTGCAGGGATACATGGAGGCAGAACACTGCATGCACTTATTTATTTATTTATTTATTTATTTATTTATTTATTTATTTACTTAGAAAGAAAGAAAGAAAGAAGAAGCTTTGTGGAGGTTAGTCCTAGTTCGTTGTGAAGGCCCAGAAATGGCTAAGCAGAATTCTCTCACTGTCCATAGTATTTGCTGCCAAAGAGCCCTCTCCTTCCAAAACCAAGTGACTTTAGGGAGAAAGTGCTGAATTAAATTATTGATAAGTCAATAAGGTAAGAACACTTCTGTGCTAGGACGAGAGGAAGATGGATTGTAAGTGGTGTGTGACCTAGGGGTAGTATTTATTTCTCTCAGGTGCTGCCTTTGGAGTAGAAAAGGTTTTTGTCATCCTTAATGTATTTTTTTAACCTAAAAACTGCATTGTTTCCTTTTGCCATGTAAATTCTTTAAATGACATTTATTTTTGTATGCTATAAACTAGAAACTAAGCTATATTTAAAAAAATGCTTTTCTTTTCCTGAACAAAATACGAAATTAGAATGCTTGTTTTCAACAGTGGTAGAGCTTATTATTCATTCATGGAGAGTTATCAATGAGCCTTGCACTGATGCTAAAAAAAATGTTCATTTTCTGTGAGCGTGAGTTGTATGTTCGCCTCAAGGGTTTTACTCGTGGTTTCCTCAGAAGCGTTGTTCTAGAAATATTTGCGTGGAGACTATCATTGGTCCAAGTATCTCTGCGGGGCAGTGGGTTATGTTAGCATGGAACTTGGCAGAGCAAAGCCCTTATGAAGAGGATCGTGCTGTTAAAATACATCTGCCCTGCACAGGGAACTTTAACTCATAAAATGAGACCCCCTCAGGGACCAATATGAACTAACAGCAGAAACTCTGATACAAGTCATTGGAGTTGCATCACACAGCCTTAACTCAGAGTTTGTCAGGCTTATCCATTCTTGCTTATAACTGGGGGTGGGAGAGGCAGGAGAGAAAGGCACGTCATAAGCACGTGCCAGGCATTTTGCTAAGCACTTTACGCAGTTAGGCCATATAACCCTCCAGCCACTTTGAAAGGTACAGCACATATCTATGCTTTAAAGATGAAGGTCCTGAGACTCAGAGATGTTTGATAAATGAAGCCTTTTCCTTCAGATTGAGTGTATGTGGGATGTGACAGATTTGAACAGAAAAGGATGTGGAATTTCTCTGCTAGGAAAACTTACAGGTCTGACTTCATGGGAATTGGCCCATCTTATCATGTAGAACACATCCTGCTTCCCAGGATGACATTTGCATGTGTCCCCAGTTGAAACTTTTTCTTTGGGGAGTAAAGTTATAGCTTCTTTATTTATCCCTCTGGTCAAAAGAGGAGACAGTTGACCTTGCATCTAAAGATGCTTTAAGACAATGGGAATTTGATGTTGTATATAAGTACCATTTTGTGTGTGTGTGTGTGCATGGTCACACTCCACTGATATTTTCCAAGTGCTGCATGCAGACTGAACGAGAGACAAGGAGCTGAGCACATTAGAGCCTGCCTGGCTGGTTTACAGGGATAAGGTTCTCAAAGGTACAGATTGCCCACCACCTGGGAATTAACTATAGCCACTGTACACATGCACAGCACACATCCCTAATGCTTTTCAAAGTGGATTTTGTTTAATTCTCTTGAAAGAATGTGGTTTGTTCACCAGCCCTTGCCTCAAAAAGCCAAGGAGGAGCCATTCATGTAGACAGTCCAGGACAAGTTAGCCATCTGACTATTCTGTCACTTTAAACTGTCCATTCAACCTCACCATTGATGATGGCTTGACATGCAAAGAGCCATGATGTGTATATTAACCTATATGCCACATATTTATTTTTAGACTCCCTTCATCATCCATGCCAATATGGGATTAATGCCTAAATGTAAATATTGTACACTTTGTAAATCAATGAATAAAGATTTTAAGTGTGTTTCATCAGGCTTCTTCCTGCTAGTGTGTATGTCAATCAATGGTTAATACACTGGCTTATATACAAGCCGTGGACTTCTTTCATGGGCTCACTTTCTAGAGATGTTACAGTCAAGAAATACATACATGAAAGATACTCTCTCATGCCAAGTGATTCATACAGAGGTAAGTGCTCAGAAAATCAAAACTTTTCAGACTGATCTATAGATTTCCTTGAACATTTCTTTGTTAAAATCCATGGACACCGTGTGTGTGTGTGTGTGTGTGTGTGTGCGCGCGCGCGTGCGCGCCACGTGTACAGAGGTGAGAGGACAACTTTGGGGAGTTGGTTTTTTCCTGCCAGCAGCAGTCAGAGAACACATTTCAGGAGGCCTACCCTCCCACCACTAGGTGAAGTTCAGTTGGTAGGCCTTTTGACGCATGAACTTTCACCCCCTGTGCCATCTTGTCAGCTCCCCAATGTGCTTCAGCTCTAGCCCTTGATCTCACTTGTTCCTCTTGTTAGCGGATTATTAAAACCATGACTACTTCCTTCTGCGAGCAAACTCCAATCTTACTTTGTGCAGATTGCCATCTCTGTAATTAGTGTAAATTTTTTTGTAATGATATTTCAAATTTAAAACATTCCAAATTTAAAATTCAGAGACTGAGAAATGGCTTCTCTAAAGTCTGCCTTTTTGTTCTAAGGGCAATGCTGACTTTTGCATATGATCTTATCTTCAAAAGCACTGTAAAATGCTCTGTGCCTGGCTTCCATTGATCAACATGAACACATTTACTGCTTGATGGCTACAGCTTTGCCGCATCCAAGGAAGGTCACACTCATGGTTTATCTTAAGAGACTGTGATTCCTCTTTGTCCCACGTGTCCCCCAAGATGACACGCGTGATGTCGCCCCCTTTCTCTGGCAGTTTTACTGGGAAATTATTGTTCAGGTTGCTGAGTTGAAGGTGAAAGACGCATTAGGAAACATCTGCCATACCCCCTTTGTTTTCTATGCATGAGAAAAGAACCCCCAGAGAACCCAGATCGCTTGTTACTGCAGACACTGCACAACTGTGTTAAGGATCTAATTCTGCCAGGTGTCCCTTCTGCGCTGCTTGGAGTAATTAAGCATTGGCAACAGGAAGCAGTTTAGAGGGGCCCTTTTTCTTTACTCTGGCTGTAGGGTGGGAGGTACTTTGGGTATCATCAAGGCAGGGACTAGAAGCAGAAAAGGGAAAACTTCCTATAAGAAAGCAAGGAAGCCTGATGAAAGAATGTTCATCCTAATTTGAGAAGAGAAACACTCAGAGAAATAATTACCTCCGGACTCCTGAACTAAAAAGGAAGAACAATTTGGAAAAAAAAGTATACAACATCATTTAGTTGGGTATAGTTTGGGGTTACTGTATATCTGAAATCATGAACTGACCTTCCTAAATCATATGTCCTAGAGTTCAAGCCTCCACTGACATCCCCTCTTGAAGAGATGCCAGGGATTGTGTTGCCAAGTTAGGGAAAGTTCATCCATAAAGAAAGTCTGTTGACAGGCACTGCACTGAGAGTCTTGCGAAAGAAAGCAGGGCGGGGGAGGGATATAGTATAAGCCAGAATGGTCATGATGGGGGAACCCACAGAGACAGCTGACCTGAGCTTGCAGGAGCTCGTGGACACTAGACCACCAGTTAGGGAGTGTGCCTGGGACTGACCTAGGCCCTATGCCTGTGTGTGACAGTTGTGTAGCTTGGTCTCTTAGGAAGGCTTCTAAAAGTGGGAGCAGGACTTCTCCCTGGAGCTTTGCTGGCTTTTGGTCACCTCTTGCCCATGCTGGATTACCTCACCATAAGCAGCAAGAACTTGGCCGTGTCCCAACCTGATGTGCCATGCTTTGTGCAAGCCCCTTTCTGAATGGAGACAGAGGTGGTGGGGAGGGGGAGGGGGAGAGGATGGGAGAAGAGAGAAGGGAAACTGGTTGGTATGTAAAACAAATGAAAAAATGTTATTTCAGTAAAATGAAAAAGAAAAAGTCAAAAATGAAAGAAAAGAGAGAGAAAGAAAGGAAGAAAGAAAGAAGGAAAGAAAGAAAAAGAAGAAAGAGTCTATTGACTGTGGCCATAAGGAAAAAGCACCCAAGAGGCAGCCAGGAGACAAATGTAAAAGCTAAAAATTAATCATAACCTCAATAAATCCATTCATCTTTGAGGAGAATTCAGAATCCATGTAACAGCTGGGTCCTACTCTATACGGAGATGCCTGACTGTTGGGACAGAGTCTGCTCCAGAGTCCAAGCACCTGTCCTCTTGGCCGTGTTTGCCTCGCAGCTGACTACGCTTGGCACCCACCCAGCCTCTCCCAGTGGTGAGGCAGGACTGAGCAACTTGGAGCCTACATCACATGATGTGAGCAAGGAGCTGCTTGAAGTGAGAGCTCACACTTGAGTGATTCTTTGCGCTGGGATTCTTTGGTGAGAGGTGCTGAGACGACCATCATGGAGGTGAGCACATTTTGGGCTTCCTCCTGACTCAGCTTGGCTCTCTGGTGTGTGTCAGCGTCAGGCTTAGCCCTGGCTTTGAAGATTTTTTTTAAATACTTGAAGAGTTGGGCCCATCCCTGACTTTGATATGTTGGACTAATGATACTGTGAATGTCTTGCTGCTGACCTAAATACCAGGTGTCCTGTGTAGAAACACACCTTCCTTGATGTGGGAGTGGCCAAGACCACCATGAAATTAGAAATCAGACCTCCTACAAACTCTTAAAAATCAGATGACTAAACACATAACAACAAGAAGCCTGTAAGTCTTATTTGTAATGAATTATTTAGTAGACCAGTGTGAGGTGTTGAGCCTATGTTCTAGTTGAATTTACAAACTACAGCCAGAACTGAGACACCAGCTTCATTCCAGAGGTTTAAGAAGAGTATTCTGGCAAAAATGATAACAAATCCAAAAGAAAGAGCTCAGCTAACAACAAGAGCTAACTTGTAGAATCGATGTTGAGACATCATAGATGTACTTTAGGACAGCAGTGAGGTCAATCTTGGGGCAAGATGATAATTAACAGTAGATGACTATAACTTGAAAATGAAACTGTCCAAATTCTACATTTTGGACGATTCTTCCCTGAGGCTGTTCTATGGTTATGATCAGTCAGCCCAGGGGATTATTTAGCCCTTCATGCCTAATGGCTAGCATCTGCCCATTAGTATCCATTAGGGCCCATCATCATCTGATGGTTAAAACTCTGTAGAGCAAATCACCTAGCTGACTCAGAGGCACCATTATAAATGTACTTTATAGCATCATTAGTAACTCAAGAAGGTGGGATGCTGAGGGCACTCACCTCAACAACACTGGTGCATTAAGACACTTAATAGGAATCTGTTTCTACCAGTCGCCAGGTCTCCTGTTTAGTGGCCATATTGCAGGGTAAAAAAAGGGCCAATGGAAGAAAAAAAAAAACTCCTGTTTTGTTACTCTTGTTATGGTACTCAGAGAAAGCACAATCTTTTTTCAGCGTTTTGTGAACTGACTGATATATGCTTTCCACGTACCTACTGTGTTCCAAGCACTGTTTTCAGTGGACATGGAGGTGACTTGAAACTTGGGCACTAAAGGAGCAGTCAGTGACTAATTTTTCTGGACTGGTCTTCACTAAAGTTGTTTATACAATCACGATTCTTTACTCCAATGGTACGAGAAACGTTACAGCTCTGCTCAGCTTCCCCAGAATGTAACACTTTTCTCCAGCAAGGGCAAGCTTCCCCTGCTAAAGTGTACCTAGGGATAATAAACAGTGAAGCCTATACATGTTAGGCTAATGGCTGTGATAACGTGGAATTAAACTTCATCTTTAGTGCGGCTGGCAACCCAAGGTTGGCCTCAGTCTCCTGCTTGCACCGTGTACCATCCTGGCAGCTCATGTTAGGGCCTTGGGAGCCTCACAAGCGACCAATGCTGGATCCACCCCCAGACAGTTGCATTATAGTGATCTTGGATACAAAGATCTGAAGAGCAAAGCTTCAGAACCCAAGTAATTAGTAAGGGGCTTTCTTTTGGGCCACCAACCAGCTCCCAATCATGGCATGGAGACTTATTATTAGTAATGAATGCTTAGCCTTAGCTTAGGCCCATCCCGTTAGTCACATAGCTTACTTTAGTCTGTTTCTCTTCACCTGTATTTTCCTCTGGGGCTTTCTACCTTTCTTTCTGTATGTCCTGTTCTGTGGCTGGCTGGCTAGTGGCCACCTGTTTGACTGGCCCCAGGAGTCTTCCTCTCTTTCTCCCTTATTCTCCCTCCCTCTCTTCTCCTACTTCTCCTCTCTGCCCACTAGCCCTGCCTATTTCTCTACTTCCTAGCTATTTATTTCTGTCTATTTCAGCTTTTTAGTAGACCAATCAGAGGTGCTTTAGGCAGACAAAGCAACACATCTTTACATCCTTAAACAAATGCAGCATAAACAATTGTAACACAGCCTTACATAGTTAAAGCAATATTCTGCAACATAAAATAATGTAACACGTATTGCCTACTTAGACAAATATTCCACAACAACCCATATTTCAGTCTCACAGCGAAGTCTGTAAAGACTCATTGATGTTTAAATAGTTCCACAAGTAGTCATTCTCTTTCTCCCTAATAGTATAATTAGGTGAACTTTAAAATAAAATATTTTGTAAAGGTGGCAAGCACCATGCCTCTTTATTCCTTGATATTAGTTGTTCACAACCTTCCTGGTTCTACAAGTTTTTAATACAGTTCCTCGTGTTGTGGTGACCCCAACCATAGTTATTTTCGTTGCTACTTCATAACTGTAATTTTGCTGCTGTTATGAATTGTAAACAGTTTTGGAGATAGAGGCTTGTCAAAGAGGTTGCAACCCACAGGTTGAGAACCATTCCTTGATATGGCGTCTATATGGACTATATGCCCAAAAGTCTATTTAATAAGCTTCATTCCCATGTAGTGGTGGTGAGGTGGATATAAACTTGAAAGGGGGCAGTGGAAGAGAATAATAAGTCACTATGGGATGTCTCTCTTGGAATGGATTTATGCATTTCTTGTGGGAACACCATAGGTTCCCAAGAGCAAGCTTGGCCCTTGACATCCTTATGGTAGCTGCATCCATCCCTGTTGCTTATCACCTAAGATTCTGCTTGCTCAGAGGACTTGGGCCACCGCTATTTCACACTTGGGTCCTCTATGGACTTCTTTCGGCCTTTAGGGACTGTTCCTCCTCTCCTTTTTAGGACATAAGATGTGATACAGATACCAGTAGAAGGTCAGTGGAATTCTTGTCCACAGATCACATCCAACCTGGGCTTCAGAAAAGCCCTGGCCCCCTAGTCCTTTGGGTAAGCTGTCAACAGTCTTCAGGCCTACTTCCCCCAGCAGCTGAGAAAGCCATGGCCAGAGACTTCCTACAGATGTAAGGTTTTATGAGCAACAGCTTCTGGCTGACTGGGAGTCCAGTCAAGTTTTCAGGCCTGGACTTGCCAAGAGCTCTCTTTAGGGCTTAGTAGAGACGGTTGGTGTCTCTGGGCCCAACAAACCCACTGGCTCTCAGACTGGCAGAGCATCTTGGTCTGGCATTCTGCACTTGGCTATCAGGTACAGGGTTCCTGTAGCCCTGTGATAAGGGAGGGCAGACAGGGGATTTCTTTCTGCCTTGGTATGTCTACTCAGCTCCAGGATGCATGTTTTCCCAGGGGAAGAAATGCATTTCATGCCTTTCTGCTTCATACTTTGCAGCCTATGTTGGTTGACTGTGAGAATGTCAGACTAAGAAGACAGGGGTGCAACATTCCCACTGAGTGTTCGAGTTCTCTCTCCCCTCTTCCTTATGGCTCCTCTCTTAAGTTTCTGTATCAGGGCTAAAATGTTTCAAAAGACTCCTTCATTAAGAAGATAGCTAGACTCAGATTCCGGGTGATAAATATTTGCTGTTTGTAGCAGGCTGAAACAAAGTGCATTGTGGGTAGGTCTGGTGGCATAGGCCTGTGATCCCACCTACTCAAGGACCTTAAACAGGAGGACCCCAAGTTCAATGCCTGCCTGGTAATTTAGCAAGACCTTGTTTCAAAACAGAAAGTGGAAAACAAACCCCCAAAAGATGGTAGATCACTCAGTGGTAGACCACTTGTCCTTCTTAGCGTGTGAGGCCCTAGGTTCAATTCCTACTAATGGAAAACAAAAGAGTCAGTGAATGTTCTCACCATAACAAAGCGGCAGTTATATGTTAGGCATATTAATCAGCCCACATTATAAACAGTTATCAAAACATGAATTTTTATTCCATAAATATTGCAATTCATATTTGTCAAGTAAAATAAATTTTAAAGTTCTGAAGAATGCATTTCCTCCTGAGCATTAGTAAACTAATGGTACAGCTTAGAAGCATCCCTATAAATCTAGGAAGAGCCAAACGTGGTACAGCAAAGGGAGCCTCGTGAGGCCAGCCTTGGAACCACAGGCTCAACGCAATGCAGCTCAGTCACCATTAAAGAAGTTAAGTGACCCCAGATATCTTCAGGTTGTGCTGAGGCTCCAAGGAGACAGCAGGGAGCCCTTAGGATAGACTAGAGCACAATGAGCTCACCACACACGCTGTTAGCTCTTCAACATGGTCAGCGAGAACAGGGCCATCCTCTGCACCTTCTGTATCTAGCTTGTGTCTGGAACATTGGAACTATTCGTTGCATTTTCATTTGCTTGAGCTGTCTTAACAGCAGTGGTATGTGATTTGGGTTTGAAACAGACTTCCTTAAAACAGCAGAAAACGGACTAGAACTGATGAGGACCCACCCTGACCCTTAGTGCGGCCCAATCATCCCAGCACGTAAACTATTACAAAAGAAGTGATCTGTCTGCAAAGTTGGCGGAGCAGAAACGTGTTCACAAGGTCAGAATTTTGCCCACAGGGTAATCTGTGTTCAGACAAGATTAGAATTCTGGAACACCTTTCACGGGTGCATAGAGGAAATCAGTAGAGAGATCACAAACAACAGGCCTAGAGCAACCACATAACCAGGTGCAGACCGCTGGTGGGAAGCCTTCGTAGACACCCGTGGGCCAAGTCTTCCCTTGGCATTTAAACATGGATCTTCAGTTAAGAAATGGATATTCAAGCTCAATTCAATCCCAGTGAAATTGGAACAAAGTGTGTATGAGGGGGGCAGGGGGAGCTCATCTAAACTAAAGCAGCCATAGTTAGAAAATGAGTAACTTCAGTGAAAACAACGGCTGGGAGCTGGGGACAGGTATGGCAGACATGTTTGACTTTCCCCATCTTCCCTCAGGACATCTTTATCTCTGCCCAGAACCAGACCACACACTGTCTGAGTATCCTACCCCATCCCCCAAAAATGTAAGGTGCAACTGCCAAGTAAGAGAAGCCATCTAGGTAACTTCTCAGCCCTATTCTGGTTTATGGCTGGGACATCTTGTTCTGGTACATTGAGCCAGGGTCTGGATTGTGGATACGGAGTGTTGGAAATCAGATCTCTAAGAGTTCTTTGGGTACAGCAGCAAGATCCAAAATCCTCCCAGCACAAAGATATGCGGAGAGAGGAAATACTTGCCCTTAAGTTGGAACAGGGAGGACAGACCTTACGCTCCTGGGAGAATGGGTTATTACAACTCTAACAAATGACACCAGTATACCAAGGAAAAGCAACGGCCTTTACTCTCCAAAGGCAGTAGGTTGAGGGGTAGAAATGGAAAAGTCGTTCAGGTGAACCACACAGGCGACCTCCTTATTTAGTCCCATGTTGACGTTAACTGTGTACAGTTAAAACAAGCCAGAGAGTTAGAGTAGAATCGCCCTGTTTGGAGGACAGCACTGCTGGGTACCTCATGCAAACCCATATCCCAACAAACTGCGGATGCTGTGACTCTGGACCCTTTCCTACCTGCAGGTCCCTTAGGGAATGGAAAAATTCTAATTACTGTCCAAATAACTGGACATGGGCCCCTAACTCTCCATAAATAAAAACCGCTCTGTTTATGTGACTCTGAGCCAGTAGCTTTGGGCTCTGCAAATCCAGAAGCTCATCTCGTAATGACAACATGAGAAGACCTGAGAGGCCTGTAGAGTTATCTATGTTTTATCTTTCCAAAGCATTCCAAGCAAATTTCATTCTTGGAACCTTTCAGAAAGGTGAGCACAGCCTCGTTAGCTCCATTAGAAAGATGGGAATATTAACCCCCCCCCCAAAAAATGTTAAGTGATTGCAATGGTAGTTTCTGAATGCAAAGGCATCAGAAGTGTTTCTTTCTTCGTTTGTTTATACAGCGTCTCACTCTGTTGCCCTGACTGGCCTGTAGCTCCTTGTGTACCAGGGTGACTTTGAACTCACAGAAATTCACTGCCTCTTCCTCCTACTGGGATTAAGGTGTGTGACAGCACATATAACGACAATAGAGTTTCGAAGGAACCACTTTAAGGGTTCTCAGCTGGTGACAGAGATAGAATCTGTGTTTTTAAAGTTTCCTGGAGGTTATTTTATACTAATACTTTGCTGGGGACTTAAAGTACATATTCATACATACATACATACATACACACATACATACACATACACACATACATACATACACATACACACATACATACACACACATACATGCATACATACACACATAAACACATATACATACATACACACATACATACATACACATACACACATACACATACATACATACATACACATACATACATACACACATACATACATGCATACACACACATACATACATGCATGCATACACACATACATACATACATACATATTGTATATATACAATTAACTGTTACATTACTCATCTCTGCCTTCTCCTGTATTGACCTCCCTTCCACTCTCTAAGCAGCCCCCCATTCATCCCCCCATCAGATCACTTGTATTCTACTAGTCCCATCTATTGCTCCCCCTGTTCCGGCAACAGTCACCTTTTACTTTCGTGGTCTCGGGGAACATTGTGGAAGAGGGGGCAGAAAGACTGTAAGAACCAGAGGATTGGGGAGTCTGCTGTGGGATTGTGTCTTCTTGCTTCTGGGGTTCTGGCAGTCTCTCTCCCTCACACCCCAGCTCTATATTTTTGAATTTAGCCATACATCAACAACATTTTTCTGTCAGCAAGTAGGACCGTAGAAGATAACTTCCAATGGTTGGTCAGTATTGCTTTATGCTTGTGCTACAATTTGCCTCGCCATTTCCTCCTATTTTAAGTGTTTATTGTTTCATCCTTTGCTAGGCAAGTGCTCACCACTAAGGTAAATCTAAGATTATATATACAGACAATGCATGCACGCTGAAGTACCAAGTAATTAAGTAGAAAAGGATAAAATCTTTTCACTCCTGTCTCTCGTCATCCTGCAGCAACCAACATTGTTAATAATATATTGAATTGCTTTATATATTCTTAATGCACACAAAATCAAATGAATATATTTATATAGTCATGGGACTGAGTTCATATATAGATGCAGAGAAGTTCTGGAATGTGCCTTTAAAAAATTCATGTCTGGCACTCCCACACCTAAGGCTCAGAGAACATGGTGGAACAGGAGGCAGAAAGATTTTAAAAGCCATCGAGGAGTTTTCTGTGAGATATTATGTCTTTAGTAGCATCAGGAGCTACGTATATAACGTCTCATCAACAAGACTGTACAAGCATGAACTGAGCAAGGATGACACCAATGGTCATGCCAAAGGGGTTTGGGGAAATCCCCAAAAGCCTCAGCTCTGCGCAAGGAACGCTAGGCAACAAAGCTAGGAGCAAGAGAGGTGGTCTTACTCAGGGAAGAACACACCGATCGGTTGTCAGGTGTCAAATGGTCAGCCCTGAAAACATACAGGCAGCAACATTATACATGCTTGACACATTGTATTTAGGAACACACACACACACACACACACACACACATTTATGGGTGGAACAACAATGAAAAAAGAGGTCAGAAAAAAAGAAGAGGCCATGAATTTGAATGAATGTGGGGAGCAGTATATGGGAGATTTTAAAGGGTGAGAAGAGAAGGAGGAAATTAGCTTATAAAATCTAAAAGACTACATAAATAAATTAAAACATCATGCTTGGGGCCTTTTATTGTTCGGTACTAGTAGGTGACTCAATTCTCTAATGGGTCTGTTTGTTCCATTGTAAGGATACACTGCTAACTTATTCAACCTATCCCTCTCCTGACTCAAATGCAGCATACTCTAACAATGGCGTCTAAATCGGTCTATCAGAATCTGTCCTAAACACTGTTGTACTGGCTGGTTTATGAGTCAACTTGGCACAAGCCAGAGTTATCAGAGAAGAAAGAGCCTCAACTGAGGATCTATGAGATCCAACTGTAAGGTGTTTTCTCAATTAGTGATCAATGGAGACGCACCCAGCCCATGGTGGATGGGGCCATCCCTGCGCTTCTAATCCTGGGTTCTGGAAGAAGATGGGCTGAGCAAGCCATGGGAAGAAAGCCTGAAACCAGCGTCTTCCCCTGGCCTCTGCATCAGCTCCCATCTCCAGGTTTCCTGCCCTTTTTGAGCTCCTGTCTCAACTTCCTTCAGTGATAAAGCAAGGATAAAGGTTAAGCCAAATAAACGCTTTCCTCACCAACTTGCCTTTTGGTCACAATGTTTTGTCACAGCAATAGAACCCCTAACTAAGACACCTGTGTACCCTTCAGAGCTGACACTTTAATCACTTCAAGAAGAGCAATGATTCCATACGTATTTTTTGTCTTTTTACAAGTTTTTACAAGTTTTGTGCTTTGTTGCCAAGTGTCCCTCTGGAACAGCTGTTAACTTAGGTTTTAACAAGGGTACATGTTAAACAACCATAGCTGGACCTTTTCCCTACACATGGTCTTTCATCAATGATTCATCCTCCAAAGTGCCCGTTTTCTCACTTGGAAATATCAGCTAGACCATTTCCATCAACCGGGTGGAGGGAGTGGGTTTGTGGACAGCAGAGGTTCTTCCTTTGCGCACCCTGGACTTTCCCTGGAGGGACGCAGCTCACACATATAAGTGGCGTTGTTTCTCAGGGAGATTTGGTGCTGGCTCTCTGGTTGGTCCTGCAGGACTCAATTTGTTCTAAAGGCCAGCGATGCCCACTGTGCATCAGATCATGAATCAACTGGCATATGACAACACTGAAGATCACTTTTCAGCCCTGCTAATGGTCTGTTTCCGTTCTCACATGACTGATGTTCTGCTCTCCTCTCTAATTACACCGACTGGAAACCTTCCCACTTTTGTTGTCTAGGACCCTGGGAGTGTAGTGGAGATCAATACTCCTGCTGTGTATAGAGCCGATGAGGGATGCTTGCTGTCCCCTTTGGCAACTGTTATCATCTTCAGGTAGAATAAAAGTGCCCTCCTCATGAACCTTCCCATTCTGTAGGCACAGGTAAGTCTCGCTATTCTGAAGTTCTGAAAAAATTAACAAAATAAGAGTATCACCTTAGGTCAACTAATATCAGAGGTAAATGTAGTAGAGTAACTGATAAATAAAAGAAAATGCCCTATTTCAAAGCCCAAGTGTCAGTAATCAATATAAAAACAAATTAGCAAGCCATCTCAAGATAGCTATAGTACATTCAAATGCCCAGCTGGTATGTATTGAAGGAGGAACATCCACACCATTGTGAAGCCACAGTGACCTTCGAAGTAATTAAAGCAAGCATTCTCTGTTTTAGACATGAGGTCACAGGTGCACAGAAGGGTCTTGCAACATATCCAAGGTCACACAGTATATTGGCAGAATTCTTAAGATCAACAGTTACAGCAAATAAGAATGACATGTTCAATCCTCATTAGCACATGCCTATTTGATATTTAAGAGGAATTCTTTGATGTACAGACTGTGTCTGTTGTATAAAATAAAATGGTGAAGAAAATTCACGGAGTTAAATAGATGAGGGTCCATTCTGAACACTCTGGTCATCGTCCAGTCTGCTGCCCATTGCCTTGTAACAGCACCAGTGCTGGGCACAGGTTGCACGAAACTCTTGGTTTTTCATTTGAAAAGTTATCTCTTTGTAGCTATAGAACACTTACCTTGTTCGTGTAAATAAGATGAGCAGGCTCAGGCTCAAGGAACATTTGACAGGAGTCCTTGTAACTCCACCACACAGCTGCTATTTTAACTAATGGTAAAATCATTAGAAAAATGGCTTTCATTTAAGCAATTCTAGTACTTTGATCACAAATAGTTGAGGGTTCTTTCTACTCAAGTGGAAATTGCAAAAAGGCAAAGAGGCGCTTCCTTAAGGGCATAGCCCTGAGCCTTGGCTGTGAGAGGCTTCCGGGTGACCCTTTCAAAGCCAGAGCCTTGAGAACAGAGGTGCGGCTCTGGCTTCCCAAGTCTGAGGCTTCCTGTGGTGTCTTGAGTTCTGGTGATCCAGTGCTGACCACTTGGTATTACAGCTCCACCCTTTGGGTGGCAGGGCCGTGGGTCCATAGCTACTGTAGGTGATTGGGTGGCTTCCTGGAACACTCGGCAGCCAAGGTGCAGAGATCCTCCAGGTGCTCCATCCTTGTCGCTTCATCTTGCAATCTCAGCTCTTTCCAGTCACTCACCCCAGCGCCTCTCCCTCTGAAACTTCGCTGCTGCCCTGTAACTGCTCTAAGTGTCCGAGGTATAGTTTGTATAACCAGTTTATCCCATTCAACCCGTGATACAAAGTCACAAGTAGGCAAAAAGCCACTTGGAGGAGGCTTTAGTGGGGTCTGTGATGCAGCCAGGAGAGAGTACACAGGAGGGATGTCCTTCCTCACGCTGGGGGAGGGTGGCAGGGGACCACTTAGGCAGCCACGGGTGTGCACTATCACAGGCGGAGAGGGGGTGCCTCCTCCTCTTGTTGGAGACACGCTGTGACGTGGTGAAAGGCAACAAGGAGTGGGACCACTGTGAGTGCTTGATGGAAGGTCATTTAAGGGTGTCTGAAGGCCTACGCAGAGCCCATGCAAACACATGGTAGACACTGGAGCAGCAGCTGCGGTGGCTGGATAACTGAAAGGACATCTTTAGGTAGCTGCCCCTCACGTCTTCTCCAGCTGTTGGTGGCTGAATAGGTGCCACTGAGGTTTTAAAACAATCATGGTTGTCCCACAATAGCTGGGACGACTACCAAGAGACCAATGGCTTGATTGATGTGTACTCTGAAACTGTGGGTGTTGGGGCTCCCTCAGTGCAATTCAAAGGCAAAAATGGTGCCTGTCTGGAACTAGGAGTCCCAGAGACAGTGACAGGGCTTCCATACCTGGCCTCCATGCCCACTTTGTCTGGGGCTGTTGGCTGGTTTTGCTTTGGGGCATCTACAATGGGTGCACAGTGGTGGGGTGGGAGGTGAAGTGGAGGTGATGGGGTGTTTGATAGCTTGTTTCTGATAACTTTGTGTAAGAACAGAAAACAGCCGAGAGTACATACAGCAATGACTTGTCATGAAGTTAATGGGCTCAACATTACCAAACAATGATCAATCAATCCCTAGCCAAATATGCCTGGGCAGCAGTGGTCCCTCTACTTGGCCCCATTTTCAGGTAGTGATATGGAATAGAGTTAACAATTCATCCTACTTAAGGGGCAAAGGCTGTGGATAAACAGGTGGGAAATTTGTAAGGTTGTCCTTGAGAACCTAGGTGGGACAGTGGAGCCTGTTGTGGATGCAGAAATTTGAGGGGGTTGAGATGGGGGCAAAGGTATGCAAGTGGCTTCTTGAATATCCTTGCTAAAGAAATTGAATAAATGGTAAAGTTCCTTTTTACCTTCTAAGAAGCCCCAGCTGGTGCAAATAGATAGACAGAACACATTGTGTTGCTGTAACACCAGAAAGCATATTTTAAAGTGTTTTTTTTAATTTAAAAATGTACTCTCTGCCATGACCAGCGGATCATGCTGTCATAGCCAACAACATGAAAGCTTGAACAGCTTCAAAAAGAAAGGACTTTTGTTCTATTTCTTCCTTGCTAATGTTACACGGCAACCACAGATGGCAACTCATTATCATTCTGGAATTAAGGTTTAGGTCCCAGCTGCCTTGTGACATGTGCCATTCTTTGATAAAGGAAAAGGAAGGAGAGTTCTCTCCAGGAAAGTTTCAAGGCCACTTAAAGCCTTTCTTACCAGGAAGCGCACACATTCACTGTTCTCACTTTTTGTCTGCCAAAGTATACCATGGGGCCAAGTTGCTACCAGAGAGTAAGCCAGAACAAATCTCTCCTCCAAGGACGGGGACATTTATAAGCCACAAAGAGGCAAGCAGAGCATGGAAAAGACAGGAAATTGAATTTACAACCAAGCACTCAGGTTTAGATACAGCTGTGTAAGGCCTGGGAACATCAGGTTCATCAAAAACCAGCTGGGTCTTTTGACTCAACTGGAAGCTTCGCCTCACTAGTTAGTATCCGTAGTGTAGGAAGGGGCTCTACATGCTACTAGAGGGGAAAAGAAGTCACCAACCCCACTCAGCTATGAACCCTGAAAGATATAATAATGACCTGCCTGCAAGATGTGCTTACTGATGCAATAGTGACAGGGATGTTATAGGAGTTACTGACCACTTTTAAAAAATGGATTTAAGGTCTGTTCCATGAGATGAATCCCATACCTGGCACTGTCCATGAAGCCAAGAACCTGAGGCTAGATATGTTCTGGGCCCTAGGGGAAGTCTTACTACTAATTATTATGCTAAATGAAAAGCAATAAAATGACTCTAAAATAGCGTTACTATACCCATAATTCAGTGTATCAGTCAACTCTCCTCTAGAAAGTGTTTTCTTTAAGTAGGTGGTAATTAACAAGAAAACCCACTATTTGCCAATGTGAAGAGAATGAGAGACTTTGGAATGCTCAACCCTGAACAGGGTGTCTATATTATACCATTTCCTTAGGGCTCAGAGCGCTATATAGACGAAGGACTTGAAAGGAACAGCTTGAGGTGGTAGATGACCTCAAGATAATAGCCTTTTCCAAAATCATCAAGAGGAACTCTCAGTATTGAACATTTCTGCCCCAAATACAAGGGCACCCTCATATGTAAAAGAAACACTTCTAAAGCTTAAATCATACATTAAAACCTGCACACTAATAGTGGGAAACTTTAACACTCCACTCTCACCACTGGACAGGTCTATAAGACAAAAAATTAACAGAGAAGTAAGGGAACTAACAGATATTATGACTCAAATGGACTTAACAGACATCTGTAGAATATTCCATCCAAACATAAAAGAATATACGTTCTTCTCAGCACCTCATGGAACCTTCTCAAAAATTGAACACATACTCAGTAACAAAACAAACCTCAACAAACACAAAATAATTGGAATAACTAACTTCATGTATCTTATCAGATCACCATGGCTTAAAACTAGAATTCAACAACAACACTAATTCCAGAAAGCCCACAAACACATGGAACTTGTGTAATTAATGAATGCTCACCTGATTCATCAATGGGCCAAGGAAGACATAAAGGAAGAAATTAAAGACTTCCTAAAATTAAATGAAAACGACCACACAACATACCCAAATTTATGGGACACAATGAAAGCAGTGTTAAGAGGAAAGTTCATAGCAC
>LOEQ01001717.1:277790-292685 GCA_001685075.1 Bramus lutescens | reverse complement strand
TTTTGTAAGTTTTGCCCTTAAAATAAATACCCCTTTAAATCCCAACTGGTGTGGGATTGTTTATGACTTACGCCTTCACAGGCTAAACTTGAAGTTCGAGTGAGGCCTCTGTGATGTGACAAGAGACCAGGGCATTGTAGAGCCGTCAAGAGGTGACCAGAGCAAACTATAAGCTGCAGGGAGCTGAAGGGTCACACAGGCTAACAAGTGGACCAGACTACTGTCCACAGTTTCTCTTGTGACTGGATGCCATGCAAAAAGGGGAGGAACATGAAACCAAAAATAAATCACCTGGGGTGGTCAAGCCCTTACTCCAAGAGAATATTAGACAAAAGCTTCTTTTAAGTAGACTCTAAAGGTATTTATAGTTTTCCTGTGGAAATGGGCACACCAGAAGAAGATTAACAAAAATTTAAAAAAAATCACCATTTCCCAAACATTGGAAATAGTGTAAATTTTGGCATTAAGATGAGTGAGCTCAAACCAAATGCCTTCTGTTCCTTTCCTGTATGTTCTGAGGAGTGACTCCCTGATGACAGACAGCTTAAGGAAGAGGAGTGAACGTCTGAGAAGCAAGGAGAATAATTCTTATGTTAAGGATTAAAATTTACATTAGTATCTTAAACTCTCAGAGAAGTCTTGTATTGTTTCAAGTTTATAAACAAGCTGTAACTGATTCCGACTGGATGGATACCAATGTTTGTACAATTGAAAGTCCTTCTTTAAGAAAAGGAATAAAGAAACCAATATGAATGTAAAATCCAGAACAGACCACAGGAAGGACCTGTGACAATCAGAACCCTTGAGTCTTTAGCTTCACCAGCTCATCTGTCTCCACACGAAATGACTGGATTTGCTCATGGAAAGACTTTTATTCCCCTCCACCACCACCGCACCCACTAATACCTCCTTGACTGACATGGAGCTGGGATGTGCTGCCGTAGGTTGCAGTGACTTCTAACTTGTCTCCACTCTTTATCACTCCCTTCATCATGTCCCCTTCTTTCCCCAGCAGATCACTGCTTCCCTTGAATGCCAGCCACATCCCCATACTATGCCACTCACTACATCCAGCTTGTCTGATGCCACAATGAAAGAAACCTTTATGCTCATATCTTAACTTTAGATGTACAGTAAAGTCTCTTTATGTTCTAATATGGTACTTGCGCACATTATTTCAGAGATTTCACAAGGTGAATGTTGGTTTTTTTTTCTGTGCGATGTATTCCAATATTTTCTAACTGGTACATTTTATATATAAGAGTAATTCTAATCAACCATACAAAAATATTTTTTCAGCAAGCAACAGATCAAGAAACATTCTCTGGCCAGTATGGACCCCTCACGTGATTTAAATGCTGGCAGTCTTTGCTTGGAGCCTCCATCAGTCTATCACCCTCTGCCTCTGCCATCATTCTAGCAATTCTTTTCATCTCTCCATTCTCAGCTAAAACTCCGCCTTTAATGTAAAACCATTGATTTGACCCTCTTACTTCTCTCGTGTTTCAAATTCATATCACTACGGGAAATATTTCATTCTGTTCTTGATTATAACTTATTATTTAAAAATCAATTTATTGCACTTCATTGTAAAGTCCTTGAGTGTAGAGTCAATTCTGATTTTGACAGCGTCGTTTCTAGGAAGCTTTCACCTAGTAGGTGGCAAATTTATAAGAAAGGAGGAAATAACAGTGGCTCATAAGGATCTCCTTAGGATTCAATAAGGTCATTCATCAAATAAGAATGTTAGAAGTAATGATTATTATGCTTTGTTTTGAAAGTCCCCACAAAAGGAATCTGGAGCACAAGGCAAGCCCCTCAGAAATAGCAACCATGTTATTTTATCATAGTTCAGTGCTCGGCTCAAAGAAACACTCAGTAACTGACTATTACTATCGCCACTTAACAAAAGGGTGTTGAGTCAAAGCTGGGTGAATGGAGTTGGCAGAGATGTGCATTATGTGCAACAGCCTTTGGGCCTAGGGAGAGTTCCATTCATCATCCTGCTATTAGTTTTCTATTTAATCTGCTCTTTTATTTTTCTATGTGAGTGGCTGGGACTCTCCGATTAAAAATTGCCAGATCAGGAAAATGAATTTAGTGTCTTCGGTAGTCCTAACGGCCACATCAGATTAACTGCCAGACTGATTCAACTATGCACAAATTAGATATTAAGATAGATGAAAAGAATCCATTTGGACAAAAAATGATTTTGAGACTGCATAGATCAAATTAATTTTCTTCCTTTGTGCAATTCAGTTCAGTTCAGCCCTTCACATATATGGAGCAAGCACAGGAGGGGATAGCGAGAAAAATGTCCCTGTTGCTAAGGAGTTTATAATCAACTGTGAAGATCTTAGGGTGATGGAAGGAATATACTGTCTGTACAAAACCCTAATATAAGTCAGTGCAAATCTATTTCATGAGATTTTGATGAATTCTGAGGTTCTGTAGAAGAATGTATTGTCTCCCTAATGAGGGAATGACGGGATGGAGCAGGGTGCAGATATTGCCCGTTGGGCAGTGTGACTCTAGGTCTCAAATGAAGACAGCAATGTGTTATCCCTGAACAGCAGTGAGAAGTTTATAGAGTCCGTGAAACTCTAGGACTGATTACTAGCAGGATGGTGTAGACACTTTCTAAAAGGAGTCATCTGTCATCAGCAAACCTGAGGAAGTATGCGGTACAAATTCATGTAGACACTAAATCCCCAGTACAGGTGTCAGGAGCTGTGGCTCGCAGAAGTGACTGAGCTCCATTCTCAAGAATAGGATCAAGTCTTCATAAAAGGAGCTCGTTCCCCTTTCCCTTCTGCCAACCTAAGACACAGTGTTCCTCCTGTCCAGAGGACTCAGCATTCAAAATGTCATCTTGGACACAGACCTCATCCATGATCAGATGCTGGCACCTTAATCTTGAATGTCATTGTCTCTAGAATTATGAGAAATAAGAATCTTATATATATTACCCTGTGGTAATTGTTTCAGGACCACAAGATGGACTAAGACAAAATCATACCAAATAATCTTTTCTAGAAGATCTGTGATTCTTAAATTGGTACAAATGAGAAATGAAATATATATATAAAGCAGCCATATTTCAGGAGAGCCTTGGGGGAAAACTAGAAGAAAAATGAGGAACATTAAAATTGATGAATTGAATTTTTGTATCCAAAGGATACTGGTTAATAGATAAATGTTACCCTGAAGGACACTGTCTAGTATCTTTTCATGGGCATCTAACTTTAACACTACTTGATTTATATTGAAGCAGAAACCTCTGTAAAGATATAGAAGATATGCTCGCTCATTAATCATCATATAAACTGGAGTGGAAAAAAATGGCAACAAACAAATACTGACAAAATCATCCAATGGTCTTCCCGATGTTGATATTATGGTTCAAATATACCAAGTCTAATCATTCTAACCTTGGTCAAAATGTGGGCTGGAGAGACGGTTCAATGGTAAGAATACTTGTTGCTCTTGCAGAGGACCCAGATTTGGGTCTCAGCACCCAGTGGTGGCTCACATTGATCCTAACTGCAATTCTAGGGGATCCAAAGCCCTCTTCTGACTTTCATGGAGAGCCCGCACACACAGGCATGCTTTCAGGCACACTCAGACATACATTCAGGTAAAATGCTAATAAACAGAATATAGAATAAATCAATCTAAAATAATTTAAAAATAAAAACAACAGAAGGCCAACTGTATGTGGAAGAGATGGTGGAGATGTGACCATGTAGCAGTAAAATAAACCTCTAGGTTTAATTAGTTGATGGTGTTGAGTAAAAAGTATTACAGAACCAATGAACCTATCACCACCACCACCTCCGCCGCCTCTGCCCCAGCTTAATGAGCTCTTGGCCGTGTTTGTATGAAGACTGNTGTCTCTGGAGAGGCAGGAGTGGCTCTGCCAATCACATCGCATCGAGAGCACAGTGCACATGCACTGTGTGTGCCTGAGTGTGACATGCAAAGCCCAGAGTACAATTATGTGTGTGAAGCCACTACCAACACATGCCATTTAGAAGAACATGTACGGGCCCCAAAGGTCACGGATCTGGATTACAGACTTCCGAGCAGAAATATGTGAAAACGTGTCAAGTGACCCAAGAGCTGTCTTATGAGGAAAGTAATTTGATTTCTTTCATGCGGCTTCGAAAGGCAGAACTCGATCAGCAATCCTAATGAAAAGAATGTGGAATTCAGCGTATTAACTTGTCTCAAAGCGAGAGTTGTTTGTCCGTGCAAAGCACACCTGCTGCAAAGTTTCCTACCAACTGGGGCAGACGTGAGCAGGTAAGCTTAGGTTTATTGTTTCTTTTTCTTTTCTTCTTAATCACTTCCCTTGACTTCCTAATTTGGCTTCACCTTTATCTGAGCAATGGCAGGAGAAAATGAAAGGCTGAAAAAGAGAAAATTGTAGATAGGTGTGTGTGTGTGTGTGTGTGTGTGTGTGTGTGTGCACCACAAATGTTTATGTCCGGATGGCTTGAGAATCAAATCCAGGATCCCAATGCCTGTTAGGCAAACATTCCACTCACAAAATTACACCCTGAGTTTGCTATTTCTAATTCTTCCACCGACCTTACTTAGCATGAAGAGGACTTTACTGAGCTAAGAAAAGAGGCGGATGTGAGGGTGCTTGGGTTAGATGGTAGACTCCAAGGAAGTAAAGTCCCCCAACTAAGGAGTGAAGGAAACGGGGCAGTAAGGTGGAGATGGCTCTAAGCAATTTGCATTTGCCCGCCCCCTGACTTGGTGATGGGTATAGGATGGGATGAACAGAAATTATACTGCTGACGCTGTTGGCCGCTGTTGGAGAGGGTAAAGACAAAGGCTGATTCTAGAGAAAGACATTGGAAAGGAAGTGTGATAAGCCAGGAGGTTGAAGAAATTCCGGTCAGCTCAAGCATGGCTCTAGCAGGCCTTGCCCTTGTCCTCGCTTCTCTCTGCCTTACTAAAAACCATTGGATTGCATTCCTGAAGCTAACTCCTTATTTGGCCAATCTCTCCTTCTGAGGCTGACCGACTACCAAGGTAGTTCCTTTCTCCCCACCTCTCACTCTGTTTCCATAATAGTACACAGGGGGCCTTCTGGCCACTCCGTACCAGCTGCGGCTTACTCTGAGCTCCTGGTCTAAATAATAGCGGACCAGAAGACTGTTCTCACAATCCTTCTCCCTTCTCTTGCTTGGTTTCTAATATCTTTTTACAGGGGAACTAAATCTTCAGACAACCCCAAATGTCTGGCTTTCTGGCAACTGATAAGAACAGACTGTGACACCAGAACACAAAGGGGGAGCCAGGAAGTGCCCTGTCACAGGAGAAGACAGGTGAAGCACAAATTTTCAGAAACCTGTTGTTGCATTTCTGAAAAAGAACATTGGAATGCTTTGAGACTGGAGCTTTGGGGTTCTGTGCCTGTAGATGGAATCCACTGTCATCCCAGGTAACTGGACCTTGATCGCCAAGACTGGCTCAACCAACCACATGCCATTGTTGGTCACTGATGACTGTGATGGTCAGTATCATCTTGACAGGCTCTAGAGTCCCCTAGGAGATAACCCTCTCAGCCAACCTATGAAGAATTATCTTAATCAGGCTAAAGAGGGAAGATCCACTCTAAACATGCCATACCTTTTCACGGACTTGGGTTCCAAAAGGAAGAAAGCAATGTGGGTATAAGAATTCACTGCCCTCTGCTTCTTGACCGCCAATGCAGTGTGACAAGCTGGTCTCCTGCTCCTGCCGCCATGCCTTCCCCTCCACGACGGACTGTGTCTTCCTGGAACTGTAAGCCCAGTTGAGCCCTTCTTTCCTACCATTGCTTTTCACAGGATATTACACACACCACCGCAATGTCAAATTAACTATGACAGGGCCCAAAGCAGGTCAGTGTCTGACCGTCTCTGGAGACTCTTTCTTTTTCCTGTTCTTGTTCCAACAGACTCAGCAATCTGAGTGCTGGACCTCAAACAGCTTTCAGTTTCTGAAGTGTGTCTTGAAACGATAACTCACAAGTAAGTAGGATTTGTTTATCTTTCCTATTCATGAGAAAGTCTGTCCTGAAGATGGCTGTATTTAGTGGCAAGTGGCAAGTATCTATAAGGACATCTCTCTTAGAAGTGTTTCTAAGCAATTTCACATATAAGTGATCTTCAGAAAGTCCTTGCGTGGGGTGACTTTGTAAAATAGCCGAAGGCATGCTAACAACCATCTGTACGTGGCATTTAAAAGGAAGTTAAATTTGCCTCTCACATTTTATTTGGACTTCAATGCTTCTTAGTCATAGGGTAGAATTTGCCTTCTTGGCTAAATAGCCTTATTTTGCTTGTTGTGAAATCTGGAATAAGGCCCTGTGTACAACTGTGAGGCAGTTGCCTTAGATTTCACATTTTTCTTTATGACACTATTTGTCCAGGTGGCTCCTCCCTTCCTACTACCCCAACGAAGTTTTAAAGACAGTGAGGAAGATTTTTCTGAATACCTTAGACACTCAGCTTTGTCTTCAGAAGCAGCTTAAGAACCAGCAAGATGGCTCAGTGTGTAAAGGCCTTATGACCCGAGTCCAATACCCAGAGCCTATATGGTGAAAGGAGACAACAGACTCCCTCAAGTCCACTGCTGACCTACATACAGACACTCACACACAGAGAGACACACAGATACATACACATACACACAGTGGAATGCACATGTGCACACACACAGACTTATACACACACACAATGGCATGCACACACATACACATATAAATAAATAAAAGTGGAAACTGTTCAGCATTTTTTTAAAAGTAGTTCATGAATACTCCATTCTACCGACTGGATGGGAGTTAATAACTGGACTCACATGGCCTGGGGGAGGGGGGGTGGGATGTATAATGTTACCTTGTAAAATGACGAGACTACAAAAGTCACTCCCTGTCTCTCCTCCCCTGGGTACTCTTCAATGAAAGAGGCTCGTTTTATTTCCTGTGTTGAGACCATGAATATGACAGGATTGTCTCTAAGTGTCCCATCATAGCTCGCCTCACCATTCCGACTGACTGGACCTGTGGTCATGCAGTAGATCTGGGTGATGTTAATCTATGTGGAAGGCATCCTACTAGGTCGGCTTCTATTCAGGGGTGCTCTCTTGATTAATCAAGAAACTACTTTTCATAATAGAATATATTAAAACTAGGCTTCTCATTAGAATTAAATGCATGAGAAAGCTCATCTATTTTCAGAGAGCTCTGACTCAGAAGAAATCTAGTAAATCCTGTCTTAAAGAAAGTGGCTTTGTTGGCAGTTACTTTGAATCATCTTGAAGCCACAAGGAAGCCCTAATCCACACATGTAGAAGGGTCTTAGTGAGATGGATTGCAAAAGGGCAGGAAATCTGATTAGGCGGGCGACCCATCCTAATCAGAAACTAACAGTGCCAGCTCAGCACAGCCCTGCTGCTCCCAGCTGACTACAATGGAAACCCTTCCCCAGGAGCCTTTTCCCCACTTAAGCTCCATGCATTCCTCCCACCCCGTAGCTCTCTTAATATCCTGGTCTTCAGTTTCTAACAAGCTAGGTTTGTGATAATTGCGATTTTGTTACAAGATGTAAATGCAATCCCGGCTGTGTGGCAGGGCTCAAAAAGAAAAGGCATCTGTGTAAATACGATTGTATTTGTAATCTCATCCCCACTCCAACCCCCAGCCTTTGATAGGATTAACTGAAGTCTAGCGCCCAGGTAAAGTGGCACTGACTGAAACCCATCTGTGTTTCTGAGGGTGCATGTGTGGGGGTGGTGTTAATCAGACTATTGTGATCAGGTTCTCAAGCATGAGAGACACGTTTGTTGGCAGACATGGTTGGGTGGGCACTCTTTTTGCGGAACCAGGTAGCAGCAACCACAGGAGGGCTTCGTGTCTTTCATCATGGCATTGTGTTCTGAAATGGACCACATGCAAGGTAATCTAGCAAGGCTTGCGGGTAGGGCTAACCCACGAATAGACCATATCCAGGAATGGGGAAATGTTTAGTTCCCAGGTGGATGCAGGAAGCTCTAGCCTTGGCAAGCTGTTGACTAGTCTTCTCCCAGCAGTAGGAGAGACAGGCTGCCAACACAGCCCTGTGTGGGCATACCAAGTACATGCATTGTCTGCTGAGATGAGCAAATAGGTAGACACTGGATTTCCAAAAGATGGAGAAAATTTGGGCCACAAATATATCGTAATGATGTGTTCGGCCTTTGTAAGGTGCGCTGGGTACAGGTCTGAACTCTGTACTATCAGCTCAGCTCTGGCCTGTAATTCTCAAAGGGTTCCTTCTACATCTGTGTCTCATTTATGTTTCTATTGTCATGACAAAACGCCACACGCAAGACAACTGATGAGAAACTTTAATTTGGGGGACTCATGGTTCCAGAGGGTTAGAGTCCATGACCTGCATGGTGGGGAACATGGCAGCAGGAGAAAAAGAGTCCCATAAGTAGGCAGAAGTCACAGACCACCCCCACTCCCACTATTAGGAATTCCACAAGAACAGCAAGCTATTCAGCCATGACATTTATGCAGAGGACCTAGGTCAGACCCATACAGGCTCCCTGATCTCTGTGAGCCCTCATGAGTCCCAGTCAGTTGATTCTGTGGGCCATGTTCTCATGTTTTTCTAGACCCCTCTGGTTCCTCCTATTCTTCCTCACCCTCCTCCACAGGAATTCCCAGGCCAGCCTGATGTTTGGCTCTGAGATTCTGCATCTGCTCCCATCAGTTGCTGGATGAAGTCTCTCTCTGGTCTCATTGATGATTCTGCTAGGCTCCAGTACTAGAAAATTTTGCAGGCAGCACAAACCGTAGGATGAAGGTTTTGTGGCTGGGTTGGTATTCCAGTTCCTCCACTTGAGGCCTTGCCTGGTTACAGAAGATGGCCAGTTCTGGCTTTGTGTCCCCCATTATTAGGAGTCTTTGCCAGGGTTTCTCTTCTAGATAACATGGAGTTTTCATTGTGCTAGGTTTCCACCTTGTCTCCAAATGCTTGCAAAGTCTCCCAGTATTCTGTCTATTTGATCCTTCCTGTACCCAACCATACCTGCCCCCAGTCCACCCACAAAGTCTAGTTTATTACCCCTCCCCAGGGGATCCTTGAATTCCTGCCTAATCCCTCCGTTACTTAGCCTCTCTGGGTCTGTGGATTAACTTTGAATTTACAGCTAATATTTACTTATAAGCAAGTACATATCATGTTTGTCTTTCTGGGTCTGGGTTACCTCA
Organism: Bramus lutescens; assembly: GCA_001685075.1. Lineage (NCBI taxonomy): Eukaryota > Metazoa > Chordata > Mammalia > Rodentia > Cricetidae > Bramus > Bramus lutescens. The sequence goes on along the minus strand of LOEQ01001717.1, from coordinate 283,429 downwards.
CTCGGGATGATTTTTTTTTCTAGTTTCATCCATTTGCCTACACACATGAAGTCATTGTTTACAACAGCTGAGTAATATACCACTGTATAAATGTACCACATTTTCTTTATCAATTCTTCGGTTGAAGGACATCTATAGTTTATTGTCTATAGTTTCTGGCTATTGTGAAAAAAGTTACTACGAACATGGTTGAACAAATATTCTTATGATAGGATAGAGTCTCCTTGGGGTGTATTCCCAGGAGTGGTTTAGCTGCATCTTATGACAGATCTATTCCCAGTTTTCTGAGAAACCACCACAATGATTTCTCAAGTGGCTATGCAAGTATGCAGCTCCACCAGCAGTGGAGGAGTGTTCTCCTTGCTCTACATCCTTGCCAATATGAGTTGTCACTTGTATTTTTGATCTTAACCATTCTGACAGGTAAAAGATGGAATCTTAAAGAAGTTTTGATTTGCATTTTCCTGATGGCTATGGGTGGCATTCTTTCATAAAACAAACCAACAGCAGCAACAACAGCAATAAAAAAATTTCAGCCATTTGAGATTCCTCTGTTGACAATTCTCTGTTTAGATCTGTACATCATTTTTTAATTGAATTATTCAATTTTTTGGTGTCTAGTTTATTGAGTTCTTTATATGTTTTGGGTATTAGTCCTCTGTCAGATTTGGAGTTGGTGAAAATCCTTTCCCATTCTGTAGACAGCCATTTTGTTCTATTGACAGTGTCCTATACTTACAGAAGGCTTCTCCCTTTCATGAGGTCCCATCTTAGTGCCTACACTATTGGTGTTCTGTTCAGGAAGTTGAATTCTGTACCAATGCATTCAAGGCTATTCTCTACTTTCTACTCTATCAGTTTCACTGTATCTGGTTTTATGTTGAGGTCTTTGATCTACTTAGATTTGAATTTTGTGTGGTGTCATAAATATGGACCGATTTGCATTCTTCTACATGTGAACACCCAGTTTGACCAGAACCACTTGTTGAAGATGCTTTCTTTTATTCCGTCAAATATTTCTGACTTCTTTATCAAAAACCTGGTTTTCATATTTGTGTGGATTTACTTCTGAATCTCCAGTTTGATTCCATTGATCAACTTGTCTATTTTTATAACAGTACCATGTGGCTTTTATTACTACAGCTCTGGAGTATAGCTTGAATGCAGGGGTGGTGATACCTCTGAAAGTTCTTTTATTGTACAGGACTGTTTATTTTGAGCTTTTTGTTTTTCCACATGGCAACGAGTATTGCTCTTTCAAGATCTGTGAAGAATTGAGTTGGAATTATGATGGGAATTTTGTTGAATCTGTAAATTGCTTTTCATAGGATGGATGTTTTTACTATGTTTATCCTGTTGTCCCATAAGCATGGGAGATCTTCCCATTTACTGATATCTTCTTCAATTTCTTTCTTTAAAGACTCCAAGTTTTTATCATACAAGGCTTTTGCTTCCTTGGTTAGAGTTACCCAAAGATATTTTATATAATTTGTGTGGCTCTTGTGAAGGGCGTTGTTTCCCTGATTTCTTTCTCTGTCCATTTATCATTTATATATAGAAAGGCTACTGATTTTTCAGTTGATCTTGTATCCAGTCACTTCCCTGAATGTGTTTATTAGCTGTAGGAGTCCGTGGTAGACTTTTTGGGATTGCTCATGCATATTATTGTATCCTTTGCAAATAGTAATACTTCAACTTCTTCCTTTCCAGTTTGTATCCCCTTGATCCCTTTTAGCTGTCTTATTGCTCTAGCTAGAATTTCAAGTACTATACTGAATAGATATGGATAGAGTGGACAGCCTTGTCTTGTTCCTGATTTTAGTGAAATTTCTTTGAGTTTCTTTTTATTTAATTTGATATTGGTTACAGGTTTCCTTTAAATTGCCTTTATTATGTTTAGGTATGGCCTTTGTATCCCTGAATCCCTCTAAGACTTTGATGACTTAGATTTTGTCAAAGGATTGTTTCAGCATCTAATGAAATTACAATGCATTTTTTTCTTTCAGTATATTTATATGATGGATTACATTGACAGATTTTTGTATGTTGAATCATCCCTGCGTATCTGGGATGAAGTTTAATTGATCCTGGTGAATGATCTTTTTGGTGTGTTCTTGGATTCAGTTTTCGAGTATTTTATTGAGTATTTTTGCATCAACGTTCTTGAGGAAAATTGGTCTGGAATATTCTTTCTTTGTTGAGTCTTTGTGTGGTTTGGGTAACAGAAAATGGCCTCATAAAATAATTTGGGCAATGTTCCATCTGTTTCTATTTTGTTGAATAATTTGAGGGGTATTGGCATTAGGTCTTCTTTGAAAGTCTGGAAGAATTCTATGCAAAAACTATCTGACCCTGAGCTTTTGTTTGTTTTTTGTTTTGTTTTGGTTGAGAGATTTTAATAACTGCCTCTATTTCCTAAGGGACTATAGGTCTATTTACATTGTTTATCTGATCTTGATTAAACTTTGGCAAGCGATATCTATTAAGAAAATTGTCCTTTTCTTTAGATTTTCCAATTTTGTGGAGTACAGGTTTTTGAAGTATGACTTTAATGACTCTTTGGATTTCCCCTGTGTCTGTTGCTATGCCCACCTTGTCATTTCTAACTTTGTTAATCTCTCTGTGTGTCTTTTAGTTTGTTTGGTTAAGGGTTTGCATAGTTTTTTTTTATTTTCTCAAAGAACCAACCCTTTGTTTCATTGATTCTTTGTACTATGCTCTTTGTTTGCTTCTCTTTTATTGATTTCAGCCCTGAGATGGATTATTTCCTGCTTTCTTCTCCTCTTGGGTGTGTTTGCTCCTTTTGTTCTAGAACTTGCAGGTGTATTGTTAAATCCTTAGTATTAGATCTCTCCAAATTTTTCATGAAGGCTACAGACTTTTCTCTTAGGACCACTTTCATTGTTGTGCATTCATTTTCATTGAATTCTAAGAAGTCTTTAACCTCTTCTTTATTCCTTTCTTGACCTAGTGGTAGCTCAGTAGAGAGTTATTCAGTACCCATGAGTTATAGATGTTCTATTGTTTATGTTATTGAAATGCAGTTTTAATCTGTAGTGGTCTGATAAGATACAGGGGATTATTTCACTTGAGACTTGCTTTGTGACCAAGTATATGGTCAATTTTGGAGACTATTCATGAGGTGCCAAGAAAAAGGTTTATTCCTTTGTCTCTGGGTGAAACATTCTGTAGATGTCTGTTAGGTCCATTTGAATCATAACATCGTTAATCCTGTTATTTCTCTGTTTAGTCTCTGTCTGGATGACATGTCCATTGGGGAGCATGGGGTGTTGAAGTCTTCCACTATTAATGTGTGGGGTTTGATGTGTGTTTTAAACTTTAGTAATGCTTCTTTTACAAATGTGAGTGCCTTTGCTAATTTTGGTATTGTTTCTCTGCCTTTTAGTTAGTTTGGATAAAGACAAAAGTTGGTTTTCTCAAAGTACCAACTCTTTGTTTCATTGATTCTTTGTTTTGTTCTCTTTGTGTCTATTTTATTGATTTCAGCTCTCAGTTTGGTTATTTCCTGCCATTTATGCCTCTTAGGTGTCTTTGCTTCTTTTTGTTCTAGAGATTTCAGGTGTGCTATTAAGTATGAGATCTCTCCAACTTCTTTTTGAAGGCACTTAGTACTATGAACTTTGCTCCTAGCACTGATTTCATTGTGTTCTATAAGTCTGGGTATGTTATGCATCCATTTTCACTGAATTCTAGGAATTCTTTATTTTGGCCTTTGCCCAGTAGTCATTCAGTACAGAGCTGTTCAGTTTCCATGAATTTGTAGGCTTTCTGTTGTTGTTAAAATCCACCTTTAATCCCTAGTGAACTGATAAGATGGATGGGGATAAATTTTATTTATCAGTTAAGACTTGCTTTGTGACAGAGTACATGGACAATTTTGGAGAATGTTCTGGGAGGTGCTGAGAAGAAGGTATATTCTTAAGTGTTTGGATGAAATGTTCTGTAAATATCTGTTAGTGTAAGCCCGTCTCTGGCCTCCATCTTTGGAGGCCTCGTCCCTGTGCCTGTCAAGTCTTGAAGTCAAGATAAGCCCACCAAAATCTTGACCACTCCCCAGTCTATTTAAACTGCTTCCCTGGAAAGTTCTACTGTGGTCTCTTTCCTCTCCCCCAGTGGTCACATTTGTGGCCTCCTGGTTCCCCCTCGGGGCCACATGAGAGTGCAGGAATCCCAATAAACCTGGATATTTCTTAATTTGGCTTGATTGGGATTTTTGCATCAGCAGAGAGTTCACATTAGGAAAAATTCCTAACTGTTAGGTCATTGGATTTATAATGTCTGTTAGCTCCAGTATTTCTCTGTTTAGTTTTAGTCTGGCAGACCTGTCCATTGGTGGGAGTGGGGTATTAAAGTCTCCCACTATTAACGTGTAAGATTTGATGTGTGAGTTAAGCTTTAGTAATATTTCTTTCCCAAATGTCATGCATGCAGGCAAAACATCCATATATATAAATGAAACAAATTAAATAATTAAAAAGAATCTGTTTTTTTCTGTCCATGTCCTGAAATTTTAAGTGAGTCTGAATTCAAAAAATCAAGACTTAATTAATTTGGCGGAAGAGACAGATTAGCTCTAATGTGGTTATTGTTGGCTTCTTTTCCTTTGGGTTAGAGTGAAATCAGAAAGAAAAAAGGAGAGTAGAAATATCTGAAAAAGTATAGTTTGGAAATATAAACACTGTTAAACTTTCAGAACAAGTGGGTACTGCCAAGGGAGGAAGAACCAAATGACCATAGTTGCAAAAAGAGATTAGAAGGCCCCCAGATCCAATCTTCAAATATAAGTATAGTCCTCACCATTCATCAAGGGAACTCTCTATGAAGACCTTTACAGAAAATCACATCCAATCAAAATTCAGAGCTGTTGAGCCCAATCTACAGATCAATTCCATGCCTAAGGTTCAGGGAACATTGCAGAAGAGGGAGTGGAAAGATTGCAGGAGCCAGCAGGTTAGGGAGTTTGCTGTGAGATTGTGTCTCCTAGTAATGTCACCTGTAATACCTCACCAATATGACTGCCTAACCATGAGCTAAATAAGGACTACAGCAATTATAACAATTTATATGCCCAAGTGGACAGGGGAAACCCACAGGGGAAACCCACAGGGGAATCCCACAGGGGAATCCTACACAAGGAACTAGAGAATGCTGAGAATTGGGGAAATAATCTTAGAGGGAATATTTCTGAGGAATAGTCTAGTGAAATAACCTTTTAACATTACTTTGATATTTATAACTTGGTTGGACTGTTCTCCCACATGACTTTGTAGATAGCCATATCATGTTGCAATGTCAAAGGCTTAGATCTGCCTGCTAGAGTATAAAAATGCAAAGTCATTTGAAAATAAAGTGCCTGAGAAAATACCAGGAAGACAGTGCCCCAAGGGCACTCCATTCTGTTGTATGAAGATCAGCTATCTTATAACCGAAATAACCACACAGAAATTGTATTAATTAAATTACTGCTTGGCCCATAAGCTCTAGCCTCTTATTGGCTATCTCTCACACCTTGATTCAACCCATTTCTAATAATCTCCATGTCACCATTAGGTCATGGCTTACCGGGAAAGATTCAGCATGTCTGACCTGGTAGCTTCATGGCGGCTCTCTCCACCTCC
>LOEQ01001717.1:263010-277724 GCA_001685075.1 Bramus lutescens | reverse complement strand
AGGGCTGCCCTATCAAAAGGCCAAGACAGTCTCTTTATTCAACCAATGAAAGCAACACAGAGACAGAAAAACCTCCTACACCACCATTCCAACAGAAAAGTTTAGGATTAATGTCAAGCTCAGCCGTCCAGGTCACCTGAGATTTCACCCGAGATGCAAGGAAGCCAGTCTCCATCAGGAGCTGGCTGCAGAGCCCAGTGTTTTTACTTGAGCTAATCTCACAAGCATGCAGAATGCAGGGGCTACATTTTCACGGAGGCTTGCACCAAGGTTTTGGAAAGCCTTGGACTCCAGGCAGCACAGGGCAGGGTGCACTGAGTTACTAAGGAGACAAAATAAAGCTATGAAAGTGAAGCCCAAGTTATGGCGGGATTCTGGGACATCTGCTGAGGAAAACTACAAAAGCTGGATTAAGAGAGGACCAAGATACACTGCAGGCAACAGAGACGTACCAATCCTGTTGGAACTCCAATGCCACCATCACTGCTCTGTCCGGCATCAATGCCGGACGTGGAACTTTGGCACTTGGTGTCTGTGATGCTGAATTTCAATCTTGTTTTCTCTTTCTTCACTACTCTCTAGGTTTCCCCTTTCAGAATTGGAATGTTTATCCACTGCCATTGTAGATTGGAAATGTGTTATTTTTTTAATTGATAAGGAATGATAATGAAGAGTCTTCTTTAAGCCTCAGAATAATGTTGAGGGTGCTAAAATTACAGGGACTTTTAAAGGCTTACTGCATACATTCTGAGTCCACGCATGAGATGTCCAAGAGGGGGTAGGAGGAATTTGTGGCTTAGATATGAAATCTCCCCCACAGTCCTGTGTGTTTGCTAATTTGTTCTCAGCTATTGGCACACTATCTGGGAGGTAGCAGGACTTAGTAGGACTTGAAGGTTTGAAGGTTACAAGTTGGTTTTAGTTCTGGCACAAATTCTCCTTGCTTCCAGATAACCACTATGATGTCACCAGCCCCCTCAGATTCCATTACCACATCTGCCTCCCCATGCCACTATGCCTTCATGCTACTGTGGGCAGCATTGTCTGAACTCTGAAGCACAGTAACTTCTCCCTCTGCTAAGCTGTTTCTATAATGTGTTTTTGTCTCAGTGACAAGAAAAGCAACTAATAATACACGTCCAGCTTTTGAAAGACAAATGTTCATTGCGGGCAAAAGCATGAAAGAAGTCTGTAATTACATACAGCACTATTACTCAGCAGCAAGCAAGACAGTACTGATCCATGTTATAATAACATGGATGCATCGTTCTCACATTCCTCAAAAGAAACTGCATGGGTGTTTCCATTGCTTGATGGTCTAGAATGGGCGAAATTAATACCTTACACTATTTATTGGAGCAGAAAAAAAATCTGAACTCTAATAAGAGTGCAAAATGGAGCAAAGACTTTAAAAAACCGATTTATTGATTTAATGTGTTAGCATATTTTGCCTGGTGCCCTTGGAAGTCAGGAGAGAGTTATGGGTCCCCTGGCACTGGAATTACAGATTGTCCTAAACCACCATGTGGGTGCTGGGAACTGAACCCAGGTCTTCTATAGGAACAATGAGTACTCTTAACCATTGAGCCATCTCTCTCATCCCTGGTACCAGGACTTTAAATTATTCTTCTAAAATAAAACATACAGCTCACCTATTTTTGTTACTGTATTTCTCTTGTTACTTGGCTAACAAGTGAAATAAGACCCATTTTTACATGAAAATTTGTATGTGAATGTTTTGAGTGTATTTATTCATAAACTAAATCTAGTGATAAACCTGTACTCCTTCCCTGTGGAGTCAAAACCCATGCCATGGCATACCAATAGAATACCAGTACTAATATAAAAATATAATATCGATATACTAATACAAAACAAGGTAGCAGTTAAAAAGGAACAGAATACTCACATACTCAACAAGTGTAGATTCGGTGATGCATGCTAATGAAACTAGGATTTAAGGGCTGTGTGAAAAATAATCTCACTTATGTGACATTCCTCAGAAAATAGATTAGTGACAGCAACTGCAGAGCACCAAGGGCATGGGGAGAACAGAGAGTAACAAAGAGTCTTCTGTCTTAATTGTGATTTCTACAAGTCTGTTCACTTGTGAAAACTCATGGAACTCCGGCTTTATTTCTAGAGGTTTCTCCTTCTACAGAACTACACGTGTTATAGGTCTCACGGGAAAGACCCCGGGGAGAAGAATCAATGAATTAGACACAGGGAATTCCCACTAGAAAACCTGGCCCTGGCATCCATTGAAACTCCTCATCTTTTCACATTGCTGCCCCACAGGCTGCAAGAGTCAGGAGACTCTGCTTCAAGGCATTTTTGTCTCAGACCTTCACCTGGGCACCTGTTTATTAGATTATAGAAATCATTTCTATTGCTATAGAAAGGCCCAATTGTAAGAGAAGACTTTAACCAGCCTAGTGACATCAAGCAAGGTAAGAAATTGACAGATTGAATGGCTCAATGTGATGGGTGCTAGCTAAGGCTCAGCCATGTATCCTCCATCACACAGCCAGAAGGAAGTCTATAACAGGAAGTCTCGTTTGTGCCCGGAAGAATGGAAAAGACTTCAGGGAGCAAATATCTCTCTCATGCTCTGAAGTCTGTTAAAATAAAAGTGAACTAAGTGCTTTGCTTACCAAAGCTTTGGCTTACACCTGTGGAACTGCTCATGTCTCTACTACTACACTATTCATGAACTCTTCTCCTAGACTAAAAAAAGGGGGGTGGTGAAGAAGGTGATCATGCATCTGCCAGAGGAAGTAGAGTTGGAAGGGACCTTGTAGTTCTGAAGGAGGCTTATGAATTATTTGTGGTTTAAAACAACATCTCTCCTTGTTTACTGTGACAGCAGAGAATCAACAGAGGTTGAACAGTCATTGATGCAGCCTGAGTGTTATTTGACACAGGACACAATAGGCAGGTCACCAACTACTTTGTGTAGATGCTTATGAGCTGGCTTAAATGTCAGAGGCAAGATAGTACGGATGCTGAACACAAAGACCATTCTAGGTGCTGTGAATGAATCTGAAAATGTTAAAGCAATGGCCCTGTAAGGAGGTCCCTTCGATGAGTACTAACCCTACCTTTCAGCTGTTGTTCATTAGCTACTCCCATGAGTAGCTGCTGAGTCGTGCACCATGGAGAGGGATGGTTGCAACAACCCAAGGCAGGTCAACATTAGGAGTGAAGGGAGCCAAAGAGAGTGTCCTATCATCGCGCTGAAACTGCTGGGTAACAGTGGGACATGCTGGCTGAGCTCCTGGTGAACCGCACCGACTGTGAGAGAGTCGGGACAAACAGGTGAGCTTCACAAGCAAAATGGAAATCCATGCAGATCTTCTGTATGCTCCACAGATTGAGTGTCTCGAGCAAAGCGGAGATCTATGCAGATACTTGATGTGCTCCACCAATTGAATGTCTCTTAAATATGCTAACTGCTCAAGATCTTCTACTGTGGAGACCCTGGATTAGGTCACCAATGCTAGAAGTTAGAATTAAAATGCTAAGGGCAGCGCACTTACAAAAAAGTAGAATTCCTGTTCATCGATATGGGTAATCCTAAATAACACGCTTCCTTAAAGAAATGAGTGGTATCAAAGTGTGTATAAAAATTATAGACAGCATTTCAAACGTTGGCTTTTAAGGGATGTTTGGGGATTATCTTTGGAGATTGCTGTTAACATACTCTGGAACTGGGGAAAAGTGTCTACAAATTAATCCAGCAACATCAGAAAGACAGCGATGAGGTGAACACTGTATACAGTGTGCTGCACACATTTATTCTTTTATAAAATCAAGATTTTCTAGCCAAGAAGACAGGCATCTAGCTCTCTCCTCAGTGCTGTTGGCTGAGCCGGCTTGTCCAGAGATGCTGGGGAGTACTGTGTGGTGGGTGGCATTGTTTCTAAATCCACATCCTTAATGACAGAGTAGCGGAGGGCTTTGTGCCACTAGACACAGTCCCAGGACTGAGCTGGAGTTTCTTCAGCTTGAATGGCTGAAGGTGGCTATTAATTAATGCCAAGTTAGACTGAAAAACATTCAGCTATTTTTGGCTCCTATGTCTGTTTGGAATAGAGGGCTAAGTGGGCAAAGAAGCAAGAGGTGGATGGAAAAGAATGACGGGGGCCCTAGGAACCACCCTCAGACACTAAGCTTTTGTGCTAGATAGCAAGCCCCTCACCCCTCCCCTGTTTTCTGCAAGCAGAAACGAGCCCTCAGCCCACAGCGGTACCCTCACCCATATGTTGGATGATCACAGCCCGAGGAAGTCTGCATACCATCCTGGAAAAGTCAGGGTGAGGATGTGACAAGAATTACCCAGATCTATATGTGCAGCTCTGGTGACATCCTTTGAAATCTGGTTTCCGCTCTGAGACTGTTTTCTTTGATCTCCCCATTGAAAAGTCTGGTCCCTGTGAAAGGCAAATCCCTTGTGCTGGGATATCTCGCCATTGATCCAGTTCCTCTACTGAACAGCTTATTTCAGAACAAAGGAGTCGGAGTGTCTATGATTGGGCTGGCTGCTGGCCTTCCTGGCGCAGCCATGCTCTGTCCTTTGGTCATAGCATTGCTTGTGAGGATGCTGGACAAGGCGAGCCTCTCTTGTCCCTGCTCTGTGATGTTTTGATTTCTGTCATTTTCCAAGTATATCTGTCTCTCTTTCTCTCTGTCCCTTTCTGCTCTTCTCTCTGCTTCTCTCCTACCCAACACATTTTTCCATCAACAAAATATGAAAACACATTTATCTCCCCTGGATAACTCCACAGACAATCAAGAAAATACATTTCAGTATGATGGAGTGTCAAGCAGAATGAATGTATAGCAAAATAAATTGTTCTACAAACTAAGAAAAACGTTTCACTAATGCAGCATCCAGGAACATTTGAAGGTAACAATTTACTGAAATTAACAGTTATTTGAAAAAAGGAAATTTTTTTTCCATGAGTCAGAACATGCTGTTTATAAAGGTCTTTGGCGAATGGTGGGTGGTTTTTCAGCTAGACTGTAAGGATACTGGACAGGCTGCCATTGCTGTTGGCTTGTTCATCCTTTATGGCAGGACTCTATGGGTCTCTGGACCTGGCTGGAGGCCTGATGGGCTCACTAGATTTTCATTATACAGATACATAGTTTGGGTTCACATTCAGCACAGTTTTGGGGGACTGTCATTCCATATGCATGCACCTCTCACTAGGTTGCTAGCTTCTTGAAGGTAGGAGGGCTTGGATGCTTGAATGTGCATCCTGAGAACCTGGCTTAGGGTTCCCATCATGGCAGGTAACTTGATGTGGGAGTCCCCTCTGTGTGCTGAGATCACCATTAATGAATAAAAGAAACTGCCTTGGCCTGTTGATAGGGCAGAACTTACGTAGGCGGGGCAAACTGGGCTGAATGCTGGGAGTAGGAGGGTAGAGCCAGAGAGACGCCATGATCCGTCGCCAGAGATAGATGTGCTGAAACTTTGCTGGTAAGCTACTGCCATGTGGCCATACAAAGATTAATAGAAATGAGTTGGATTAAGATGTAAGAGTTAACCAATAAGAAGCTAGAGCTAATGGGCCAAGCAGTGATTTAATTAATACAGTTTCTGTGTGGTTATTTCAGGGCTAAGCTAGCCAGGTGACCAGTAAGAACAAGCGGGCTCTCCTCCTACAATACCTAATACACAAGTGATGAATGAATGAGTGACCCCAATACTTTGACTGATCTCTGCAAGAGCTACCAAACCAGTGTGAAGCTCTGTATATCCTTATAGTCTGCAAAATATGAACCGAATTGGTTGTCTGCTAGGTCAACTGCTCCAAGACTTAGGTTGTCTTTGGACAACCTCTGGGATAGCCTCGCATAGTATGGGTATCCATGGCAACTTCCCATGGGTTCATGTCTTCAGTAGGGCCTTTTCTGATGACCTATTTGTATTTGCACCACCCTGCACCAGGATTCCTGATTTTTCTAACTCTGTACTTCACTTTTTTCTGTAGTTCCTATCAGCTTCTAATGCATCCTAATTTATTTCTTTCTGTTCATTAGTTTCAGTTTGCCTGTCCTTTTAGAATATAAACTTCCTTATGTTCTTGTCACACACTGGGTGCTTAATAGATGCACATTGAGTGACTGCTTACTACTCTGAATGTAGTTACCTTGTATTATCTTGAAATATTAACTAGAAGGTATAAAATACAACTTAAGGGACTTTTTAATCACAGGGTGCCTATCACAACAGCACAACCCATACATGTAAGCCTCAGTGAACATCACAGAAGAGAGGGTGGAAAGATCGTAAGAGCCAGAGAAGGATTTTTACTGTGAGATTTGTGTCTTCCATAAACAACAGGAAAGCTGGACATTTGACATCTCAAGCTCAATGAAATGGTAATCCAAACAAGACCTGAACAGTGAGAATACTAGCTCACATGGCAATATGTCATGGGGCAATTTCCCAAGGCTCTACCCCCATAGGAAGAGGTACAGGAGGTTAATGGCTGCTGGGGAGGGAAAGATCAGTCTTTCCCAGGGATGAGCTTCCTGACTGGTTATTCAATACCAAGTGGTCAGCCATAAAAATATATACACACAAGCAACACTAAAAGGGTTGTATTTATATGTGTGTATGCATGTAAAAATAATAATTAAAGAGAGAACATTAAATTGCATAGTTAGGGAGTTAGGGGAAGATCTGGGAGGAATTTGGGAAGAGAGATGAATATTAACAAAATACACTGGATGAAATTCTCAAGGAATTAATGAAAAATTCTTTAAGTCTGTGTCCTTTGGAAAATAGCCCCTAATAGATATTGTCTATGATGGGAAGCTGGGGGGTGCCCATTGGGCAGACTTTAGGGGATCCACTTTAACTCACTTCATATACTAACAGTGCATGAAATATTCCTCCTGAAAGGCATTCTACTACTTTAATAAAGCATATTTCAAATAGCCAAGCCCACAGTGATATGTATTGGAGTGAAAGGCATTCTGGCGGACCATCACATATTACCTATGGTTACAGTCTTTGAAAATATTTTAAAGAGATGTTTTATTTTTACTTGTGTGTATGTGTGTATGTTTCTCTGTGTGCATATGGCATGCATCTGTGGGGGACTGAATAGCTAGACAAAGGTGTTGGATTCCCTAGACATGGAGTTATAGGAATTCTGGAAGACTCTTTTAACAGCCGAGCCATCCCCTGTAGCTCCCATACTTGACATCTTATGTAAAACTGGAATGTGTGTTAATCTGATGTATATGAGGGTCCAGTTTTCCAAAGCTTTTTCTACTCTGTGGCCTCACCACCCTTCTGTGGTGCAGTATCATTGCATGGGGACTTGTTAGGCAGGTAGGCTCTCAGTCCCCACCCCAGGCCCGCTGACTCAGAACCTACCAATAAAATGCACTCCAGCTGTTGTGACATCACCTCTGAGAACAGTGAATTCTCCCTTGTAATGTCTCAGTTTTTCTAACGTGTTGCAAATGTGCTGCAAACCCACGGAGAAACTGGATTTCACCTGCACTGCCTGCCCTTGGTACTGCATTCAGCTGCTGACAGGGAGGACAGCCTCACCTTCCCCCACTGAGATGGCTACACTCAAACAGCTGAGAGGAGGACTAGCAGTGGGTTATGTGGCTGAACACCAGAGACAGAGCCCAAGTAATTGAAATACACGGTTGCCTTGAACTTCATTTCAGCCAACACTCTCGACATCCTCCTGTAATGAAATTTTGCCATTGCTTCTAGCAAGAGGTAAAATGAAAGAACGAAGTTTCAGCTCAAAAATGGGCAGAGGACAAAGAAGAGAAGGTAGAGGAGGAGGAGGAAGAGTCAAAAGTGTTCCTTCCAACTCGTGGTCTCTGAAAGCGCACACACTGTGAAGGACAAGCTTGGCTAGTTGACTTTGGGAAAAGAAGTTTCACAAGGCAGCCTAGTTTTTGCCCACAGTAAAGTTCTAAGATATGTGAAACCAAACAGAGAGATGCTAGAATATTTTTTGAGCAATTGCAATAAACCTTTCAGCTCTATTTTACCTTTGCAGTAACTTTGGGCTGCCGTTCTCAAAGAATGTTTTGTCTTTCTACCGTAGCAGGACTATAGGAGGACACTGACGTGGTATAGATCTTCAACTATCCATTAAGAGAGGAATAAAAAGTCAGTGACATCATACATGTCATTAGTTTGTGTAGTAAAAAATGATTAAATACAGCTGAAAGTATGAATTTTCATAATGTTTATATTCTGGACGGACTGAATTTCCATAAATAGCTAAAGTAACCCATCTTCACTGATAACCATCGACACTGGAGTCACTATTGGATTTTGACAGTTTTGCAAAATGAGTTGGCTGCTGCTGCAATTTACATGGCTAGAACTGTTATGCTTCTAATTTATACCTCCCAATTATGTCTTCAGTGTGCAGGAACAATGTTTATGCCTTGGAATTCTTTGCCAAAATCATGTAGCTGTAGCTATATGGACTTATGTCTGGGTCCTCTATTCTAGTTGAGATCTGTGTGTCTGTTTTTGTGCAAACACCATGCATTTTTATTACTATAACTCTGTATTGTAACTGAAATCAGGTATGGTGACATGTACAGTGATAATTTTGTTTAGGATTGCTTTGGCTATCTTTGGTCTCCTGTTCTTCCATGCACATTTTAAGACTATTTATATATTATATATAATATATGACATACATATAGATGTCTAATATATATCACATAACTCACTCATATATATGTATACATATACATATGTCGCATACATATATATGTACATATATACATAAACATATTTATATAAAATAACTTACCCTGAAATTTTGATTGGGACCACACTAAATCTCTGGATTGCTTTTGGTAGGGTAGTCATTTTCACGATGCTAATTCTTCTCTTTCATAATCACAGGAGGTATTTGCATCTTCTAATGGCTTTCTTAATTTCTCCCTTCACTGTTTTTATTGTGGAGGTAATTCATCTCCTTGTTTATGTTTCTTTCTAAGTAGAGAGAGAGAAAGAGAAAGAGAGAGACAGAGACAGAGACAGATAACAGAGACTATTGTGAATGGAACTGATCCCCTAATTTCTTTTTCAGTATGTTCTTTATTAGTATATAGGAATATTCATTGTATATTCTGTTACTTTGCTGAAAGTGTTTATTATCTCTAAAAGTTTTTTTGTGGAATCATTAGGGTCCCTTATGTATAGTATCATATTATCTCAAATAAGGTACTTTGACTTTTTTCTTATTTGTATCCTTTTTAATTAATTTCTTCTCTTGTCTTATTGCTTTAACTAAGACTTCAGACACAGTATTGAATATAACTGTAGAGAGTAAACACCCTTGTTGTGTTATTGTACTTAATGAAAATGTTTTGAGTTTTCTCCATTTAACATGATGCTGACTATAGGTTTGTCGGAGAGTCTTTATTATGTTGAAATATGTCCGCTCTAACACTAGATTCTTCTGGACTTTACAATGAAGAGATGCTGCATTTTGTCAAAGGCATTTCTGAATCGACTGAGATGATTGTGTGATTTCTGTCTTTGAGGTCATTTATGTGATGAATCACATTTATAGATTTACAAATGTTGAGCTATCTTTGAATCTTTGGTATGAAGCCAACTTGATTATGATGTATGGTCTTTTTTTAAATGTGATTTTGAATTTAGTATGCAAGTATTTTATTGAGAATTTTTACATGTCTTTAACCAAGGAGATCAATCTGTAATTTTCTAAGCTCTTTTTGAGAACTGTATACGTAAGTATATTGTATTTACATTATTTCCATCTCAACTTTTCCTCCCATGTACCATCTCCCTGTCAAATTTATGACCTTTACCCTAGTGAGTATAGTTAGTAACACCAAGACATACATGAAGTTTTTGTCTCTAAAGAAACCTGGTTCTCCCTCCCTCAGCAACCACGGACTGTGTCAGGTCTTGGTCTAGGAGTGGAGTCTTAGGAACTTTCCCCCATCCACGTTGGATGTTGACCAGTGTGGTCTTATGCAAGCAACCATAGTGTTGAGAGTTTAAGGGTACATCTCATGTACAGAAGACATTCTCTCAGTAGTTGTCCTGGTCCTCTGGCCCTTACAATATTTCTGGTCCCTCTTCTATGATGTTCTTCAAGTTTTAGGTGTAAGGATTTTGTTATACACCTTCATTTGGGTTAGGCACTCCATAAGCTTATTCTTTGCGTTTTAACTAGTTCTTTGAATGAGCCTCCATCTGCTACATAATTGTGTCTTTGTCTGGTATTGGTATCAAGGAAATACTAGCTTCATAGAAAGGTCTCTGAAATATTCCCTCCTCGTTTATTTCTTTCTTTCCTAATTGTTTGAGTTGCATTGATGTTAGTTCTTCTCTGAAGGTCTTGCAGAATTTTGCAGTGGATATATCAACTATTTGATTTTGGACCTGAGCTTTTGTTGTTGTTCTGTTCTTTTTAAAGACATTTTATCACTGCTTCAATCTTGTAGTTGGCTATAGATTTGATCAGATTATTTGTTTCATCTTGGTTTAATTTTGGTAAGTCAGATGAATCCATAAGTCTATGTTTGATTCAACATTCTAATTTAGTGGATATTGTCCTCTAAAGGCATCCTTATAATTTTATAAATTTCATTGGTATCTACTGGACTATTTCCTTTTCATCTCAGATTTTATGAATTTGTATCTTTTCTCTTTCTTTTGGTTAATTTGGCTAAAGTCAATCTTGTTTATCTATTCAAAGAATCAATTCTCTTTCACTATTCTTTGTAATTTTGTTTGTTTGTATTTCATCTATTTCTGCTGTTAAAGTAATTCTTCCTCCTCTTCCACTGCTTTAGGATTTGACTTATTGTTTTCCAAGTCCTCAAACTTCACCATTATGTTATCTGGTAGAAATCGCTGGGCTTTTGATGTAGGCATTTAGTACTACGAATTTTATTCTTAATACTGCCTTCATTGGAGTCCATATTATTTTGGTGTATATATTGTCTTTGTTATTCAATTCTAGGAATTTTTCTGTTCTTAATTTCTTCAGTGACTCATTAATTGTTCATTAGTACATTGCTCAGTCTTCAAGAGTTTGTGTGCCTTTTGTAGTTTTCCTTGGTGTTAATACCTAATTTTATTTCATTGTGTTAAGATGGAATATAGAATTTTTTTTTCAGTTTTCCTACATTTATTGACACTTACTTTTCAGTCTAATATGTAAACCATATTCTATGGTTGCTGAGAAGAATGTATATTCTGTAGTATTTGGGTAAGTGTTGTGCAGATGTCTGTTAGCCTCATTTGATTTAAGAATCATTTAACTCCAGGGTTTCTCTGTTTTTCATCCAAATGTCATGTCAACTGGCAACAGTGAAATATTAAAATCTGCTATTACTGTGTGTGGGCTAATTTGTGACTTTATATCTAATAGTATTTGTTTTATGAAATAGGATGTGGCCATGATAGGCACATATATGTTTGGAATTATAATATCCCCTTGATGGATTGTTTCTTAATAAGTATGAAGTTATCTCTTTTGATATTGTTGGTTTGTTTGAAGTCGGATTTGTTAATATATTAGAATAGCTACACCTGCTTGTTTCCTAGTTCCATTTACTTAGAATAGTTTCTTTCATTCTTTTAGCCTGAAGTGGTGCCTATCTTTGATGATGAGGTCTGGAAAGAAGGAAGCCTATCTCTCAGCAGTTGTGAGCCTGCCACAGAAGAAGCAAGATGTGACTGCCTTGCTGAAAAAGGTACCGAGCCATGTGGCTAGTATAGACAAAAATAATGGACTAATATGAGTTATAAGAGTTAATAAGAAGCCTGAGCTAATGGACCAATCAGTTTATAACTAATGTAGACCTCTATGTGATTTCTTTAGGACTTAATGACTGCAGGAACCAGGCAGGGCAGAAACTACCAACAACCATTAGGTGTGTTTCTTGGGATCCTCAAAAAGATGGAGCCCATTTTCTAACTCAACTGTATCTTTTTATTAGATAATTGAGACCATTAACATTTGGAGTTATTTTAAAAGATGCGTATGGATTCCCCTTGTTTCACTGGTTTTGTGGTGTTTTCTTAGACCTCTTTTAATGAACTTTCCTAGTATCATTTCCCCTCTGTGAGCTCTTGAGTGTTTTTATCCTTCTTTTTAGTCTGAAGCATTCCTTCCTTTCAGTGTCCTCTACAGAGCTGGCTTGGTCATCTATTCCTTTAGTTTGTGATTATCATGGGAAGTTTTCATTTTCTCTTCAATTATGACAAATTTGCCGAGCAAAGTAGTCCAGGAAGCATCTGTGTTCTTTCAGGACTTAATCACATTGCTGCAAGATCCAAGGCTTTTAAAGTTTCCATTGATAAGTCAACTGTTATTTTTGATGGGCCTGTTTTTGTATGCAACTATATGTATATATATATATATATAAATATATATATAACTATAAAAAACTATATATTTGCTCTGACAGCTTTTAGTACCCTTCCTTTGTTCTGCTAACTTGGTATTTAAACTCTATGACATGGAGAGTTTCTCTTCTTGTCCTGTGTAATATTTTGTGCACCTCTTGTAATTCAGTGAACATCTCTCCCTAGGTTTAGCAAATTTTCATCTATAATTTCATTGAAACCATCTATTATTTTCATGGCCTGTAATTATCTTTTTTCTGGGCCTCTAATTTATAGATTTGGTCTTTTCATGGTATCCCAGAGGTTCTGCATACATTCATGACTCTTAATTTTTGATCATTATTTAGTTATTGATTGTATGGGGGTGGGGTGTGGGTGGGTGAGTGTGCACATGCCAGTAGTATACCTAAGGAGGTCAGAGGGTAACTTGTAGGAGTTGGTTCTCTCCTTTCACCCCTATTTCCAGGAATCAGATTTAGATGACCGGGATTGGTGGCAAGTGCTTCTATCCACTGAGCTATTTTACCGGCTCCATACATTTTTTTTTAAATATCATTTTCTTTGAGTGATCTATCTTCTGTGTCTTGTCTCCAAGCTCTGATAGTGTGTCTTTTGCATAATCTCTTCTGTTGGTGAGACTTTCTATTGTGCTTTTTATTAGACTTATTGAATTCTTCAATCCTGCTGCATTTCATTGTGCTTTTTTTTCAGTTTCTAGCTCTTTATCAAATCCAATTTTCGCATTCTAAATTGTTCCCATCATTTCACTCAACCATTTGTGAATTCTTGGGCTTCAGTCAGTTTGTTCCTGTCTTTCCCAAGTTCACTCAGGTTTTCATTCATGTTCTCCTTGAATTCTGGGAAACTAATTTATAACTGTTCTCTCAATTCTATGTCTTAACTTTTTTGTTTAAATTGGTCTCTTTAGGGACCATAATTATAAGATTGGTTACTGTTAGGGGGATATTTTCTTGTTTTTATTTTTCATATTGTTGTTTTCTGATAAGACCTGGGAATCTAGAGTTAGGATGTTGATTGTCTTTGAAATGAGTGTTTAGTCCACTAGGCCAGAATCCCAATGTGAGGTACTAGGCTGAGTGGTTTGGGGAAATGTTGAGAGAGAGAGGAGTGGAGGGATCAGGTTTTTTAAAATTGCATCTGGGTGCACTGATTGATTGTCTAGTAGGCTGGAGTACCTGAGTCCAAAGGTAGAGGGTTAACATTTTTAAATCTTCATTATGTAACACAATACCAGGCAGATACTAAATTTTCAGTAAATACTAGTTCAGTAAAGGGATACAAGGGACTAGAAACCAAACTGTGCTATTTCTTGGGGGCATTCACTGAGCTACCTCACTGGCTTGTCTTTTAGGATATTTTCTCATTAGGAATGCCCTATCTATTTCTCTAAAAAGCCTCGTTTTGAATACCTGTTATCCATGATCTCTTTCTTCTACAAATCCATCAAAGAACAATGTCATTTAAGACTCCACAATCACATTATCATTGCCTGTCTCTCATGGCAACTCTCATCCCGCCTTCCTACTCTGAAATCTTTGAGCTCTTCTCAGCCAATGCATTCCCACCTAGGCCTTCCCTCAGTTACAAGCTACATAAAAGGGGAGTATAAGCGATCATACACAGACGAATGCTTTGACATACGTAGACACCCAAGGGCTGAACAAAGGCATAGTATAGTGAGGTTTAATTGATATCTTGAATTTAAAAGACACAGTGGAACTCTTGGTTTTCACTTCTTTCATTTTCCACACTTCAGTACACGGCATCATTCAGCCACATCTGCTGGTGCTCTCTGAGTCCTTTCTTTCCCTTCCAAGTACACATCCGGCCTTGCAACAGACTTTATGGTTTATAACTGCAGGGCTGATCCTGTACCCACCCATTTTTTTCCATACCATCTTGCCTGTCACTCTCATCCACGTTGCCATTATCTGCGGCTTCAGATGCTACAGTCACCTGCAGACAGGGGCTCCCTCCTTTCCTCCTTGAGCATTTGGACGGGATTAAACTGCCACGTTCATGCCATTCTGGTTATGTCAATCTTTGCATTGGAACCCACCGTCGATTTATGGCTTCTTACTGCACTCACATCGGATTCGAATGCCTACGTGTGGCAGTTCTCTTTGCTCTAGGTCCCAATTTTCTCTCTCATCCACAAGTCATCCTAATGTGGATGGCCAGGGAGCAAATTTTAAGTTACCATTCTGCCACTAAAATCCAAATGATTTTGGACAAGGTTTCTTTCTTTCTTTCTTTCTTTCTTTCTTTCTTTCTTTCTTTCTTTCTT
>LOEQ01001717.1:227431-249136 GCA_001685075.1 Bramus lutescens | reverse complement strand
AGAGGCAGCTCTCAACTGAAGGAATGAGGAGGCTGGCTTCTTAGGGGCGGAGTTTTCCCAGGGAGAAAGTGGATTGGTTAATTTTTCCCTGCTCAGGGATTGGTCAATTTAGCTGGTCGGGGCAGAGATGGCTCTCTCTGACTTCATGGCTAAACTGTGTTTCTTTCACTGGTCTTTTTTAACTTTTTGACTCTAATCTTAGGACCAGGTCATATTTTTTTCCACTGGCTCTAATTCTAGGGACAAAGTGTGTTTCTTTGACACTAGTTTCAGAGCGAGGGCACATATCTTTAGTTCTAAGTTCAGGGATAAAGATGTTTCTTTCCTGGCCCAGGTCTCAAATACAGGGTGTGTGTGTGTGTGTGTGTGTGTGTGNAGAGGCAGCTCTCAACTGAAGGAATGAGGAGGCTGGCTTCTTAGGGGCGGAGTTTTCCCAGGGAGAAAGTGGATTGGTTAATTTTTCCCTGCTCAGGGATTGGTCAATTTAGCTGGTCGGGGCAGAGATGGCTCTCTCTGACTTCATGGCTAAACTGTGTTTCTTTCACTGGTCTTTTTTAACTTTTTGACTCTAATCTTAGGACCAGGTCATATTTTTTTCCACTGGCTCTAATTCTAGGGACAAAGTGTGTTTCTTTGACACTAGTTTCAGAGCGAGGGCACATATCTTTAGTTCTAAGTTCAGGGATAAAGATGTTTCTTTCCTGGCCCAGGTCTCAAATACAGGGTGTGTGTGTGTGTGTGTGTGTGTGTGTTTTCTGGTTCTGGGTTCAGAGTCAGGGTGCTCAGTGATTGGTTGGTTTCCAGCTCCGGCTGTCCCCTTTACCCTATAGTCCTCCTCCCTCTATAAGGTTCTACCAACCAGCCCTGTGAGCCAATTTAACAGTAGCCTTTGGGAACATTCCGGATCTCACAGCACTGCCTCCCTTCCTGGGTAACGGCTGGCCTGACCTGGCATCGCAGCTGTTCTGTTTTGCTGCTTTGGAATTCTTTCATGCCATGTCTTCCTATTGTTGCAGGTGGTCATAACATTCAGATAACTGGAGCATCAACATAGGCGTCAGAGAGGACACACAGTTAGTTGTGCTTGGTGCATGCCTCCGTCCAGAGTGCAATTGCTAGGTCCTCTGATTTGGGAGCCTTAAAAACATCAGTTCCTTTGGTGGTGGTCTCAACTGCTACCACTTTAGTGTAAGCTGCTTTCTGCCAGTACTGGCATAACTTTTCATTTTAGCCATTATGGAGGGCATGTAGTTATACTGCATTGTGGATTTAATTGTATTTCTGATGACTTATGAAACAGACCACATATTATTGGCCATTTGGATATCTTTGTAAAAACTTGTGAGTTTTTTTCCCTCACCAATTTTAGGGCCTCTTTATTATTTTGAATAAGAGTCTTTTGTTTGCTATTTACATGGTGTGTGTGTGTACAATCTTCAACTCTTAGCTGTGTTCTTCATAATGTTTTTTGATCAGATCTCTCAAAATTTCCTTGTATAGTCACACTCTTTTAAAAAATGTTTTTTTGCCTACTCTAAGTTCACAAAAGTAATTTTTTTGCTGACAGCTTTAGTCATTCACAAGATAGACCTACGATTCATTTAGAAGTAATTTGTGTGTGGTAGAACTCTATTTGCTAGCCCAGAATACATCCTGAAAAGACGATCCCTTCTAACTGGACCAATCCTGTTGTCATGTGCTCTTGGGAAGGACCTACACAGTGTGATGTGGTCATAACCTCTGATGTGGGATTCCCCTTTGTATGCTGTGAATACCACTGGTTAATAAAGAAGCTGCTTTTGGCCTATTGCAGCACAGAACAGGGCAAGGTGGGAATTTCAAGCAGACAGAGGAGTAGGCAGAGTCAGGGAGAAGCCATGTAGCTACCACAGGAGATAGACGGCCAGAACCTTACCAGTAGGCCACAATCATGTGGCGATACACAGATTAATACAAATGGGTTAATTTAAGATATAACAGCTAGCTAGAAATATACATGAGCTAACAGGCCAAGCAGTGTTTTAATTAACAAATTTCTGTGTGCTTATTTCAGGTCTGGGCAGCCTCTGACTACAAACCTCCAGGGATAATTTGGAGCCAGATGCTCAAATGCCTTAAGTCTTTATAGTTGTTACAACTTACATGGATACTATAAAGGAGACAGATAACTTACTAACGTTCAAATATCCAATCAGTAATGAAAGGGAATTCAGTGCTGTTTTAGTAGAGAATTGTGTTTTATTTCCAAGAGATGAGAGGCAAAATTGAAGACCAAACAAAACTAAAACCTTAAAACTTATTTTCTGTATAGAGCAAAATTATATAGTGTTAACCAAAGACTATGCATTATAAGAGAAAGAAAAAATAAAGTTCCAAATAATAGAGTTACCCAAATACTGTAACACAGGTGTTGACAGAGGTTTCTGTCTCACCAGGTTCTGCAGTCATTTAGTCCCAAAGAAATACAGAGGTCTACATTAATCATAAACTGGTTGGCCTATTAGCTCAGGCTTATTAATTCTTACATCTTAACCCATAATTCTTGTCTGTGTCAGCAACATGGCTTGGTACCTTTCATCAGCAAGGCATTCTCATCTGCATCCTCTATGGCTGGGTGATGACTGCAGACTGACTCCTCCCTCTTCCCAGAATTCTCCTGTTCTCATTGCCCCGCCTCTACTTCCTGCCTGGTCATCCTGCCTTTACTTTCTGCCTGGCTACTGGCCAATCAGCATTTTATTAAACAAGAACAAGAAACAAATCTTTAAGGGGGCAAAACCATTGACCCACAGCACACAGGGAGAGAAAAGATCAGCAAGGGTTGTGGTAGTCAGAAAGATGACTACTACAGAACTCCTTAATTTGAACCTGATAAGGTCATTATTAATGTAAAACCTTAGAGCCTTCATTTCTTAAGTCTTTAATTCAGTCAGTCCACTGCATTCACCTCTTATTTTCTTAAACACCCCTTTCATCCACTATTGCTCCACTTTAGAACACACTAATGGTTCAACCCCCATACACAGAAAGCTGAAAGCTAAAAACAAAACAACTAAAACTGATGCTCAAATCCCCTTGGGTCAATGAGTGTAATCTGTGAATGTAGAGGAAAATTATGAAATATTCTCTTAGGTAAGCCAAATAAATATTTAGTTGAAGTTGTGGTATAAGGTGCCTTGGAACAGTGGTTCTAAAATGCTGGCAAAGCTGTTAGATAAAATGTTAATTTGGTTGTACTTGACTTCAAAAAACCAAAGTATTTTATCCCTTAATGTAATTTGGCTATATTTGGAAACATTTTTGTTACCATACAGGGTAGGCAGAGACCAGGGTGATGCTAAGCATACTACACATTATTGAATAGGTCCCCAAACAAAGGTTTATTACTCAAAGCATATGTAGTGCAGATGTAGACTGCTTTGGGGCAAGAATAGAAGCAGTCCTAGGAGAAATGCAGAGTTTTGTTCAACTACAGGTATTCAGTTGGTGTTTTAAGTAGTAGAAACCCAAGGAAGACAAACAGGCTTTAAACTTGAAGGGAGAGAACTTCTCTTTCGAGTGTAGCATGCTATAGTTGAATTTTCAGATATGTACTGATTAAGTCTTTAAACTTTAAGAGAAATTTAAGGCATGCAGAGTCCAAGTCCTGTTTCTTTACTAAGTGCAGCACTAGTGTCAGGCAGCCCCAAAGTTCTCTCACCTTCAGTTCTGCAGCTCTTCTGATGCTTAGATCTCTTGATAATCACTGAGAGCAACAGACAATGTACAGAAATAAAAGAATCACAGCTGGGTTCCTCTGCTGGGTCTCAGGTGAGCTGTGCTATGCTTATTTGGTTAATATTGTACATGTTCTTGTGGTCTTGTGTAACACAAAGAAATGGGTACCTGAGGCACTTTCTTCTATTTCAGTACCTAGTAACTATCATCAACAAATCATAGATTGGCAGAAGCCTCAGCAATGAAAGTCAATTCATTAAAAGTTAGTAACAGTGTAATAAGCTCTGTAGAATAGAGAATGAGGCTTCTCTGGAGTGATGGAGTTAGGGTTATAATTTGGAGCTGAGGCATTAATTAATCTGAAAATGAATTGTATTTAACTGTTTTAACTGCATGGCTAAGAAATGTATTTTAGTGTAAGAATGAAACTGATATACCTTTATACATAAAAGATGTATTACTTTCACTATTTTTTTTCCTGCTGACATTGTTTGAAAATAGCACTCAAACTCAAAGTTTGATTAGCAGTTAAGAAAAATAAAGTAGAAAAATAAACTTGTAATAAATCTAGAATTACCAATAGTAATACTAAAAAAAAAAACCCTAAAATTTAATGTTGTACTTCTTTAACCTGTTAAAGAGCTGCATTTTGAAACTATTGCAATGAAGAAACACAAGCTACCATAGCCAAATGTATGATTTATTTTTGGGAAAAATAATTAAACTAATAAGGTTTTTCCAATAAAGGGGAGAATTAACAATAAGAGACCATACATACCCTGGTTACATGTAGATGACCACATTCTGCAGAACGTGGGTGTGTTCAACACATACTCCAGAATATGAGTAGCATTTGTATATTGCACTCTAAGCCACCTGCCAATGTAAACCCATAAATGATGAAATACCTAGAAACCAGAATCCCATAGAAGCTGAGTTCCTCAGCAGTGTTTATACAGAACACTCCATTACAGACAGACAGAGCTGCAATAATCACAGGGCATGGCTAGTTTCCACTGAGCTTCTGCATGATATGGCTGTCTGCTGCAGCATTAGTGAAGATACTTCCTACAAACACATGAGTACCCCAGAGACTGTGATGGATCACTTTACAGCAGCCAAGGTCATCAACAGAGAATCCTAAATGCCGGTAACGTTCATCTGTTTCAAGAAGCGTGTTGTTTGTATATGGTCCAAAAAACTAGAAGAAATAAGAAATATTTTCATTAGGAGGAAAGACATTGCAGGAATATTTATATAAATGCAAGTGCATATATGTGTTTAATATATTTTTTAATCCAATAAAAGGTCACATGTAATACCTAAACTGTTCTAGCACACCCTCCCCAGTTCTTATGCTTGCTAAAAATGGAAAATGAATTATCAAATAAATTTAGTTACCTAGAACTGAATGTATAGCTTTAATGATGAATTGTACAAGCTTTAATTATAAGCAAAATCTCAGAGAATCATCTATGAATCATCTCCATCACTGTTACAAAAGGACACAAAAGCCAGAGGTCTTCTAGTCGCAATAACATTCTACTTGACTCTGAGAAGAAGCAGGTACATATTTCTATTTTAAAATTAAAAAATAATTTTATGAGGCTGGAGAGATGGCTCAGAGGTTAAGAGCACTGACTATTCTTCCAGATAGCTTAAGTTCATTTCCCAGCAACCACATGGCGGCTCACCACCATCTATAATGACACCTAATGCCCTCTTCTGATGTGCAGGCAAACATGCAGACAGAATATTATATACATAATAAATAAATCTTTAATAATGATTTTATTACTTCCTGCAATTGAAGTATGTGACCGTGACTATATAAAAGCTTCCAAAAAGTTACTTCTGTAATTTTTTTTTACAGTTTATATTTTAACTTCAAAATATTTTGGTCTTTTAAGACAATAAACATACACATCTGTTTCATTACTATTAACGGAAACAGTGCCATAAGTTCTAAAATCCTTCTTCTTTGGATAATATACTACTGAACTGTAACAAAGTCTAAATGGATTTTTTTTTTGCCAAAAGGACAGTCATAATTTTATAATAAGAACTGTGTCTACTTCGTATAAACTGACTTTCAAGATGCATTTACTCACTGCCAAACCAGATGATGGGTCAATGAAGTCAGCCCAGTATCCTTCAGCCCGAAGAGCATAGCAAATTTCCTTAGCACCATTAATGAACTGCAGAGGAAGAGATAAAAACAGTGCTAACCCAGTATCACTCCAATTGGTTTATGTTTAAAATTAAATGTCATTTTATTATATAGGTTGCCCTAAGCTCTAGGATTAAACACCAGCAGCTGAGGTAAAACAAAACAAAACAACAAAATCTGAATACACAGGTAGGTAGAGCAGAGGAATCAACAGGATATCCACTTTTCACTAAATATTTGTGTGTCTTTTACACATGATATGTATGGTTGCTAAATACCATGTACAGATCAGGATTTTAGCCTTAATATCTTAATATCTATGGTGTATGTGTCGATCACAACTAAGTACTGAAAAGTCAGTAGCGAGTTTAAGTTCAGACTGCACTCCGCAGAAAGAGCACCATGGATGCCGAAAACCCACGGCACAGCCTTCATTCTAGTCACTACAAAGAGATAAACCCAAACTCAGTATCCTGCTGAAAGCTAGAACAGTGACCAAAACATGCAAGGCAACTATTATGTGAAAAAGTCATGGTCTTTGAGAAAATGGGAGCAAATGTCTATCTCTAGAGGCCTTTTATTTGAAGGCATTTTGTTTGTTTGTTTGTTTTGTTTTTGTCAACTTGACACAAGCTAGGGTCTTCTGAGAAGAGGAAATCTCAACTGAGAAAACGCCTCCATCAGATTAGCCTACAGAGGCCTGTAGGGAGGCATATTCTTGATTAATGATAGACATGGAAGGATCTGGCCCATTCTGGGTAAGGTCATCCCTGAACAGTTGGTCTTGGGTCATATAAGAAAGCAGGCTGAACAAGACTTGGAAAGCAAGCCAGTAATCAGTGTTTCTCTATGGCTTCTGCTTCAGTTCCTGCTTTGAACACCTGCCTTGACTTCCTTCAATGATCATCTGTGACCAGGACGTGTAACTCAAATTAACTCTTGTCACCAATGTTGGTTTTGGAGATACTTGCAGAAACAAAGTAAACTAGGAGAGAGTGGATTCCAAGCCAAGAGATGGTGTCACTGTGTTTAGGAGGCAAAGTAAGAATTCTGGACCCCTGAAGCCCTTAAACTTGTCTGTCAGAGCACTGTAAAGAGGCCGAAACAAAACAGGATCCCAGTAACCTATACAGAAATGCACCCTGGATGCTCAGCAGAAAACTGAGCCAAATAAGAAAGAGGCAAGATTCTAACAGGCCTAGCAAATTCTCAACTGTAAAACTTGCAATATGCAGGGGACACGTGGAATTCTGGCTCATCAAAAGTGAAGAGACACAGCACTTCTGACATTAAGCTAACACTGGCTGCAATGTCCAGGATTTAGAAATGTAGAATACACACTTTTAATCCCAGCACTTGGGAGGCAGAGGCAGGTGGATCTCTGTGAGTTTGAGGCCAGCCTGGTTTACAAGAGGTAGATGCATGACAGGCACCAAAGCTACACAGAGAAACCCTGTCTCAAAAAACAAACAAACAAACAAAACCAAAACAAAACAAAAAAAAGAAATGCAGAATATATTCTGTACCAAACACCAGCAAATGATAGTCCTAGAGCAAATCCTGCTCACTGATAAAGCCATATCCATGAGTGTATTTAATGTTCATGGTTGTTTTAACAATGTAATGAAGAGATTACAGCTGAAGTGGATTGCCTAAGATGCCCATAATACACAAGTCCCCCCATCTGTGGATTTATTTTTTATGGTTTTGGCTAATTGTGGTCAACCATCCTCAAGGCATATACTAATCTGAAAATTCTAAAAATAATGAATTAATTTGTAAGTTTTAAATGATAAGCTATTCTGAGCAGTGTGATAAAATCTAATAACATCTGGCCAGCCTGGGATGTGGATCATCTTTTGGATCAGTGTATCCATACCAAATGCTACCCCCCTGTTAGACCTGCCTTGATTATCCAATCAGCTGTGGAGTAGCCCAATTACTGCAGACTAACCATTGATTTCCTTAATAATAACCCCACTGTGCAGAGACAATGCTTGTAATTAACACACATCAAAGAAAAACTTCTTTAAGCAAAAAGCCAAAGTATAAATAGACCGTATTTACAAAACTTTGTTGCCAACTCCTGCCATTCTGCAGTATTAGTAGTTACTATTAATCTTTGAACGTGCCACTCACATACAGTAAGCTCCATCATAGGCATATAAATACACTGTAATCAAAGTGCGAGTCCTGCTCTTATCAGTGGATAAAGAAGATGGCTGTGCCTGGGACTTGGTAAAGTTTACAGGAGGCCACTGTGATGTTGGTACTAGTGAGACAGACCAGATCAAGCCAGAATGGGATTACTCATGCTACTGTCTCTGATTAATTAGTAATCAAACAATTTAAACAGGTCAGCTTCCAAAAACAGCCAGAAGATTGACAGCAACCAATCAAAAGGGCCCGAATTTACCTGAGCCAGCATGATAATTAAGTCCTCCCTGTTCTAACCCTGTAAGAAAAGAACCAGTAACTTTGTTTTACTTTCTTCAGCCCCTCTATCTACACTGCCAAAGCCTTCTGTTTAGTTTTCAAGAGCCCTTGATCTGTATTAGAGACCAAGAAAGTAAGTTAGATAAAAAAACAGAAATTTGGCCTGAAGCTGCTTTCCCATTTTGACTCTCAACACACTGCTGAACTAAGAGCCTAAGTCCAGCCTAACTTAGGAGTCTGTTTCACAACACAGGGCTGAGCAGTGCTCACTCTCAGGCTGCCAACTGATCGCTGTGCTCAGTAAGGCAAATTCAGAGCCATAGCCATGGAGTTTCTGGACTTCATGTCTATTTTCTGTCTACTAATGCTGCCTGGGCACATGGCAGGCTGGAGGTCTCTGAAACTGCCCTTCTGAGGGCTGGGTCACTTGTAAGTCACTTTGCTCAAATAGACTTACTGTAAATTTCACTTGCCACAACTTTTGATTTTTTCAGAACTACATTTATTGTAATTTTTTTGGATGAAGTTTAATGATTCCTATGGAGGCATAGCACCTAAGCTAACTTTTCTCTCCATATCCACCTGTAAACTGGTGACATATAATAAACGATGCTCTATTTTGTAGATTATCACCCACATTCAACATTAACTTTTGTTGATATATTTCATAATCTTTGTTAAGTCTTAAAATTCAAGTCATTTCATTATATACCAACTTAATGAAAAGGTCATACCTGAAAACTAAAAAGAACAAAACAATACAATCAATCATGTACGAAGGTTAACTAAAAGAATCTTATATTATTACAAGCACCAGCAAATTTCTCCTAAGATACGTATTCATCAAAGACAAACAATGACATCTGCTGGAAAAGATCAGAATAGGACATGGAGAATAAGCTACAATTCTCAACACAGCTGCATGTCAAAACCCACACTTGCCATAGGAAACTGAAAGAACTATATTGGACTCAGTATCAAATTAGGTAAGAATCTTGAGATGATCAGAAACCAGCACTACTATGTGATGCTTAAGAATGAGCTCTATGGCTGCTCACTAAGTGGTGAGAACTATCCACCTATCAAGACTTTAATGTGTAAATAAGTTGTCTGCTAGTTATTGCCTACTTAAATTCTCTGAAATCTGAACGTATGTCTTTTTAAAATAAGGTCTCTCTTACTATGTTTTCCTGGCTGCCCTGAAACTTACCATGTGGACCAGACTGGCATCAAACTCCCAGAAAGCCACATGCCTCTGCCTCTTGAGTGCTGAGATCAAAGACATAGGTCACTACACCCCCGCCACTACACCCAGCCAGAATGTCAAATACCTCTATTTAATTCCATTTTAGTTAGTATATAATATGCTCACATCTGTTAAAACACTATGGCATGTAGCATGAATTTTAATTGGTCTTAACAATAAAAACAGATAGTAGGAGGTGAAAGCTGAAAGATCAGAGCAGAGCAGCCAATCACTACAAGTCCTCAGATTGAATGCTCAGAGCTCCTGTCTCCTCCCGCCACATCTCCACCCAGTCAGGTCTCTTTCTATCTCTACCCTCCTTAGGGCTTGGATTAAAGGCACCTGACTCCCAAGTACTGGGATTAAAGGTGTGAGTCACCACTGCCTGGATCTGTTTTTCTTTTAGACTGGATCACTCTAGAGTAGCCCAGGGTGGCCTTGAACTCCCAGAGATCCTTCTGTCTCTGCCTCCAGGCTATCTAGGGGCTCACTCCACACTCTGATCCTCAGGCAAGCTTTATTTGTTATAGCACAAACAAAATATCATCACAATGGCATGTATTAATAGTAAGCGCTATATGGTACATTTAAGTAACACATTATTACCATCAAATACTGCTGAATATGTAAACCATATTATCACAAATAAAGAGAACCATCTGGTTAAGCCCCCAAAGTAACAGAACTTTAACATTGTCTTATATGGAAATCAGTAAGAGGATTTTTCAACTAGAGTGAGCGAAGGCACTCAAGATGAGTCATTCTGAATCTATCATAGAGAATACTCTTTCTTGTCCTATAAACAAATTCACATAATCCAATGTCAATTTTAAGGTAATTACTACATAGTTTTAAATTATTAAATATATATGTATAGAAGTAATTATCTGAGATTCTTTTTCTTTTTTATATCTGAGCTTTTTATCTGATTGATAAGAAGAATGCTAAGGTATAAGGTAAGCTAGGGTCAGAGCATATGTATTAAGATAATTTTTTGGGTAGGCATATATATCATCAGCATCTACCAAAATTTAAAGTGATAGTAATTCAGCCATCTTCTATCTAGGAGTTTATGGGGATTAGTGCTCATAAACATATGTAATATTGATTTTTCCCAGATGTGTGCCAGTAATAGCAAAGTTGGATTTTCAATTTATAAATAATAAAAGAAATTTTAAAATAACCTAAAATTTTGTTTACTCATAATATAATGCAGATTTTTATAAGAAATAAAATATATCTGCATATAAATAAATGTATATCTACATTGTAAATAAAATATATAGAAAAACCTATCTCCAGTTGAAAGCAACGGGCAGAAAAAAGATGCAGACTGTATTTTATCCTGTCACATTGCTCAGTGTTACTCTTTATTCCTTAGGGATGACTGTGTGGTTTTTCATTACTTGCTATGCTATAGACGGTGTAGAGATGCAAGAGGGACAGAATAATAGATTTTAGAAAGATTGGAAATTTAAAAACATTCAGAAAAGAAGTAAATGAAACTAAAATGTTCATGAATACCAAGAAAAGTAGCACTTACTTATTTCATGGGCGTGGCTACTTTGACTATATGTATGTCTGTGGACCATATGCATGCCAGGTGCTCACACAAACCACACGTGGGCAATGGATTCCTGGGAAGGAGTTACATATAGTTGTGAGCCACCATGTGTGTGCTGGAACCCAAACCCAGGTCCTCTGGAAGAATAGCATGTGCTCCTGACTGCTGAGCCAACCATTTCTTTCTTTTCCTTGAAAAATGGTGCCATTTCTTCAGTGCTTAAAATATTTCACAGAACAAATAAGGGCAAAAACATAATTTTATGATAGTAGTTACATTGTTTAAATGCAGTAGTGATAACTCAAGAGTCACCAATATGAGCTGGTGTTGAGTTAAGGAAAAGATAGTTTAATAGAGAGTGAGTGAGCTCGGATTTGAATTCTCTACTTTTCTCCCTGTAGCTTATGGTTTCTGGCGTATCTATAATCTGTTTACTCAGTAAGTCTGAATCTGTGACTACCTGAGTCTTGTCATGTTTTGTCTTTCCCTATGTCTATCACAAAGGTGTTTGCTCTATATTTACTTAACAGCACAGAAAAGTATCACACAGCGAAGGAACTAGGGACACTTTACAGAAATATTTAACACAGTTTTACAAGGGATTAAGTTACTGACTCCAAATGCCCCAGAAGCCCTCAGAAAAGCAAACATTCATTTAATAATATCTATATTGGGGACTGGGGAGATGGCTAAGATATTAAGAGCTCTGGCTGCTCTTCCATGGATGCTGAGTTAAACTGCCAGCAACCACATGGTGGCTCACAACCATTTATAATGTATCTGGTTCCCTCTTCTTGCCTGCACTGCAGGCATATACACAGGTAGAACACTGTATATATAATAAATAAAATAAATAGTAAAAAAAATTTCCACATGCTGTTTCCATCATTTATGGTTAATATTTATTGTACAAAGTTGCTTCCAACCTATTGGCTGCTTTTAGCAAATGATTAACACAACACAAACATATACATATTATTTTGGGTCATGGGCACAAAAAAGTACACAACAGAAGATTACAGCTATGCAATAGTTTAAGTTGTAAAAGCTGATTACCTGGGAAACCCAAGGCAAGTAAGATCATTGTTACATTATTCTATTAAAGGCAGGTTAATAAAACAGGCTGACTATATAATAGAATAACAGCTTAAATCTAAACTAAGCTCAATGTAGACTATTAACTCAGCTATGAAGTCCCCCGAAGTTCTAGTCTCTTAGAATGGATTTTCATAATAATGTGTTGTTACAACTGGTGCAGTGACATTTAAATACGACAGCACCAAGTTATTAGGGAGCTGGAAGACTTACCTTCTCCAAGAGCATCTCTCTTTCAAGTTCTACCTCTTCGCTCCAAACAGTCATGTCATTTTCAGTTTTCTGTGTCACGGTCAGAATCATTAGTTTGTTATTAGCCACTTCTGGAAAAAGTGACTCAAAATCTACAAATAAGAATGTAAAGCCCAAGAAAAAAACAGTTAGCTTTCTACAAAGAGCTTTAGTTCATAAAGACAGCTTACTCAGGAAGATGAAAATTAAGGCAGTCTTCCAAGTGTACACTACTTCTCAAGAGTACAAGGAATGCAGTTTTGTTGGATGAGCTGAAACAGAAACACCAACAGCTCTGAAGGTTAAGCTACACTACACCCACCTATGCTTTACTATTAACATGATTTTCAAATCAATCATCATTAAGAGTTTAATGACAACGGGTCAAAGTGCAGGGTAAGTGACTGTGGTGCACACAGCCACAAATATGATATCTGTATCACACCAGCTCTCAGAACTGAAGAACTGGAATGGAACACTATCTTCTGGCATGCTGCACCTTCTGTGCTTATGAACTCATAGCAGCTGTGCAGAAGACCTGCACAAGATGAAGGCGACTAGCATTCTAGCATGAAGTCGAGAGAGGCTAGCAAATCCTCAACCCTAACTGAGGAGCTATGGAATAGGTGATGGCCTCTGGGGGAAGGAGAGTCAGTTTTCTTTAAGGGTGTCACTCATAGTAAGTTGACCATGCTCTCCTGAGTGGTTCCCACCCAAATGCACATGGGCAACACTAAATGGATTCCATGGTTTATTTTTGAAGAAGAGAAAGATATGGAGTTGGGGTGGGAACAGGCCAGGCAGGTGGTGGTAGATCCTCCAGAAGTGAGAGAAATGGAAATGAATATATATGAATATAATCAAAATTCACTGCATGAAATTCTCAAAGATCCTTCTTTACAAATTATATACAGACTTATGAAAAAAGTTACAATGGTCGCACAAGAGTAGAAATATGAAATTTAAGGAAAAGTTACTATGAATCCTATTATTGCTATGTAACTGAAACAAGTTCAGACGTCAGAGGACAAGCAATCATTCCCAACAGGACATAATAAACTCCAGCACATAGAACCTGAGAAGTGCTGGTTCCATCGTTAAGCATGCGAAGACATCAATAACATTATCTAATATGCACTTGTGTTTCAATGTAGCAAGTATGATACCTCTTTGCAGCAGTTCTGGACATGTTTGGATCACACACTCCACTCTGGCATTTTCAAAGTAAGTTTCTGCATTGTTAATTTCTTGTTCAGCAGGTGCACTGCTTTTCTGTGGGAACAACGACAAGGATGAAAGAAAACTTGAGTTCAATATTTGTTAAGAATTTAAGTTAGAATATTTTACAAAATTATTCTAATGGAAAGTAAGGCAATGTTCCACACCAAAAACAGGATAAATTCTGAAAGCTCTAAAGAACTACTGAAGAAAATATAAGAAAAATATATAAATAAACTGACATTCTGGAATTTGATAAGAGCAGGCTGAAAAACCATAATAAAAACCTTACAAAATAATCTTTTGTGATGTTTATGTGACATCAAATTATCGTAAAACTGGTATGAAGCTAATTTTAAAAAATGCTCAAATAATACAGTTTCAGCTACAGGAAGGGCTTAGAGGTAGGTACCCAGTTGAAATTTAGCCATGGCTTGCAATATATTAGGCCCTTTTAGAGTAGTAGACAATATTAAAAAAATAAAGTATTTTTAAAAATCCAACTTTTCCTCTCAAATAGATCTAACAGGGAAAAGCGGCATTTATAAAAATGAATTCAACATGAAATCGCTACAGAATGAGAAGGAAGCTTTTGGGGATGGAGTTCGGGAGGAAAGCGCTTTGCTAGCAGGGATCAAGAAAAGCTGACGCAGTGGTTAACAGATGGAGGTGTTTACAGGTTAGGATTCAGGAGGAAAGCGGTACAAGTGCAGGGAACCTGCAGCAGCCTGGACTTCACCGTTACTACTTTCACTTTTCATATACAAAAACAAATGGTTAAATGACATTCTCAAAGTCACAAGCTAAGTGTCAACACCTGAACCCAGATTTATTCTCTTTCCCTAGTCCATCATGTTCCTAAAAAAGCAGGTTAAAAAAAAAGTTCTTGAAGTCTGACAGAGTTAAAAGGACAATAACTTAGGAACAAATTCACAGATTGGGGAAATATGATTTTGAAATTATTTGTGGGAACATGTTAGCAGAGGGAGGCAAGGATGGTCCTCTAATTTTATCTAAGGACAGAGGAAAGATAGCTATACTATTCATGACTGAATAGACAGGAATAAGGACAAAGTTTGAGGGGATTAAAGAACCACTGTAGTATTAAATGCAAAATTTGGGACGTGCCAGATATACAAATAAAGACAGCCAGGGGGCAAATGCCAGAACTAATACTGAGCTAGGAATTATAAAGATTTAAAGCCAATGAGCTGGTGACTAAAGAGGAACTTAAACGAGAAGACTAACAAAAGAATTTGTGGGAAAGATCAAGTATTTAGTATGGAGAAGAACAAAGATATGAGAAGAATGAGCAAAAATCATCTAATATAAAGACATCCAGGAAGTCAATGATGTCCCAATGTGTCCTGTCATCCAATAAAACTCATACTTTGAGCGTCTGATGTACCAAATAATACAGCTTTATTTTAAAATACATAACAAGGGCTGCCAAGATGGCTCAATGGTTAAGAGCATAGTTGCTCTTGCAGATGATTGGAGTTCAGTTCAACTTCAGGTAGCTCCCAACACCTGTAACTCCAATTCCAGAAGACCTGACACCTCTTGCCTACATGGGGCATTTGACTCATGTGCATGTACCCACACACAGACACATAGGCAAAATAATTAAAAAATAAATCTTTAAAAAAAGCAAACAATAAGTCATCACTACCATAAAAATTCAACCAAACAAAAAACCTTTACTTAACTCTGTGTGGCAATGTTACATCTTAGGAGTATGACCTAAACTCTGAGATGTATGTAGCCTTCTATTTCCCGACTAATGGTGCAACTCCAGTTTAAACAACTGTAACATGGGAGCTCAGGAAGTATCCCCTCATGCAAGTATGGGGATCTGAGTTTAGATTCCCAGTACCCACCTAAAAAGCAAGGAGGCATACACATCTGTATCCTCGTGTTGGGGGCCTTGCTGGCCAGCCTTGTCAAAATAAGCTTTGATCCAGTGACAGACTCTGCCTCAAAGAATAAGGTGGAGAAGAAGCAGCTAAGACATCCTTCTATGAACTTTGGTTTCCATTCTTGAGCAAGCATACTTACACACAAATTTGGACACACACACACACACACACACACACACAAAAGAAAAAAAAATTCAAAAACCTCCCCTAATCCCTTGGAAATTATTTTTTCTTTTCCCCTCTAAAAAAGTCAATATTTATACTGTTTTTCTTTTAGCTGACTGTGTATGAAAAACATCAATTGTCAAAAAATTTCTTAAAAGGACTAGAGAAATATAAAATTAGCAGGAACTAAGTCTATCAACAAATTATAATTGCTCCAGGTGGCCTGAAATTCACAGTGTAGGTCAGGCTGGTCCTGAACCTAGAGATCTTCCTCTTTCACTGGTCAAGTGCTGGGAGGTCAAGTACAGGCACCACGTGACATCATGACAGGCCCCTAACCAGTATTTTTAGAAGTAAAAAACAAGAAACCTTAATCTTTAGCAATATAAAAAATTAGCAGTCACATTCAGAATAAGTAGTTACCAAAAATGTATTTTTTTTTCTCTCCAGACAGGGTTTCTCTGTAGCTAGCTTTGGAGCCTATCTTGGAACTAGCTCTTGTAGATCAGGCTGGCCTGGAACTCAGAGATCGGCCTGCCTCTGCCTCCCAAGTGCTGGGATTAAAGGCGTGCATCACCACCGCCTGGCCCAAAAATGTATTTTTGAAGATGTATTTATATAGAGATTATGATTTAAACATGTAAACTGAACAGTGCAAATGCATTTTTGAAGGCTGCTTATGCTGCTTTTGTATATTTTTTTACCCTTTCAATAAAATTATTGTACTCAGTAATCAAAAAGTAACACAGCATTAATAAGAGCAACAATGTTAACCAACCTGAAACTCATTCACATACTGTGCCATTACAAATTCGTGTCTTTCTGTTGAAAGAGGCTCTGCTAAAACATCAGGCAAAGTTTTATGGGTCAAACTTTTCTTCTGTGAAGCAGTACCATTGAGATGACAATCAAAGCCTATATTCCCAGGAAGCTGGAATCTCTGATCCTGAGGTCCAAATGGTCCCATAGTTTCATCAGGCCATACTGTTCGGGAGCCTGAAGGGAATCAAATGGAGCGTTCGTTAGTCTTCATGTGATATAAATGGGAAGTCAGCTGTTAAAAACAAAACAAAATGCAGGAAAGCTGTAGGCTTTGAATGGCCCGGTGAACTTAAACTGTAGTAAAGTTCTTGAAGGAACAAGAATTCCATTTGTCATACCTTTGGGACACATGAGGTTAAGCTTCTCAAAGCCTTTGGTATTTTAGCATGTATTATGAGTTTTGAGGTATGGAATGTGGAATTTCTCAAACCTTCCTAACCAACACCCAGCCTCTTTAAATAGCCATGGACAAGGGATTTATAATTTGGAAACTGCTGCTGAGAGAACTAATAAAGAATATTTATTAAGAAAGTAACAATTTAAATGCCTTAGAATGACCGGTATGATAGTGATGCAAAAATCAGATTAAAAGAAGCACTGGAGATTTTGGGCAAATTATTAAACAAATTCTTAATAAACATACAATGTGTTTGCTAAGAAACTTAGCAATAGTTGACGAGATCAGAGACCTGGCTGAGGGAAGACTGTGTGTTAGAGGACAGCAATCAGTTTTAGGATTGGTGAGATGGCTCGGAGATTGAGAGCACATCCTCCTCTCAGGAGAAGCTGAGTTCAGTTCCCAGAACTCAAGTAGGGCTGCCCACAACTGCCCTAACCCCAGTTCCAAGGACTGAACACTCTTCTGGTCTTTGCAAGTACCTGCACTCACATGCCACGTACATATAATAAAAATAAAAACAAAATCTTAAAGAAAACAACAACAAAAAACCCCTAGAAATTGTGCAACCGAGAGTGGATAACACTGGACTTCCAGTGGCTCAATTTAGCATGTTGTAGCTTTGTATGACAGTAAGACAGCACTATGCACTGAATATTCAATTTTGATATTTTCTCTGGGTAGAAACAGGCTGTAGGCAGGCAGTGAACTTTAGTTCTTAGACATGTGATACTTAGGAATACCAATACGCAGCATACTGCACTGCCAAACATGATAAGTGGGAGATTAAGTATACCAAATGTGCTTATTTTTATTAAAATATTCATTTATTTTAGATTCCGATTTCAGATTGCCCTCCCTCCTCCCCACCCATTCCGTCCCACTTTTCAATTATAATATCTTCAATTACAATGTGTTTCCTAGGATATATTCCTATAAAAAACATTGTTTTATTTTTTGTAATATTTTAACTTTCTGATAAATCTAGGTAGAATGTTATTTTATTTTCAATGGAACAAAACAAAAGTTTAAAAAAAATATATAAATCTCCAAGAAAAACTGTTATAGAAAACACAATATAAAAGGTTTTGTAGTATAATAAATGCAGTTAAGTCTTTTACTTACATATATCCGGGGGTGCAGTGGCCACATGAGACTCATCGGAACCTGAAGACCCTGCAGTTGAGAAGGCTTTTGGATTGATAACTCTTCTCACTAAAGAACAGAATCCGGGCAGATAGGAAACCAGTCTGGCCCTGTTACAGAGCACCTAGTAACAATAGAAATTAACAGATTTGGAGACAAATAATAAGTTCTGACAAACCTTCATATTGTGTTTCATTTTTGTATGTGTGTGCATACACATACAGTGTATGATACAAATTACACAGCCTCTCGAATTTTAAATTAAAAACCCTGGGCCCTCGGCTTCCCCCTGGCTCTACAGGTGTGTACCTGTATGTGCTCAGAAGGCTGGAGGATGCTGTATCACTCTCCACCTCACAGTCTCTCACTGGGTCTGCAGCTATTGTGCTGGCCATCAAGTCCCAGGAGTCTTCCTGTCTCTACCTTCCCCACAGTGCTAGTGTTACAAGCATGTACTGCTATGCTTGCAATTTTACGTGCTGTGAACTCAAATTTAGGGTCTCATGTTTATGCAGTAAGCTAATTCATCCCATTGTGTTCTATCTTTTAAAAACAAAGCATATCATTTTACTACCTCTGTGGACTATGTGTGACAAACTGTGTGTACTTACAATTAAAAAAGAAAACCCACTATGACAGTTCTCAGAATCAAAGTGGGGGTGAAGTATGCCAAACCCTAACAAGGAGGCCATGCTAAGAAGCAGGGAGAATGTTTACCTGATAAATGGAACTGTTACAGAGAGACTACCCAAACCAGAACCTTGCACAAAGGCCACTGTAGAAACAAGTCTATGAGGATGCTTAGCCAGTAACTGCCTGT
The DNA here is from genome assembly GCA_001685075.1 of Bramus lutescens. NCBI lineage: Eukaryota > Metazoa > Chordata > Mammalia > Rodentia > Cricetidae > Bramus > Bramus lutescens. The sequence goes on along the minus strand of LOEQ01001717.1, from coordinate 230,190 downwards.
CCACCTTTGGACTGATGTTACCTGGTGTTGATCCACAGAGCCAAGAGCAATCCAACAAATTACGAAACCTTTCATATTAGAAAACCCTTGACCCTTGGCTTCCGCCTGTGTTGCCTATGGCGTTGCTTGGCTTGCTGTGAGTCCTGCAAGCACTCTCTCGCTCCCAAATAAACTCTGTTCTTCAGATTCACCTCAAATCACAGCACAAGCATCTGAACAGACAATGTGCTGCTTTGGTATAAATGTGTATGTTTTTTTTTTTCAATAAAGGTCAAAAGATGAATCTATGAAGGCTGCCTTATTAATAAATACTAAAATGTAGAGTGACTGGTAAGATTGTGCTGTCCTTAAAACAAAGACTTCAAGACTTTTCCTTGGACCCTCATGTTTCCTTTCCGATCCTTTTCTTCTTCAACTGCTGCAGACTATGCTACTACCTCCCATTTGATTACTTCCTCTTGGTTTAAAGGCAATGTTCACTTTCCTTAATTTTAGCATATCTTTGTGGTATATTTTCTGATCTTATGTTTATTTCCCAGACTGAGTTAAAAATCAATGAATATGTAAATATGGAGGTACGGCTAGACTTTAGCAGCATACTTAGGTTAGAATAGTCTAATGCGGAAGATGCAAATGATTTCCCAATATGGCTAATTGTTGGGAAATACAGTTTTGTAACACAGGCACAGTCTTTCATTTGTGTGTTGCGTATGACTGCTTGCACACTGTGACATCAGCATTAGCCTATAGCTCACAAAGCTTCAAGTATTTGCTAGCTGGCTATTTACATTTAAAAAATGTCGACATCACCTGACCTGGACTATCAGGCATGAGTTATCTATCATACATAGTCATGAATTTCAGGGCTTAGACGAACTCAATGGATTTCACATGAAAGAGGAGGTCTACAGTTAGCTCCAGCTATTCGTGGCTGACTGATCCCATCCTAGTCCAGACTCCATTGCTGCAGCACTCTCTGCACTTTCCAGGTAAGCAGATGTGTCTCTTCACAGAGAAGCATGCGACTTGGGAAATTTGATTAAAACTTTATGAGCTTCAGGAAAAAAAAGACTAAAGTAGGTATACCAGAAGAGTGGTAAGTTAGTGCTAAGTCATGGGCATTTTTATAACTCTGGATGTTTATGCATGTTTCACACTAACATCTGCCCTGAATTTACAATACATAAACCACCACAGAACCCTTATGGCTGACATCTGAACAGAAGAATTTCAATGTATTTACTATAAACTTCATTCTAACAAAGGACTTTTATCGTCCAATAAATTCATCCTACAGATTCATTTAAAATGAAGTCAGTGTAAATATTAGCATTCTATTCTATTCTGTTTCAACTTCCCTCGGTAGGCCACTTTCATATCACACCCATTCAGGACGGGCTATGGCTCAGTAAAACCTCACCCGAGAACTTCCCTCAGTCACACCCCCAAACACTTGTCAGGAATGCCACCTCATTTACTGCTGCCACATTACTCTCTCTGCTACAGCTCTGGTTAAACTACAACTTGAATGAAGTTAAGCCACTTGTGCGGCGCTCAAGATTCCCTAACATTCCACTGTCTCTCGATCAACCTTGGCCTTCTATGTGTCCCTTGCCTACCTGACATTCAGGCAGGCAGAAATGATACCCTAACATTTAAAGGGCACAGGGAAGAGTTTTTGTATATAGTGCCTGACCTTCTAATTCAAACCTCTGATGATCTAAGTTTCACTTAGCTCTCAAAACACAGGGTAAACATTTTTCCCACTAGGTGACCCCCAAACTCCCATTTTCTCTATGCACAGATCTCTCACTATATCTTCTCCGAGCTTTCAAAAAAAAAAAAACTATTTTAAAAAAATTGGTGTGTGTGTGCGCACAAGTGTCTTCCCACATGTGTGTGCACATATGTGTGTCTGGGGTCTGATGAGGCCAGAAGGCGGCACTGAATCCCCCAGAACTGAGTCACAGAGGGTTGTGACCTGTCTCGTGCCTTGGGTCCTCTGGATGAGCAGCCTGTGCTCCTAACTGCCCTCTTTCCAGCCCCTAGCATTTGTTACTTCTAATACAAATCTTCATCTATTTCCTATACCCTTTATCTATGTTCTAAGGTAGGGTGTGCATAGTATCTGGGCATCTACATTCACGTCTGTGAGCGAGAATAAGATAGGGTGTGTATAGTATCTGGGCACTTACACTCACATCTGTGAATAAAGAACTCTTGTTTTACTTCTGTAGAAACTGAAAGGCCACTTTCTATTCTGATAACTTCAAAACTTAAGGTTAACCAAAGGTTTCGGTTATTTTTGGTAATGGGCTTACAACATTCTAAATATTTGCTGACATGACTTTTAGAAGTGGTGAAAGGATGCTTGCATTGAGTTTTATGTCTATAAAATATGAAACTGGAAAAACAAACGCAAGAGAAATTAACAGGATGTTTGAGCCAAACTACTTTTAAATCATAAAAACTTAACTTCACACCCTCTGCTCCCCGACACTGCTGATATATTAAGGCGACCATTATGCCAACGTCACCATAAGGCCGTCCATTTCCTAACCTTAGCTTCCAAACATGGTTGTTCCAAGAGTGACTTACATGAGCCATTTCTAGTGAAGAAGACGGCCGCAAATTCTCCCCTTTTGCAAAGAATCCCTGGGAAAGAGCAAAATGAAAGAGGCTAGTGACAGCTCGGGCCGGGCAGTGTCAGCGCGTCCCTCCCCATCGCCGGGCCTCGGGCCCCGCGTCCCCGGGAATCC
>LOEQ01001717.1:183675-223420 GCA_001685075.1 Bramus lutescens | reverse complement strand
TCTCTCTTAGTGTCCTCATTGTTGTCTAAGTTCTCTGGGATTATGGTTTTTAGGCTGGTTTTCTTTGCTTTATGCTTAAAAAACACCTATGAGTGAGTACATGTGATAGTTGCCTTTCTGTGTCTGGGTTACCTCACTCAAAATAAGGTTTTCTAGCTCCATCCATTTTCCTGCAAAATTCAAGCTGTCGTTATTTTTTCTGCTGTGTAGTAGTCCATTGTGTAAGTGTACCACATTTTCCTTATCCGAGTTGAAGGTATTTTCAATTCATTATTTTCTCATAGCTCATAATTCCTTACTCTGCCTGGCTTGTTATATAAAAGAATTTCTCGCTGATGATTGCAAGCTTTTTGAAGTTTACACTGTTATGTATGTTAGAAATTAACGTTATGTATTATACAATGTGGGTTAGAAATCTTTGCTGTAATAGGAAATGATCTGTCATGGACAGGAGAAAGGGGTCTGGAAGCTGGCTGTCAGGAACAACTTCATAGTGGAGGTAGTCCTTGATCTGTGCTTTGAGAGATGGATAGGTGTTTGCCTAAATGCCAAGAAGAGATATGCAGAGTAAAGGCCATTTTACGCAACAGAAGTACCATGTTAGAATCCCACATGCTGTGGACAGTTTGAGGGGTGCACAGAAACACAGGAGTCTCCAAGGAGTAGCAAATAATAGACCTTAAGTGAAGTATTAAGGTTGATAGAATACTGGAAACAAGGAGAAGCCAATGAGCAGACTTAAGGAGTGTCATGATCCTTATCAGATTTGTGTCTTAGAAAAATCCTCTGACTTCAGTACAGAGAATAAAATTGCATGCTGTAGTCGGATCGCCTGGGAAGGAACCACTACATCATTCACAAAGAAGAGCAGGGCTTGAACTAAGGTGGATGAAGGTGAGGACGAAATTCTGTGTAGCCACTCGCTAGTTGCACATGAGGAGAAGTAGACAAGTTGAAAATCATGAATTTTTGACTTAAGGTACTTGGGGAATAGAATTGCTTTTACTGATACTCAGAATCAGCCATATTAATATTTGTGGAATATGTGCTATGTAGTACATGGTCGAATATTTTCACAGTTCTTCTTTTATCCCTCATAACCGTGTATGAAATGACGATATTGTGATTCTGGAGTTACTATATGGAGAAATTAAAGCACAAAGTGGTTAAGTTTATTACTGAGCCATCCACGCCTGGATATAGATCTAGGCCTGTTTGGCCTAAAAGTAGAATGCTGCCTCTGAGGAGAATGGCTTGAGAGTGAAAGACAGTGAATTTATATAGACCATACGAGGCCTGAAAGACAGCCTTGTGAAATTGTCCAGCTAGGTGTTTGAAAGCAAACCTAGTGGAAGCATGGGTTATGTGGGAGGTGGAGATTTAAGGGTCATTGACACATGAGTAATTCTTAAAGCTATACTGTCCCCTTAATCTGGTGAAAAATGTTTTGGGGAGTAGAAACAAGAACTATGCAGCTACTGACATTCATTTGTGATTTTTTTTGGTATTATCTTAAAGACATCGATTTTCCCCTTTAGGGAGAAGACACACCCACACTTATGAAGAGACCATGGAGCACTAATGGTAAGTATCAATGGAAAAGGGCAAAAGTTAGGACCCTAGCAATATTAATAGAATAACTCAAATCAAGAAAACTAGCAACAGAAACTACCTAATAGAAGGAAGACAGGGGAGGGGGAGGAGAAGGAGGAGGAGGAGAAGGAGGAGGTAACTAAACAGTATGTGCAACATGTAGAGCACAGCAGTCTTATTGAGGAACAAGAAACAAGAGTCCTTCCTAGGGGCTGGAGAGATGGCTCAGAAGGTAAGAACACTGGCTGCTCTTGCTGAAGATCTGGCTTTGGTTCCCAGCACCCACATAGCAGCTTACATCTGTTTGTAACTCCAATTCCAGGAGATGCCCTCTTCTGACCTCCAGAGGTATTAAGCATGTATTGTCTGATTTTCTGTCCTGCCCAGTTTCTGCAATCGTTAAGTCCCAAAGAAATCACACAGAGGTCTACATTAGTTATAAAACTGATTGGCCCATTAGCTCAGGCTTCTTATTAGCTCTAATAACTTATATTAGCCCATTATTCTTATCTATGCTAACCACGTGGCTTGGTACCTTATTCAGCGAGGCAGTCACATCTTACTTTTTCTGTGTCTGTGTCACGACTGGTCTGATCCTGAAGGAAGAAGGGTCTTAAGAGGACAAGAGTAACACCTGCCTCTTCTTCCTATCTGGTTGTCCTGCCTATACTTCCTGCCTGGCTACTGGCCAATCAGCGTTTATTTAAGATATAACTGACAGAATACAGATCATTGTCCCACACCAGGCACGCATGTGGTACACTTACATATGTGCATACAAACACATATACATATAAAATAAGGGCAAGTACATCTTTACATATTTTTTTCATTTCAACACTAGGACAGAGGGGTGACTTTGTTGAAGGGTTTCTATTGAGTATTGGGGGGATGAAATTTTGGCTACTCTGCCATTCAAAGGAAGAAGCATAAATCTCCTCCAAAGGCAGATATTTTTTGTGTGTCCTCACTGCTCCTTGGACTTCACTGAAGTCCTGATATATGTGATCAATAGATAGGCACTGAAAGCTAAACAGATGCAGCCATGGCGGCAGCTGTCATCAATAAGAGCTATGCACTGGTTCTGAATCTGGGTCTCACAGCTACCCCCATCTATCTTCCCAATGGTGCTGCCAAATAGGTGGGAATTTTTGCATTTCATAAAGAAATGAAGTAAGACCCGGATACGGAGTGAACTGCCAGATGCCACAGAGCTGCGTGCACTGAAGACTTTGAGATTCAAACGTGGATTGGCGTGGTTTCTAAATTTCCATTCTGTCTCTGAGACCAAAACAAAGGGGGAGGTGAATGGTGGGGAGGAGGCCAATGGCAGCCCCTCTGGTGCTGTTCTGGTTTCTCTTCTCTCCACTCCCCTTTGGTTTGTTCTTAGTTGGTATAAGGGAGAATTTTATGGAGTTCTAAAGGGTGATCAAAGTCCCAGATCATGAGATTATTCAGAAGCTAATATGCAACCCTTGGGAGTTTCTAGTTCATCTGCCCTCATAGCTGCTTGCATTAATGCCTTCTGATCAACACATATGGTCCTTTTCTGTAGAGCGTGTGAGTTCTCACTAATGAAGGATGCACACGAAAGCAAACCAAGAAATCACAGAGTGCTCAACCTGTAAAGGCTATGGCATTGTGAAGACAGGAGTTTTAACCAATCAGAATGGATGAAAGACAACATTTCTGATCAGCCAAGCAGACCTAAAGCATATTAGAAACTTAGAAAAACTTGCTGTGTTATTTTAATGAAAGACTTTATCAAACTTTTACTTGATTCCAGTAAAATAAGGATAATCATAAACATTTTAAAAGAAAGATCTGCCACAGCTTTGTTATTTGTCTTGATGGCAGAGCTCAGCTATTGAAAATCCATCCTTTGAATTGCCTGCATGGAAGCTCCAGCAGCTCTTTAGTATTTAACACAACACATACTTCAGCTACTTTTAGAAAATCCACAGTTGACCCGGAAGCATCATGTATGTTCTAATCTGCTTAGGCTAGCTGGCAGCACAGGAATGTCACAAAGAAATCACAGTGGATGTTATACTATTTGTACACACTGAAGAGAGCCCTTGCTTTAATGTTTGCTTGTTTTTCAGTTTGCGACTTGTGAACCTAACATAGGTTTTAATTGTCACATTAGCTATTGACTGTTCCATGTATGCCTATGACAGTTAATATCAACTTGCCAGGCTCTAGAGTCACCTACGCAATGGCTTCTGTCTGCACTTACCTAGAGGAAGTGTGCATTTTGCTAGCCCCACCATGTATGTATTAGCTACTTTGCTCATTGCTATGACAAAGCAGCTGACAAATGCAACTTAAAGAGACCAGAATATCCTTTGGCTCTTTCAGTTTGAAGGTACCATCCATCCAGCAAGGTAACGGAGTCGGAGTCATGTGCTGAACAAGAATCCATGACCACTGTGATTTAGTAGGCCAGAGGTGCAATATGCACTGTGAACACCAGCTGTCGCTGCTCTACAATATAAAAAGTACCGAGTGGTAACCAGGGAGAACTGATGTTAAGGACATTTTCCAATTGTGAAGTGTAAAGTTTTAGGTAGACATGAGTTCCACGTTAAACCAGTTTGGATTATCCCGATCTTTTAAAAAAGATCCTTTGGAGATATAAATAGGCTGCGAAAATCAGTGGTAGAGATGTGTTGGTTCGACAGGAAAAAGTTGGAAGAATCTCATTGTACTGGGAACATAGGCAAACACTTTCAGTTTAAAACTCAAACGGGATCCTGCAGATTGAAAGTAAGCAAAGGGCACCAGAGTGTACCTTTGATTTCCTAGCCTTAGACCACAATACCCATCTACAGGTATGGGCTCCGTGTCTTTGGAGCATCCCTGTGTAGATGCTGAGATATCATAGGTACAGGGCATACTGAGATAACAGGATTTAGCTCTGACTTTCCCATTCAGCTCCATATGGCACACAGTGATAACTCTGTGACTTCCCTGAGTGTTGAAACTCTGAAGCCAATATGACTATGTTAAATGGTATGTGCTTTCTCATTGACAAAGCATCAAATATATGCCAAGTATGTGGATGCTCAGGATGTCATGACTTTGCTTTTCTATTAATTTTTGCCACCCACAAAAGTACCATTTTGACCTATAAAAGTGTTTGACTCTGCTAGGAGGCTACTTATTTTTTTACAAGTAGGTCTTTTGTTCCACTCCAGATGGAATTGTCCAATGAAATTATTGGACATTCATTGAAATTTGTTAAGGAATGTAAATCTGTTAAGTGGAATTTCTCTATACGGTATAGGACAAGCCGGTAAATCTCACCCCAGGATGAACCAAGAATGCTGCCCAGGTTCCCGTTTCTGTACCAGGCTCATCTAATTGCTTACAGCTGCTGTTTTGCCTGCTGTGTGTGGGGAGGGTCGGACCTGAAAATGGGAAAGGATGTCTAAAAAAAAATGCTTTGAGAGAAGTGCCATCTGAAAGCTTACCATCTTCAAATATCTTTACAGTTCCCGACTAGAAATACCTCTGCTGTACCCTGTACTGTGTTGAGGGTGGTTCTTAATCAACATGTCTCTCTCTGTCTCACCGTGTGGATGTGGTGGTAATAGGGAAATGGTGAATCTTCAAAATGAAAAAAATGTAAAGCTGCTTAAATTTGGGTATACAAACAATAACAAATAGGGAATGCTTTCAAGTTAGGGTTCCTGCTTCAAATAAAGCTACTAATATAAACCGTTTTTTAGAGGAATTAGAAGATGGCTCAGTGGGTAAAATACATGTTGAGTAAGCATCAGGACCCGGGTTCAGTCTCCCAGCACTTGCATAAAAAGCCTGCCTTGCTGTTGTATCTCTGTAATTCCAGTTCTGGGAGGCAGAGACAAAAGGATCTATAGGGACTTATGTACAGTCGGTCCAGCTAGAGAGAGAGAGAGAGAGAGAGAGAGACACACACACACACACACAGACGTAGAGATGAGAAAGTAGAGAAAAGGAATGACAAGTATTTGATAGTCATCCCTGAGGAGAAGATTACGGTATTAAAATACTTAAAAATACTCTATCACCTAGAGCCTTAACTACTATAAATCCGTAGCTACACAATCACAGATACACCCGGAGGTAGAACGGGAAACCATGAGGAGGTAGAATGTACAAAAGGGGCAGTCTAACAGGAAACCCTTGCCTGCAATTAAAAATGTCTCCTTGTACTCACATGATTCTGGCCACTAGGTGTCGACAAATGACTTAGAATGTGTGGTGACTCTGCTGAGCTTGTGGCTGCTAACCCGGTTCCTGTTAACATAGCCCTTCAATTTATGGTAAAATGCTCTTTCAGCTGGGATCTTATGAATCTTCAATGGAGACAGGAGCCATTTCAGAATCACTCCTGGGGATTTCTGTTTCTCGTTTCTTTGTCTTCCATTTTAGCACTGATAACTTCATGTCTGTACAAAAGAGTTAATTTCATCAGGCATAAACTTGATTCCAATGTCCGAATTTAGATTCAGAGACAGCGAAGTTGTTCAATTGGCAGCCAGGGCTATTAGAAAGATCCCGGAGAGCAGAGGAACATTGCCATGAGGTGATCTGAGCCAAGCACACGGGTACTGATATACCCCAGGGCTGTGTGCTCCTGTCATGGAGAACATTCTCTAATTTGCTGGCAATTTGCGATGGGGATATCCCATGGACGCACCGAAGGCCTGGTGACTTGTCATTTGAACCTAGCAGGCACTTCATTGGCCCACAAAGAGTATCAACAAGTATGCTAATCTTTGTCAAAAAAGCTCCTGATACTTGTGTGATTTTTTGCTCTTTGGTGGAAGCAGCAATAAATGTTTATCAGTTGCTGAAGTAAGGTTTTGGCTTTTGAATGAACAAGAAGAGATCAGGTAAAGTCTAATTCATTTTTTCTTTTGATGGCATTTTTTGTTCTAAAGAGATGATGTACATATCAGATGATCTTTGAACCCTTTCTCCTATTGTTTTGGGCATCCCGTGTAATCCCCCTGATATTTCTGCCCTCACTCTATCTACATACTAAAATATAATGAGTTTGGTAATTTTTGTGCTGCAGCTTCTTATTCACTTTACATGTTTGGCTTTATCTTCAGCTATCATTAGCTTTTCCTGTCCGTAGCCAACCTGAGTGCATACCTACACATGAGTCTCTCTCTTGCATCATCAGCCTGCATGCCCTCTCTTCTTCCTTTACTAAGTAATCATGACTTTTTAAAAATTGACCTCAAGTCATTTCCTCCAAGAAGGTATGTCACACATCTGCTCTCTGAGACTTGTGTATAATTGTCCCTTGGTATTGTTAGATTGGCTCCAGGACATGTGGATACTACATTTCATGTTCAAGTCCTTTGTATTAAATGGTGTATTGTAATATAATTTACACACATAACCCCAATACCCAGGGTCACTTCTAAATTATTATAGTATTTGATAGAATTCGAGTGCCATATAAATACTTATTATACTGCTTTGTTTAAATACTGAGAAAAAGTCTGCACCGAAGAATTTTTAAAAAGGTTTTCCATCTGTGATTCAATCCACAGATGTATAATTTCTAGACAAGAGCCAAATGCATTATTACTCAGTTTGACTCACGACTTTAACCACCCCTTGTTCCCTTTTAATATATATAAACATATAAATTGAATTATTATTATATATATGCACAGCCATGCACAATTAACTAGATTATAAAGTTCTGAGGGCAGGGAGTATAACTCCAATGACACCAGTGTAAATTGTATGTACATTTTTAAGATAAATTTGCTTATCTATTGTAGCGCGCGCCCTGCCCGTCCCGCAGGAAAGACACTCGCCACACGAGGANCAAATATTGTCAGCATACGAATTTGCATATTGAGTTTTCCCTGGACAGGAGCCTCTTTCTCGGGAGCACATCGGAAACTCAGCACTTACCTTCTGAGCAATTTTCTGTCCATCAATCTTCACCCCTCATTACCATCCGTCTCCTTGGCTATGCATTCCCACTCTCTCTCACTGAAAAGTTAACCCAATTTCTCCCTTCTGCTGCAAAAACCCTTACACATCAGTCTCCTGAATCACCTGTCTTCCCACTCTGGGACGTATAAGGATAAGTTTTCCAGCAGCAGAAGTTGTCCCTGAGGACAGTGAACAGCTATGACCCAGCAGCTAGGGACACAAACTTTAGACCCGGATGTGGATCCTGGTGGAAAGTCACCACTTTCCATCCCAGTGACTCTGGCAAGTTCTCCACAAATCCCTGCATGTGGGCTTCCTGGTGTGACTGAAGTGTCGTCATGTGGCAAGCACTGTGTGCTGAGGAAATGGCAGATGTGCTGCTGGGAACGGCACTACCCTCTGAGTAATGCTAAAAAACACATTAGCAGTCACATTGTGGCTTCCGGACTGATGGACTGGTTGGTTACCCCAGACTAACATTTGGTCAGTTATTCTAGAAGGAACCTCTTGACTCTTAAAGTCTAGAGGAACATTAACCTAAATCCCTGGTAATATCATGACATCCAAACTTAGGTACTATATGTACTCCAAAGAGAACAAGCCTTCCTTGCGCATTGTGAGCCTGGCTGTCCTCAACACCACATCTCAGATTCAGATGATAGACAGCTACCGAAGCTTCGGGGCATTGATCACCCTCTCAGAAGCTGCAGTGGCTCTCAGTCTCTGTGCACACACTGTGCTGGCCCAAGTCTACAGGGCACTGAAAACAAGCAAGGCAGGCTACCTTAGGGAGGTAACTTCTGAATAGAGTCATTCGGTGCCAGTTCAGGCAACTACTGGGGTAGGCATGCCACAAAGAGGCAGAGGTCTTGTCAGCTGATGTCAGGCAGGGTGTCCTGGGATGTTTGCGGCTGTTAGGGAAGGCCCATTCTATTTCAGAGGCCTTATCTCTGCCCTTCTCACAGTCCCTCAGTGAGCTGCAGCCAAGTAAGTAAGCACACCCGAGGTGTGACTTGGCTCCCTAGTTGGCCCTCAGGCACCTGGATCTCCAGGGCAGTTTCAGGGATTCTTCTTGTAGGTAGAAATCTGGCAGGGGTAGCTAAAGGATCCTCTATAATCCACAAGTCCTCAGCGCCAAGACTCCTAGCCCTTTCCCTGGGACTCAGGGAAAGGTCTGCAAGCCTGGCTGGGATGGGAGCCTTCCTGCCTCAGTTTACCAGTCAGGTGCCTTCTGGATTCTTTCTGTATCTTCCTCATGGGTCAGAGCCAGAGTTCTCCAGGTCCCTTTGGGGCTCTAATACCCTTAACGTTTTATCCCCTCTAACTCTTCACCCCTTGATCTCAGATCAGCTCTCCCTTGCAGAGCAGACGGGACGGATCCCTCAGCCAGGGCCTCCTGAGGTGAGCATGTTCCTCCAGTCCCTGCTGCTGCATCCTCTCTGCGTTTCCTTGTGAGAGGCACCTCCATCTGGGTTTTCCCAAGAGCACCTTAGAACATCAAAAAACACCCTACAATCGCATCATTTACCTCCTACCCTTTCCTCATTCCCACCCCTCCCATGTACCTCTGCCTGCACACTCTCAAATTATGGCCCTTTTCTTCAGTTGTTTTTTACACACACACACACACACACACACACTTCTAAATAAATAAATACAACCACCTCAGTCCACATGTTACATATACCCATATACATACATACATACAAATACATGCATACATATGACTTCAGGGATGACTACTTGGTATTGGATAACTAATTGGTCTGCTCCTCCCTGGAGATGACCTTTTCTCCTGCTCTCAGCCTATAGTTGCCTATAGCTCTTTGTCTAGGGTTGAGGACCATGCTAGTCACTAAGCCTTGGCTGCAGGAACTGTGTTGTAAATGTATCAGCTGGGACTGGGAAACACACTATTTCTAATATTAGCACTCAGTGCCACAAAAGGCCCAAAAATGCAGCATTCACAGCAGTGTCCACTGGCCACCTGTGACCCTTGAACACTTGAGATGTAGCTAATCTAAATTGAGATGTGCTGTAAATATACTTGCTGGCTTGTCTTTAAGACTAAATGGAAAACAGAATGTCAAACATCTCATTAATAACTGTTAGGTGGATGGCTCACTGAAAGAGTTCCTTTGAATATACTGACTAATTACAGTTATAGAAAGCGGTTTCACTTTTTTCTTTTTTTAACCCTTTAAAAATGCATCTACTATAGCTGATGTTATTGGATTCTATTAGAACTGATCAAGGGCTTTAATTAGCTACCAAAATTAGTCCAAATAAAGCATAAAACAAAGTTGCAGTGAGGGGCTGGGACAATGGCTCCGCGTTTAAGAGCACAGGCTGTTTTGCAGGGGACCTGAGTTCAATTCCCAGCACCCACAGACGGCTCACGACCATCTCTACATTTATTTCTAGGGAATGAACACCCTCTTCTAGCCTCTGGAGATACTGCACACACACGGCGCACAGACAAGCATACAGGCAAACCACCCACGCATATAAAAAAATTAAAACATTAAAAGGTGCAGTTTAAGGTTGTGTTAGCACTACAACCTTAGCAACCATTTCAACAACGTTTCTAGAATTGCTGTTAGTCAGAAGGGACAAAGTAGAGATCATAAAAGGTACCAAGAGGGTGAGACTGACAACAGTCCACAGGACATTTCCTCCCTCCAGATCCTGACTCAGGTGGAAAGACAGGCCCTTCTCTTCCTGCCCATACTCCACTGGGGTCAACAGAGAATTCATTTTCCACAAAAGTTCAAAGGACATAGTGTACACTGTGCACCAGTGGAATGAGGAAGGACACCAGTATGAAGGCCAGAATACTTCTGGAGCGATGTGAAAAAAATTTTTTTTTCTCCTTGGTTGAAAAACAAAGTAAATTTAATTTGCATGTGTGAACATGGCACAGACAATACCACTGAGTACGGTGCTAGCTAACCAAGTGTCCAAAGCAGGTGCCTCTCTCCTGTTCTGGGGTTGGTGGAGTCACACTGCGTCCCACCCTGGATTCCTGGTTCTGACAACAACACAAAGACATTTTTCTCTCAAGGGTGATGTAATGTCAAATCTTAATCCAGAATTACATTGGGTGCAACACCAAAACTTAGACGTGCTCTTGAAGTCCCAGTGGAGTTCAGGTAAGGCGCACAGCCTCAGTCTAAGGGCAATCAACACAGTCCTGTGGACCTACAGACCAGATACTGGCAGGAGAGAAGTGGGATCAGCGTGGCTAGACAGCGAAAAGGAGAAAATGGAGCCTTTCCCGCTGTCTTTCTTCATCCTTACACCGCACTCCACCCACTGTAACTCTCTGTGCTGGAAGCATCACACACGAAGTTTCCCTCCACGTTCTTTCCAGCTAAACATAGCAACTCTGAAAAACACCACCATATCAACCTCTCCCACACCTGAGCTCTGACCACTGCCTATCTGTCTGTTTTCTAGAAATATCCCTGCTTTGGGTGTGTCTGAAACTCATTTAGCAGAAGTTTAATCTCCAGGTTGATAATGTTGGGAGATGGGGATCAACGAATGGTCCCTGGGTCCTGAGGACGGAAGTTTCATGAATGAGTCCGTCTCCTTAGGGCGGGAGTGGGTTAGTTATCACAAGAGTATCCTGAATCTCTCAATAGAGCTTCCAGTCAATGTCACTACTTTTTGAATTGCGGTATTGAGCAGTTAATGTCTACCTGAAGGGAAGTATGCAGTCCCCTTGTTCCCTGGCCTGGCTCCACAGAGGCTGGCAGGTATAAAGGCGGATGGGGAAGAGTAGCCGGGAGTGGCAGGGAATTCTCGGTGCCAGGGTAGCCTTGGGAAAGGTGCCAAGGAATAGGAGGCAGTCTGGCAAGAGCTTAGGGAAGAAGCAAGAAGACAATAGGCACCCCTACCTTGTGAACCACATCACCCCACTGTTGTGGCCCATTTCCTAACACTGAACTTGGTCTCTGCAAATGTTCTCCTCGGCTGCCTCGCAGGGGTGGAGTGATCACCTGGCACTAGCTTTGCTCCTTCTCAATCCCCGATTACCAGTCTCCTTTAGGTGACCTGCGCTTCTGCCAGCAAACCCATTTCTTTCTCTTTCCCAGTCTCCCTTTAGCCATACACACGCCTCTAGGTCCTCTCTTCTGCCCCGCAGGAACGCACCCATGAAATTTCCATAAGAATTTAGACGCTTGTGCAGTGCAATTCTTCCGGGGTCAAATTACCCAGTGGAGTTCGACTGTTCTCCACCACCTCAGCCGCTCCTACTTGCTCTTTCCCATACAGCTCCCCTCTATGGCCGCATATGTGTTTGAGTGGTCTAGTTCCTTGACAGAGAAATCCTAGTTCCAAGAAATTTAGAACAAACATCACAGCCATGAGAGAACTCTGGCAAGCCTCACTGACCTGTGCAAGCACAAGGCTTTGGAAACTTTCCAAGGCCACAAGGGGTGGAGACAGAGGTCTCTGAGGACAGGGAACCGGGGCAGTGCTCAGATCAAAACAAAGTTTATCTCCAGAGTTTAAAAACACAGCCTAACGCGGGGAACAATTGTATACAAGCACCTGTTTAATGATAAATTGTGAGATGACTTTTGTGATACGCTGGTCTTCCTTATTACATTTTGCTTCTGTTCGTGTTAAAACATTTTCCTCGCTTGAACAACTGATAAGATGTTTCTTGGCCGTGCATTTATACAGCTCTTTTGCAAAGAAGTCAAGCTGAGCTAAAGGTCATTGTAGTAAAAGGGGAACGAGCGGGCCCTGCTTTTCGTTCCGCCCGGCTCCCGCACGGCTAGCTTATACCCCGAAATAACNGGAGGAAGTCGCCATCTTGTAATGGCGTCCATAGGGCGCGGCTGCCCACAATCTATATGATCCCAGAGCCTAGAGTAGAGTAAGCGTTTGTTGGGATAGCAGAGGAACAGATTTAAACTGTTAAACCCTGAATCATTGGTAATATTAGAATGTGACACCTGGCGTGAATAACTTCATTACCGGGGACCTTTCAACCTCCAGCTCAAACTTATCTCAACCATGGCAATTTTCTCAAGTCAATACAATTCTCGTTTCTCCCCCTCCATAATTAGGATTATGATAATCAAATGAATATATGTATATAAATGGTACTGAAGAGGTCTAGGCATAAAATAAGCAATCAATTGATTCTTTAAAAGGTTTTGAAGTTGCATTTTAATTTATTTCATGCGTGTGGACACAAGCGTGCGAAGACTCACACAGGAAAGTGCTTGTGGGAGTGGGTTCTCCATGTGGGTCTGCGGGGTTGAGCTCAGGTGGTTGGGCTTGATGGCAAGCGCCTTTACCTGCCAGCCATAGTTCTCTTGTAATGCATATAATTCTGATTATAATCTTGTTTGAGGTTGCCTGGGAGTGAAGTCTGCCATCCAACTATGTTCTAAACTCTTCAGGGGCAAGGATTTTCTCCTAACTATCAGTAGAATGCGGGTGTTGTCCCTCTGAAGTTTCAGTGCAGATGACTATGGTTTCCCTTTGTTGTCCACTGTCGTCTCACCATAGACTTGTCTTTTGTTTAATTGTCCTCATAGGATTTATTTTCTCCATGCTGTCTCTATTTATATGTTTTCAATGTTGTCGAGTGTTCTTCATGACTTCCTTCTGCCTACTTTCTATTTCCTTTAAGATTTTTTCCCCTTATTAAAAATAACATTGCGAAATTTGCCGACAAATAGATGAAAGTAGAAAAAAGATCATCCCAGGTGAGGTAACTCAGACCCAGAAAGATAAATGTAGAATGTTTTCACTTATGTGTGGATATTAGCCATTAAATAAATAATAACCAACTTACAACCCATAGACCCAGAGAGATTAGATATAGAGGAAGGGACTTGGGGGATACATGAATGGATTTCCTTGGGAGGGAGAAATAGAATGGATTTTATGTGTGGACTTGAGCCAATGGGGTGCAAATCTGAGGATCAGTTGGGGAGAGGGAAGAGATATAGGGTTGAGAGAGAAGATCCAGGGTCAGACAGTAAGAATTGAGGGACCTTTGAGAGATGGTATGGAAACTTAGTGCAGTGAAAATTCCCCAAATATGTGAAGGTAATCCTACAGCGGACTCATGGAAATTCTCCGAACAACCCAGGCTGTTGCTAAGACAATGGGTTGGTCTCTATGTACTGACTGCAGAGCCCCCTTGCAGAGGATAACACCTACTCACTGACCATGAAGAAGCTGAGCTGGAGCCTATAAAGAGCCTTCACCTCTATTTTCTAGTGTCCTTGGTGTGGAAAGGTGTTGCGGGGAGAATTGTCTGTATTCTGTCAATCATGTATTTTAATAAAACACTGATTGGCCAGGCAGGAAGTATAGGCGGGTCAACCAGACAGGAAGTAGAGGTGAGGAGATGAGAACAGGAGAATGCTGGAAAGGAGGAAGCCCATTCCCCCAACTCCTGCCCAGACTCCGAAGAAGCAACATGTGATCTACCCCACTGTGAAAGGTACTGAGCCACATGACTAACTATCTATTCTTATTACCCAATTATTAAGCTATAAGATCTAATAAGAAGACTGAGCTAATGGGCCAATCAGTTTTTATAACTTATGGAGATCTCTGTGTGATTTTTCTCTGGGGCTTGCCGGCTGTGGGGAATTGGGCAGGGAAGAAACCCCAACAAGCTGGCCCCCTCGTGTTACAGAAAGGTGCTCTGCAGACTCCTGAAAGAGAAACAGGGATACAAAACCAGCCCCAAAACTTCTGTATATGTTCTGCCTACAAGATATTCTAGGGCAGTGGGGGCACAGAACGTGTGAGGGTAACCAGCTAATGTCTGATTTGACTTCAGGCCAACACCATGAGACAGAACCCATACTGGACACTGGGTGACCTAGAACCAGAAACTGACTAGCCCAGAAACCTAGTGTAAAACCAAATACTACACTACTGGTCTAAAAAAAAAAGTAAGAATTAAATAATTCCTAATGATAGGCTGTAATACTCACAGATGGGTGCCTTCTTCAGGCATCTTCAGAGAGGCTTCCTCCTGCAGCAGATTAGAACAAATAGAGAGACCCACAGCACAACATAGAGATAGAGAGAAACAGAGACATAGAGAGAGAGAGGTAGGGAGGAAGGGAGGGAGGGAGAGAGAGAGAGAGGGGGAGAGAGAGAGAGANGAGAGAGAGAGAGGGAGAGAGAGAGAGAGAGAGAGAGAGAGAGAGAGAGAGAGACTTTGGAACACACGGCTCTAAACGGGATGTCTCCATCAAATCCCTCCTCTCAGAGCTAAGAGAACCCCGTGGAAGAGGAGGTGGAAAGAGTGTAAGAGCAGAAGGGATGGAGAACACCAGGAGAACAAGGCCCTCTGAATCAACTGAGCCAGGCTCAGATGAACTCACAGAGACTGCAGCAGCAAATACAGAGAATACATCAGATAATCAAAATAATCGGAATGGCTACTGAGTGACTACTTGTCGGACAAAGGGACTCCTGTCTGGTACAGGACAGAGGAGGACAGTGTAAGGTGTCATGATACTACTCTGATGACACATAGCTTACACATTGTAACCTTGTAGTTCTTTTTAGCAGGCGTTCCACTCAGACTTCCAGACCAAACAGTACAGAATACTGGCCAGCGCTTAAGTGCTCAGCCCCCATGACTTTATTTAATACTAATCGTCATCTTCATAGCTTGTTTCGTCACTGTAGTCACACAAATGGAATACATGATTTCACCACATGAATTTGGGGGCTCAATTCAGTTCCTGGTAGGTTCATAGATGACTAGAATTATTATATCTTCTTTTGAATTATTCTGTGTAATACAATGAAAAGCCTTCTTTCATGATAATATTTCTTGTTCTGATTTACTTTGTCTGATATTAATAGTGCCACCTGAATTTTCTTGTGATGAACACTATCATGATTAATACATTTCTAACATTTTATGTAGTTCAAAAATTATTTTTAATTATGCATTTGTGTTCATGTGTATGCAGGTACCCACAAAAGCTAGAAGAAGGAATCACGGGAAGTTTTGAGCTGCCTAATATGGGTGCTGGGAACTGAACTTGCCTTCTACTATTGCATGTGTCATATGTTTGTATGTGCACGGGGCGGGGGGAAGTTTGAGGTCAGTGGACTGCTATTGAGAATCAGTTTTCTCTTCTATCATGTGTGTCCCAGGCTTGGTGGTAGGCCCTTTGACCTCTGAGTCATTTATCTTTCTGTTTTTTTTATTTGATAGAGTCTAAGGTCTTTGTCTGTTGCACAAAATTTTTTGATGTGTGAATTACTGCCATTGTGCTCATGGTTGGGTTTAAATTCACAAATTTGCGGTTCTTAGAAATTCCTCACCATTCTTTACTACTTTTGTTCTGGTCCTCTTTCTTTCTGGTGATCATGGGGAGGATCATGGACCACCTTTAGTCCCATTTTATTTATATTGATAGTTTATAGCTTCTTATTTTCTTATTAACTCATTTTTGTGGGAATATACTTAGCAAGTCAACCTTCAATTATTATAACTCTTTCTATGCAGCATATGAATTTTATAACATTTTACTTCTATCCCATAGCTTTTTTCTTTTGCTATGGATTTTCTTGTACATGCACCATGAACACCATGCTACAATGTATTTATTTTTGCTTTAAGTAACCATTCAAATCCTGAGGGTATTTGAAAAATAATATTTTTTAACATACTCCTGTATGTTTACCATTTCTCCTTGTATTCAGTTTGTTTTGAGACTTAACTTTTCAGATGTTACCAACTTCCTTCTGCCCAAGGAACTTCCTTGGGAAGTTGACCTCAGCCTTGTAAGGAAGTTCCCTTAACCTTGTTGAGGGTAGCTGTGTTGTCAATGAATTTCATTCATTTAGTGGTTTGTCTTTTGTTTGAAAGAAGTTTTTGGTAAAGAATTATTAAGTATATATTTTATTTTCTTTTAAACACCTCCAGCTTTCATAGTTTCCATGAAGAGTCATATCATGATGTCTCTCATTTTCTTGCATGATTTTAAGATTTTCATTTTGCTACTAGATTTTTTTAGCACGTTGGTTATGCAGTGCTTTGGAATGCAGTATCATTTTGAGGAATTTTAGAAATGCCCTTCCTAATCATAATTTTGTTGTTTACTAGTTGCTGGTAGGAACCTGAGCTGTTTCTGGCTCTGTGTGAGCTCCAGAGATTTCTCTGACTTCTTTCTTGCAGTCCCTTCTCTAGCTTGGGTCATTTCTTGTCATGTATACCCAACCCAGGACTCATCCAGTGATATATGGATTCCATGACAAAGCTCTACAGCTTTTTCTTCATGCATTTCCTTCCTCTGGCATAGCATGTTCTGAACTGTACGTTTCTCAATCTCCCTATCATCTGCTCCCTGCTTTTTTGACTTAGACGATGCTTGACTCTATCTTGTTGCCTGGAAACTGCCTATAGAATGTGAGAGCATGGTGAGTTTTCACCCTCTCAGAATTGTGGTATTTCAATGTTTCTACTCTAATGTCTGCAAACCATGGTTTCTCATGTTTCTCATACAGGGTGGTGCGCATGTGCTGAATCTATCCTCTTTAACTCCATTTTGGCTGGAAGCCTAAGTATTCTTGGGGATATTGATAAGTGGAACTAGATGATTCTTGATTCTTGGCATCTTGCTTCTAAAGACTAAGAAAATACTTCAGAGTATATGATGAAAACAATGTCTGTTAAGTTAACAAGAGCAACACATATATAAGCATGTCAGTAATTTCTATCTAATGGTAAACAGAAGAATCACAGAAGCTTGTAGAATTAGAAAGATTATGCAATATCATGAAATGGAGTCCCTTTCTCCTAGAGTCTCTAGAACATTTTAGAATTTTATAAAACATCACTTCAGATTTAGCCATGGCTGTTCAGACAGGTCATCATCATTCTGCCAGGCAGTTGGCAGGAAGGGTCAAAGGAGAACTCTGCCAATTGTCTTAATGTTGGGTGTAAGTGAAAAATAAACTTTAGTGTTCTTGCTTCATATGAGAAGATCATATGTTAAATTTCCTTTAAACACATTATTTCCTTTCAACTCAGTATTTTTTTAAACAAACAGCCTTTCCTATAAAACTGTTTTGATACATTCCTTTAGCTTTGACACAAATCTCAAGATATTTATCAGAGAATTTAGCATCTAAATCTTTCTTAAACATTAAAGCCTTACAGCAGCTGGCCTGATAGCATAGGCTTAGAAGAGCTGATTTGGCCCCTAGCCTGAGGGGGTGGTCCCAGCAGCTGGACTGACCAAATCAGCTACCACGCAGACCCACATCTAGGGCTTTAGTTGCCCCACCCCAAAATCTGCCCCATTTATGGCCTGCTAGAAAGTGTTAAGGGACTGGGCCAGTGGAACCATAGTGGCAGGAACTCCATGAAGCAGGGCAACAGCAGGATACCCGAGAGCAGTTTCCGTGAGGGACTAGTACTGACGGTGTGCTAGAAGCCAGAGGCCTTGGACCTGACCAACAACTTATTGCAATGAACATTTGCAAGGAAAGCTGTTTGAGAGAAAGGGTCTACACTATGAGACACAGCAGTTCCTAATGCCACTGAGATGAATGAAGAGGTCTTGGATAGGCAGAAAAGATGGAGGTGCAATTTTTTTTTAAAAATAATATTATTTAAATTTTCTGTTGGGGGATGCTATGAGCGTGAGGGACAGATATGGAGATCCTAGAAAATGTGCAGGATTAGAGTGTATGATGTGAAATTCCCCAAAAATCAACAAAAATTATGTTAAAGTATGTACAGCATTTTTATATGCACAGCAATGGCATTCAGGGATGAAATTAACACACATGTGAATGTATTATGTATCCAGCTCTATATGGGATATAAACACACAAGGAATATATGTATACAGCTCTATAAAGAATATAAACACACACACATGAATGTATGTATACAGCTCTATAAAGGATATAAACACTCACCCAAGAATGTATGTATACAGCTCTATAAAGAATACAAACACACACGTGAATATAACAGTTCAATAAAGGATATAAACGCACTCATGTGAATATATGTATATAGCTCTCTAAAGGATCTAAACACACACATGTGAATATATGTATATAGCTCTCTAAAGGACATAAACATACACATGTGAATATATGTATACAGCTCTCTAAAGGATATAAACACACACATGAATATGTATATACAGCTCTCTAAAGGATATAAACACACACATGAATATGTATATACAGCTCTCTAAAGGATATAAACACACATGTGAATATGTGTATACATCTCTAAAGGATATAAACACACATGAATATGTGTATACAGCTCTATAAAGGATATAAACACACACGTGCCTATGTATATAGCTCTATAAATGATATAAACACACACACATGACTGTGTATACAGCTCTCTAAAGGATATAAACACACACATGAATATGTGTATACAGCTCTATAAAGGATATAAACACACACGTGACTATGTATACAGCTCTATAAACGTTATAAACACACACACATGACTGTGTATACACCTCTCTAAAGGATATAAACACACACGTGAATATATGTATACAGCTCTATAAACGATATAAACACATGTGAATATATGTATATAGCTTTCTACAGGACAATGACTTTAACATTCTTTTTTTCATTAGTCTTTTACAGTACCTTGAAATTCCAAGTCAGATTACTCCCAATTGTGTGCACTTAGAACTATTTCCTGAGCGATGATGTGCAGATGCATTGCCGTGTCAGCTGCCTGCTGTGGGTTTCTAATAGTGTATATGGGGATCTTTTTTTCTTTCTTTTTTGTTGCACTTTAAACTATCTTCT
Organism: Bramus lutescens; assembly: GCA_001685075.1. Classification (NCBI taxonomy): domain Eukaryota; kingdom Metazoa; phylum Chordata; class Mammalia; order Rodentia; family Cricetidae; genus Bramus; species Bramus lutescens. Next base: position 204,058 of record LOEQ01001717.1, on the reverse strand, counting down.
ATATGTTAAATAATACTTAAGGTTTTATAGAAAGAACCCTAAAGATTTGTAGAACACATTTCTTATATTAACATTCACAAATATTAGCCATGCTTCTTAATAAAACTTTCTTTGACATAAATTTTTAACTAGCAATTATAAGAAATCTGCGTCTCTAAATCAAAGAGGCAGTTAAAGTCAAATGGCCCAATTACAGGCTTATTTTAAAAATGAATGAGTAAGAAAAGCCTTTTAGGTTCCCAAGATGCTATTGTTCTTTTTGCAGGATGTCAGGAAGATACTCAGTCTTACTTTGATGAGGCTTGCATTGTCTTCTCTTCCTATCAAATTTCTGGAGGCTTTTTATTTGCTAGGAAAAAATTAGAAAGCTCCAGGGAAGTGAGAAGTAACAGGGAAGGAGTTTTAAAGAATTTAGAGATGGAGAAACAGAAATGACTGAGCTGGCTTTTGCGCTCTGAATTCCATTGTGTAGGATGAGCCTCTCCATCCTCATCATGAGCGCTGGCAATGATTAATGATGGATTGCAGGCTTGCACATGCGATCTGATATGATTAAGGGAAAGAAACAATTCTAAAGAGAGAGCAGTGTGATTTTCCTTGGTTGTTGTACTGATTTCTTGCTACTTTAATTGACCATCCACTTAAAAATGCCATCAGATATAAAAAAGAGAAGCAATTCCTGTGAATTGATGGGATAACCATACACATCTTACAAATATGTGCTATTTTTAATTATAATCATAGCTTGCATTTTTTATATGCTACATTATAGGTTCTTTTTTTTTGAGACTGCTGCAAATGTAAATTGTGCATTGTAAAACTTTTCTTTTTCTCTCTGTAGCCATGGCTGTCCTGGAACTTGCTCTGTATTCCAGGCTGACCTCAAACTCAGAGATCAATCTGCTTCTGCCTCCCAAGTGCAGAGATTAAAGGCATGCACCACCACTAGTTGGCTTAACTCAAATTTTTAATACGTAGTTTCAAAATACTTTTTATTCCAAAACCTTTTCTAGGGATAGATTTACATAAAAATAAGGGTAAATATTGTCACATTTCCTAAGTAAAAGTATGTAACTGAACATTTCCTGTCCTGAAGATGCTCAGTCCCAATTTCCTGGCAGTCATTTTCCGAATTGTCACATAAAGGCTTATATTACTTATAAATTCTCAGCTGATAGCTCAGGCTTGTTACTAGTTAACTCTTACACTTAAATTAATCCATACTTCTTATCAATATATTTCCACGTGGCTTGGTACCTTTTCTCAGTACAGCATCCTCATCTTGTTTCCCTGCATTTGCCAGTGGCTCTCTGACTCTACACTTCTTCTTCCCCGAATTTTCCTTGTCTGGCTCTCATGCTCAATCTCTTACTGCCCAGCTATTGGCTAGCTTTTATTTAACAATGAGCATAGTACACAGCAAAAGTACATAATGTGTCTCCATTTAAGTAGTTAATCAGTTGATTTAGCAGTAGACTACCTTATTTGACACACATTCTCCACATTCTTTGTAGGCTACAGGAATATAGAGGGAGTGTGAGCATTTACAAATTCATGAGAGACGTGGAGGTGGAGAATGGTTTCTGTGTGAACGTTATGGAGGAAGAGGCTTTAGCTCCTTTCGGTTCTTTTCTCAATTATACTTCATCCATTTCCAGTCTCAGCCACCTCTCAGGATGGTTATGTAGCAGCTAGATGAGTCTAGTGCAGTTAATATTTTTATGGCTATTTAATTACTCATGGGTCAACCTGCTACTGTACTGTAATCATCTTACTGTCAGATTTCATTCAAAAATTTTATTTTACTCCTTTTCTTTTGCTCCTGATTTTTCTATATTCTCATCACACTTTAGACCAACTTTCCCTCAACTGTGTGAATAATTTCTAAAATGTTTTTTGGATGCTGGAGAGATGGCCCTGTAGTTAAGAGCATTTGCTGCTGTTGCAGAGAACGCGAGTTCAGTTCCTCGCACCCACGTGACAGGTAACTCCAGATTCAGGGGCTCTGACACTCTCTTTTGACTTCTGTTTGCAACAGGCATGTACATGGTGCATATACATTTTTATTCATGAATAAAAATCATAATGGAAAGTCAAAATGCTTTCTGGGTATAACAGGAATTTCTTTTTCCTACCCTCTCACCCCTTCCTCCTGTTTTCATCGCTTCCTCTTCCTTCTTCTTCCTCTCCTCTGCCTTGTGCTGTGAATAGAGATGAACACATCATACACTCTCCACAGACACTAGTCTCCTTAGTGTTAACCCCAGCCCTGGCATTTTCCTTAGTCATCTCCTATTGCCCATGTCCATTCCTTCAGTCCCAAGTTCCCTGCCTTTTCTCCCTTAGTTTATTCTCCTGTATGGGAGATTACCTCCTCTAGTAGCCTTAATTATTTGTTTTATTGTTCTTTGAAATTTTCATTTACATGGCACCATGCTGCATGAGGACACTTTCATACACGTGTGTGTTGTGTGTCTAGCATATTCCCCCATACCTTCCTTTTCTCTCCTTCACCCTTCTTACTAATACCTGTGCTAATACCCATCCTATTAATACCCCATTTGATTCCCAAGACAGTTTCACGTCTACTCACATGTCCTGTCTACATACCTGATTTTTTTTAATATTTATAGAATCTCTAGGAACTATAAATGAGAGAAAACATATAATTATCTTCAGTTGTATTCATTTATATACAAATGACGTACTTCATTCTTCTTCATGGCTTAATACTTGATACATGGCTATATACTTGATCTTTAATACTTGATACATGGCTACATACTTGATTTTTAATACTTGATACATGGCTATATACTTGATTTTTAATACTTGATACATGGCTATTTACTTGATTTTTAATACTTCATACATGGCTATATACTTTATTTTCTCTATTGATTCCTCTTTTGTTTGACATATAGCTTGGATCTACAACTTAGATATTGTGAATAGGACTAAAGTAAACATTGATGTCCAAGTATTTATGTAATAGGTTGACCTGGAGTCCTTTGGGTATACAGAAATGGTATAACTGGGCCAATTGGTATATCTATTTTCAGTTGTTTTAGAATCTCCACACTGTTTTACATAGTGCTTAAACTGGTTTACATTCCCACCAGCAGTGTATAAAGGTTCCTTTTTGTCTATGTCCTTGTCAGCTTATGATTTTATTTTTATTTATTTTTTTCTTTATGGATGACATTCTGACTATAGTAAGATGGATTCTCAATGTGGATGTATGTTTACTTGATGGGTAGTATGGTTAATTTTTTTATATGTGTATTGACCTGTCTGTTCATTTTACTTCCCGTTTGTCAATTGGATTATTTAATTTTTCTTACTTAATTTTTGGTTCTTTTTTAATTCTAAATGTTAATTCTCTGTCATATGTACAGCTATAAAAATTTTCTCCCAGTCTCAGTTAATTGTTTCTTTGCTCTGTGGAAACTATTTCATTTCATACATTCCCATTTGGGAATAGTTGACAATGGGTTTGAGCAACTGAAGTTCTATTTGGAAAGGACTTGCTTATGCCCGTGTCTTCAAATGTTTACCCTACTTTTTAAAAAAATAGTTTCAGAGTCTCGAGTCTTATAGTAAGGTCTTTGGTCCATCTGGAGTTGACTTTTGTGCTGGGCAATACATGGTGATGTAGTTTTATTCCTCTACATGTGGACTCTAGTTTTCCCTGCGTCATTTATTGAACAAAGTAGCCTCTTTCTAGTGCCTACTTTTGTCATTTTTTTTTCTGGAATAAATCAGGTGGTTCAGCTGTGCAGGCCTGTATTTGGGTCCTCATTCTATTTTGTTGATCTACATATCTTTTTGGTTCCAGTACCATGCTATGTTGCTTAATATGGCTCTGCAGTGCAACTGGAAATTGAGTATGGTGATACTTTCAAATTATTCTTTATGCTAAGGATGGCTTTAGGCATCTGGGTCTTTTGTGCTTTCACATAAGCTTTAAGATCGTTTGTTCTCTTTCTGTAAAAAAAATGCCTGTGTTACTTTTCTCTTTCTGTGCTTAAATACCATGATCACAAGCAATTTAAGAAAGAAAGAGTTTATTTTGGCTTACAGTTCCAGAGGAGTCCATAAAGTTCGGTGAAATAGAAGCACGTGGCTAGAGCAAGAGGCTTGGTGATCACATCCTTATGCACAGGAAACAGAAAAAGCAAGCATGAAGTGGGGCAAAGTTATAAATTTTTTTTTCAAGTTGAAGAAAAAATTTTTCATGCAGTATATCCTAATCATGGCTTCCCTTCCCTATCTCCTTCCAGATTCCCCCCCATCCATCCAATTCCACACCTTCATTATCTTTCTCTTTAGGGAACAAAAAGGTAAATAAAATAAACAAACAAACTAGAATTTAAAAAAAAACCAGAAACGAAGACAAAGAAAAATCACCAGAAACACCCCCCACCAAAATTCATTAAAAACATAAAGCTGGAAACTGTAATATACAAGCAAAGACCAGAGAGGTACAAAAGCAAACAGAAAAGCAAAAACCGAAAACCTTGCCTCCCATCATCAGAAGCAGGCAAGAGAGCTGACCTTCTCTCTCTCTCTTACCAGTGCAGCATTTGGGAAAGTGGGCCTTACAGCTCCTGCAGACAGGACAGCAGAGCTGACCCCACTGACCTCTGTTGCCAGGGGTGTAGGTGAGAATGTGTGCTTGGGAGATCTGACCCAGCATTTCATCTGAGGGAGAGATCTTCCTGCCCCTGCCCATTCACTGCCTGTGTCAGGTGGGAGAGCTGGTTCTGAGGTCAAGAGAGTGGGAGAGCTGTCTTTGCGGCCCTCAGGGGAGTGGCCCCTGCATTTTGCCTGGGCCACACAGGAGAGCTGGCCCTGATGGTATAGGTGTGTGGGTGAGCCAGCCCTGAGGGTGTGAAAGCAAGAGAACCTGCTGTGCCCATTGCTCCTTGCTGCATAGGGAGAACTAGCTGGAGAAGGGCTGGAGAGCACCCTGGTGGGAGGATGGGGGAGATCTGGCTTGGCCAACCCTGCAGACACCCAGTCATAGAACCAGGGCTATGAATTGGTTTACCCCAACAGCCACTCTATCTATCATCTATTGGAGTACATTAAGGGGCCACTCTTGCAGATCCAAAGCTATAGGATCTCCATCACACAAGGTAACAATAGAATACCCAAGGGGAGTCTCAGTGAAGGCCCAGTATTGATAGTGAAGCAGAAATCAGAGGCCTTGAACCAGGTCAATGACACGTTGCAATAAATACTTGCAACTTAAGACATATGAACTAAAGGGTATACCATGTTACTCACTGTGTTACACTACAGTTTTCATGACAAGGTTTTTCTTTCTCTTTTCTTTTCTCTTAAATTTTATTTTATTTTTTTTGGGGGGGGGGAGTTACAAGGGCAGACAGCAATCACGAAGGAGCAGGGAGATGAGTGGGATTAAGATGCTTGGTGTGAAATGCGCAAAGAATTACCCAAAAGGTTTTTTAAAAAGCCTAAAGAAAGCAGTATGAAACAAAATTGTCTACAAAACAACATCATTTGCTTTATGCTGTTTATCTACTACTTGGTGTGGAGTGCAGTTTGTACACCCAGTGATAATCCACCAGAGAAAACTACCTTTCCTTTCAAGCAGTAGTCAGTTGGAAGTAGCTTCTTGGTTAGACATGGGGCTTGTGTCCACTTTCCCACCTCGGTTCTGAGACCCCACCTAGCTTGAACCTGTGCAAACCCTGTGTCTGCTGCCACAGTCTCTGTGAGTTCACGTGTACATCAGTCCTTCTGTCTAGAAGGCCTTGTTTCCTTGGTGTCCTTCATTCCTTCTGGCTCTTTCAATCTTTCTGCCTCTTCTTTTGAATTGCTCCTTAAGTCCTGAGGGGAGGGATTTGATGAAGACGTCCCACTTAAGACTGAGTGTTCTAAATTCCCTCTCTCTGCACATTGTCCAGATGTGGGGCTCTGTGTTAGTTCCTGTATACTGCAACAGGAAGAGTCTCTGATGATGACTGAACAAGACACCGATCTATGGGTATAAGAGAATGCCACTAGGAGTCATTTTATTGCTAGGTCCTTTAGCAGGACAATAGCGTTTGTTTTCACCTAGGCCCATGTCCTATCTAGTCTCAGGTTCTTTGCCACCTGAGCAATTTCTATCTCATGGAGTGAACTTTAGAGCCAATCAGAAAGTGGTTGGTTACTTACACAACATTTGTGCCACTGCTGACCAGGGTATCATGTAAGCAAGCCACCATTATAAACTTCAAGTTTCATAAACTCTTAAAGTCTACCTCCAGTGACAAGCTTCCTCTATCAAAGCTCCATCACCTTGAAGTTCTTTCTATAACCTCCTCAAAAAAGCTCCACCAACTATTCAAATACACAAGCCTACTGGGGAAATTTCTCATTGAAGACAGCACAATGTCCTTGAAATGTTGAGGGAGGTTGCATTGAATCTATGGATCACTTTTAATAGCATAGCCATTTTATAATATTAATTCTTCCAGTTTAGAAGCATGGAAGGTATTTCCGTCTCTTAGTGTAATGGTGGATTGAATGGAAATGGGACTATAGGCTTATATACTTGAATTTGGTGCCAGTTGGTAGAACTGCTTGGGAAGGATTAGGAGGTATGGCCTTGTGGGAAGAAATGTGTCACTGGGGGTGGGCTTTGAGGTTTCAAAAGCCCACACCAGGCAGTCTCACTCTTTCTGCCTCCTACCTGTGGATCAGGATATAAACTTTCAGTTGCTGCTCCATCTCAATGCATACCTGCCACCATTCTCCCTTCCGTGATGATCATGGACTAATCCTCTGAGACTATAAGCAAGCGTCTAAATGTTTCATCCTACAAGCTGCCTTGGTTCGTATGTCTCTTCACTACCATAGAACAGTAACTAAGGTGGTGTCTTCCTTGATTTCTTTTTCAGTGTTTTAAATTTTTCATTGTACTGGTCTTTTATTTCCTTGGCTAATTTGATTGTATACTATTTTGCATTATGAAGGGGACAGTTGTGAATGGAATTGTTTCACTAATTTTTTTCCCTCAGAATGTTGGTTCTGGCAGGTGGGAAGACCATTGATTTTTGGATGTTTATTTAGTATTTTTCCACTTTGCAGAATATATTTATTATCAAAGAGTTTCCTGGTGAACTTGTTAATGTATGTTATATATAGAATCATATCATTTGTAAATAAGGATGCCTTGACTAATTTTTTGGTTTGTATCCCTTTTATTTCTTCTCATCTTTGTGTTCCAAATAAGTCTTCAAGTATTATGCCGAATAGGAGTGAAAAAAGTGGATACCCCCCTTTTTTTAATTTTAGGGTAATTTGAGTTTTTCATCAATTAATGCTGACCATAGGTTTTCCTTTATTATGTTGAGATGTTTTCCTTCTATTCCTAATTTCTTTAGGGCTTTTAAAATGAAAGGGTGTTTGATTTTGTCAAAGGCCTTCTCTTCATCTGTTGAAATCATCATGAAATTTCTGTCCTGAAATGATAGTTTACATTTATTGAATTGCCTATGTTGAATCATCACTATGGTTTTTAAATGAAATTGTGTTAATCCTGCTGAGTGATCTTTTTGATGTGTTCTTGAATTTAGTTTGCAAGTGTTTTATTGGACAGCTATGTAATCAGGTTCTCATGAGATTAATTTATCCTTCTCTTTCTTTGTTTCTTTTGTTGTGTTTCTTTTCTTTATCTGGTTTTGGGTATCAAGGTGATACTGGCTTTATGAAAAGAATTTGATAGCATCCTTTTCTTTGTATTTTTATGAATTAGTTCAGGAACACTAGTTTTTAAAACCTCTTTAAAGCTCTGGTAGAATTCATCTATGAATCATCTTGGCCTGATTTTTTTCCTCCCAAAACTGGGAGATTCTTAAAAGTTTTTATTTTAAAATATTTTTTATTATTATTTTTAATTATGTGTATGGGCATGTAGGTATGTATAAGTAGGTATGGGTGCTTGTAGAGACAAGAAATGTCAGATTCCCTTGGAGTTGGAGTTACAGGCATTTGTGAGCTGTACTTCCTGGATGCCCTCTGGGAGAGTAGAAAGCACTCTTAACCACTGGAGTCCAATTAGGAGATTTATTTTTCTTCCAAATTTTAATTTTTGTTTTATATTTATGAGTATTTTGCCTGCATTTATGTCTATGCATGTAACACCTGAGAAGGCCAGAAAAGGGCATTCGACCTGCTAGGACGGGAATTACAGTTAGGAGCCACTATATGGATGCTGAGAATCAAACCTGAGGCCTCTGGATGGGCAGCCAGTTCTCTTGACTCCTGAGACATCTCTCCACTTTTCTCCCCAGTAAGGAGACTTTTTTTTTTTTTAAAGTCACTACTTTATTTATTTTTGGTCATGGAGAAGCAGTGAAAGTAGAACATCTACAAAGAAAGAAAAGTAAAAAGCCCTGAGGCAAAAAGCAGATAAAGAGAAACAGATTAAAACAAGAGCTTAGGTAAGACTGAGCATTCATAAATAATAACAAGTCTCTGTGCCATGATTTGGTAGCTTGTTGGTGGCCCAAAAGAGAAAGCCTGGTACAGAAATCTATATTGTTGCATGTGGGCATTTTAGATGGGCATTTTATGTCAGTGAACTGTGTACACTCTTGGTGCCCTCTGAGGCCAGAATAAGGCATTCAGTCCTTTGGAACTGAAGTTACAGATGGTTGTGAGCTGCCTTTTGGTTGCTTGGAATTGAATTCTGTTTCTTTGGAAGAGTATCCAGTGCTCTTAACCACTGAGCCATCTCTCTGGCTCTAGAATACAAGTTTTAAAGGTATGTCTTAATGATTTCCTCCATTTTATTGGTATCTGCTTTAAAGCTTCCTTTTCCATCACTAATATTATTAATTTGGTTCTTGTTTCTATTACTTTGGCTAAGGGTTTGTTGATCTTGTTGACCTTTTCAAAGAACCAACTCTTTGTTTCATTGGTCAACTTTATTGTTTTTTATTCATTTCTCTTTAATTGATTTCTACCTTGATCTTAATTAATCATTTCTATATTCTGATTTGGGATTTGGCTTTAAATTTTCCCCCCAAAATTATAGGTATATAATTAAATTAATTATTTGAGAATCCTATAATCCTTTTTTTAATATCTGCACTTGGAGCTGTAGACTTCCCTTAGGGCTCCTTTCGTTGGATTCCATAGTTTGGGGGATGGTGTTTGTTTTCACTTTATTTCTATTCTACACATTATCCATTCCCTTCTTGACTTCTCTGATGACCTACTCATCACTCAGTAGGTATGCTATTCAGTCTCCATGTGCTTATGCATGAGCTTTAGTTTCCCTTGCTAAGGACTTGATTCCCCACCCCCTCCCACCGCTACCCCAGTGTGGTCAGATACCATACAAGAAATTATTTCAGTTTTTCCTATGTTTGTGATGATGTATTTTGCATCCTATGATATGATGTATTTCAGAAAAAGTTCTATGGACTGCTGAGAAATGTATATGGTGTAGTGTTTAGATGTAATGTACAGCAAATATCTGTTAGAGCTATACAGTCTACAATGTTATATAACAACCATGTAATATAACATATGTTATGTAACTCAGATGTTTCTCTGTTTATTTTTTTTGTTGAGATGACTTGTCTATTAGTGAATGTGGGTACTGAAGTCACCTAATATTATTATGTTTGGGTTAGTCTGTGTCTTGTTTCTTTACATCTAGTAATATCTGTTTTATGGAATTGGAGACATTCACATTCATGCGGATATGTTTAAAATTGAAATGTCATCTTGATAAATCATTCAGTTAATCAGTATAAAGTGACCTTTATCTCTTCTGATTGATTTTGGTTTGATAGCTGCTTTGTCAGATATTAGAATAGTGACCTTTGCTTGCTATCTAGGTCCATTTGCTTGGAATACCTTTTTCTCCCATCTCAGCCTAAAGTTTCATCTGCCATTGATAGTAAGCTTTATTTCTTAGAGACAACAACAGGTGTATCTTATTTATCTTTTTAATCCACTTGACTGGTCTGGGTCTTTGGGGAAACTGAGATCATTAATAGATTTTTTAATGAAAGTCAAGTGCTAATTCCTATCATTTTGTTGATGCTGTAGTATTTAGTGTTTTCCCACCTCTCATTTCCTTAACCACTATTCTAGCCTGCTCTATTCTTTTCTGGAACCCTTATTGATGTGTTTATATTTCTCTTCAGCCAAATTGGTTCATTCATGTATCTTCTATAGGACTGACTTAGTAGTTTTGTATTCATTTATCCTTTTTATCATGGAATGTTTTATTTTCTCCTTTGAACATGACAGATAACTTTGATGGGTATAGTAGTCAGGCTTGGTGGTTATCTTTTAGAACTGAAATAAACCATTCCAGGCCCTATAGGCTTTTAAAGTTTCTACTGAAAATCTGCCATTATTTTGATGGGCTTGATCTTAGGCTAGGACTTGCAGTCTTCTGCAGTTTTCAACACACTTTCTTTTTTTCTATATATTTAGGGTTTTAACTATAATATGATGTAGGAAGTTTCTGTTCTGGTACTGCCCATCTGTACCTGAAATTTCTCCTGTACCTGGATGGGCACCACACACTCTAGATTTGGACATTTTCCTACATTTTCTTGAAATATTTTCTATGACCTTTGCATGAAATCCTTTGCTCATGATTCATAGGTTTTCGTATTTCACCATGTTTCGTAGATATTGAGTATTCTGTCCATAGTGTCTCATGAACACATCTTTGCAATTATCTGAATGTTCCTTCTGGTTTCACTACCTTGCCATCTAGTCATAATTTCCTCCCTGTAAGTGGGCCTTAAGTTCAACCAAACACCTGTTCACAGGTGTGAACCACCTAAGGGGAGAGGCTACCTGTTCTGAGCTTGTGTGCTGTGCACGACTCAGAGTGAACACAAAAGAGATGCTCAAGCCAGGTAGTGGTGGCAAACACCTTTAATCCCAGCACTCAGTAAGCAGAGGCAGGTGGATCTTTGTGAGTTCTAGGCCAGCCTGCTCTACAGAGGGCATTCCAGGACAGCCAGAGATACACAGAGAAACCTTGACTTGAAAAACAAACAAACAAACAAACAAACAAACAAACAAACACCAAACCAAAGAAACCCCCAAAATCTAAAATACAAAAAAAACAAGCAAGCAAGCAAGCAAACAAACAAAATGAGCTCAACAATGAGCATTGCTTGCTTTGTCCCATGTGTTTAGTGAAGTTTCTTTTGCTTTGATAGTCTGCTCACGCACCATCAATATTAATACTAAGGGCATATGTGCATGTAAATTATTAACGTGTTCTGAGAAATTAAATATTAAGAAAAAAGTGTAAAGTCATATTTTAAAAGATACATAGATTGGCTAAATGCATACATGAGAGTATTTAAAGATGAAAAACTGTTAACTCCAAATTATTAATGGCAGAGCCATTTGAAGAAATTATTGCTCTTTTCCCAGTTTTAAACAAACAGACAACTCAATGACAGACTGACTTTATAATACTGAGCATATTTGCAAATACACAGGGTGGAGGCGAGGAAAAAGGAATGTTGTTGATTTTGGAAAGTGCTCCGGATGGTTTTATTTGGGTGTTTTGGCTTATAATCATCACCAGAAAAAAAATTATGGGTGCTGGTTTTGATGAACCATTTTAAAAATTGGTTTTGTTCTACACATGCTCAAGGTTATGGGGCACATAGGTAATAAAAATATGAGTCTTTACAAATGACTCTATGTGTCATTTTCCCTTGTCATTTCAGTTTTTCTCTGTGTGATGTTGAGGCAAAGATTAATCCACTTTAGTTCTGTTTCCTGCTGGTTGGAAGACTTGACACAGAGAAGAGAGGAAAGAGGGAAGGAGCGCTCTGCTCACTGCCGTCATGGCACCCTGACTGCTCTTTAATAAGGCTCAGAGTTCCCCAGAGACCCTAAGACTAGTAGGTAAGGTATTGCTCTATTCTGTGTATGAGTCCGGGCACAGCCAGAGATGTAATGACGCCAGGTCTCCTAGTAGATGGGGTTTAGTCCAGGGAATGGATTATATAATGATAGACAGGAGCCACAGTGGGTTTTCCAGGTGGGAAGCAGACCTCAGAAAAGAAGGGTTACCTGGCAGGGGGCTGCAACTTCTCAAACCATGATAGATGACAGAGACAGATATGGCGAACTCTAATTATTGTCTCCCTCCCGATATTAATATCCCAGCAAATTCTCACATATTCCCAAGCGTCACACAAAAAAGCATGAAAGAATCACCCTCAGGTTGAGGTAGAGCAAGGAAGAGGCAGGAAGAGCATATATTGGCCAGACACAGGAATATTGAATACATTTTAGGGAATTAAACTCATGAAGCTTAAGAACTACAGAGAGGGCCCAGGGATTGAGAACACTTACTGTTCTTGCAGAGGACCAGGGTGCAGTTCCCAGCACCCATATTGGGTGGCTCACAGCTACCCATAATTCCTGTTGCAGAGTATTCCCATCCTCTTCTAGCTTCCTCAGGCACATGTACTCACGGTGCACATAAACACACACACACACATACACACACACACATGCATGTGCACAAGAGAGAATAAATAAATAAATCCTTGGAAAGCATCATGTGGGTTAATTTGTGACTCTCCCTTCTATCTGACATAATCCTTACACATACTCCTTCCCTAGCATTTTCAGTGCATGTATGCACACGTGTTTGCCTGTGCATGTCTGAGGTCTTTGTTGAGGTTATGGCCCAGTCATGAGAAGAGTGCAAGTGATCATTTTAAGAGTGCATGCAAAGTGACAGCTAACGCTCCAGATTTCCATTGGCACTTAACATTTGCACAATGCCAAGACATCTGGTCATTCCCATTAATCTTGGCGTGATGTTCCTCCAGTTGTCGTTTGTGTTCAGTACATAAAAACATCTGTCTAGGTCGCCGGCACTTTGATTATGGCTGAATTGGCTGGTTGTTTAGTATTGTGCAGACTGCTGTTATGACTGGCCAAAGATGAAACAGAGCCAGCCACAGGGAAGACCAATAACCAATCTATGAAAAGAAACATCTGTATTGGAATTTCACTGGAAAAGATGAGAAGTTGTTTCTAAGATCTTAGAGTCTCAGAAGAACCTAGACTAGACACATTTATGTCTAGGTCTTTCTTCTGTTTCAGCTTTCTGTAACCAGGTGTTCCTGCCTGTGGATCCGCTATCCGAGGCTGCCAAGGCAACTCACTCTGAAGGCAGCTGGCTCGAGGACCTTTAGTCTAATAATTTTGCCTTTATATGTCCCTTCCTGTCCTCATCATCAAATTATTGGTCCTGTCATTCTGAGAATTGTTTCCTGTAGTGGACTCCTCAATTGAATCTAAATATAAGTGTCATACTCATGAAAATGCTTGTGGATGATGCCATGTTAATAATTAGTGTTCAATTTTCCCAAATAGGGATGTGGTCTCAAATGAGACTTTATTTTTATATTGTATTTGTTGGAAGCATGCTTGCTTGGACATGGAGGAGTGTCCTAGGAGAAGAGAGTCGATTGTACAAGTTTGTGGCAGGGAACCTCAGCTCTCAAAGTGTGGGCCAGATCAATATGAACCGTGGTTTTAGCCACCGAGAGCAGTCTTTGAAACTTTCTGAAACATTCCTATGCTCTGTGGAGGTCAGAGGAGGTACTAAAGTTTCATGGGGCGGCATGAATATGTGTGTGAGTGTTTGTGCATATGGTATGTGAGATGTATGGGAATGCAAGATGCATGATATGTCTGTTTACATGTGTGATATGTATGGTATATGTGATATGATGTGTGTGTGATTATGTGATATGTGATGTGTGTGATAAATGTGTAATGTGTGTGTAAGATATATGATGTGAAGCCAAGGATAATGGCACTGGGTTTTGATTCTACTGCATGGACAGGCTTTGTGGAAGCCTAGTCTGTTTGGATGCTCACCTTCCTTGACCTGGATGGAGGGGGGAGGACNGGGAGTGGGGGGAGGGGGAGGGAAATGGGAGTAGGGGAGGTGGAAATTTTTAATAAAAAAAGATGTATGATGTGTTTGTGATATATGCACATGAGTTGTGTGATTGTGTGTGCTGTGTATGATATGTATGTGATATGTGATGTGTGGTAGGTGTGATATATGACATGTATATGGCGTGTGATATATGTTTGGTGTACAGGTGTGTGACGTGTGTACAATATGTGTCTCGTGTCATATGCGGTATGTGGTATATGTGTGTGTACACGTGCATGTGTGCACACATGTGTGCATGAGTGATTCTATAAACTCTAGGACATAAGCACAGTTCTCGAGAATCCATCCCCCAAAGCAAAATGGAAGTGAGATGGTACAGTTCCTTTCACAGTGTCAATTTCTGCAGCCAATCTTAAGCAATCGTAGGAACTGGAAGGAATGGTATCAGTCAGGAAAATGTCCAAGATGCCCTCTGAAGACTCAACAACAATGGAGCTTATTAGGGATGGGGAACAGAATGGGGGTGGTTGAAGACCTGATATATAAGCAAGAACATTCAAGTTAGTTACTTAAATCAGGCTTCCTTTTATACCACATGTGTTAAGGCCCAAGAACTCCAGCTAGGGCTCTAATATATTTATCTTTTATCAGATCTTTGAGTGCTTTCAGCTCAGTACGTATACCAATGGCAGCAACCTTGTATCACACCAGGGGGAAACTAGTGAAGGAAACACACATTTACACAATCATTTATGTATTCTTCAGATAATATTTCATAAGCCTGCCTCCTATCTCCTTGCTTTAAGACATAAGGACTTGGTGATGCACACATATCATCCAAGCATTTAGGAGGCAGAGGCAAGTGGATCTCTATGAGTCTACTCTGGTTTATATAGAGAGTTCTAGGCCAGCCAGGGCTACATCATGAGCTCCTGTCTTGAATATTTCTATACAATTATCAAAAGTCGATTGGCTGATGCTGGGTAAGAGAAAGGCATGAAATCTGAACATACCCATGAAATCCAGTGGTTTTATTTTGTTTGTTTTTGAGAGCAGGCTTTGATACATAGTTCTGGTTGTCTTCCAAATTACTATTTAGCCCAGGCTAACCTCCAACATAACTATTTCCCATTTTTTGCCTCCAATGTCACTGTATTATAATGTGTGGGCCACCAGACCTGATTTGCTAAGTGTATATTTATTAGTTCATTATTTGTAGTATTTTAATTGAATAAATATTTAATAAATGATAACTAATACAATCTTATTTAATAATTAGATAGAACTAATAAACAATGGGCTAGTTAATAGTTTTACTACTTAATAAGCCCATTTAACAATTTTGTTCTCAGTTCTTACTATGTACCTTACACTCTCCAGGGCTCAAGGAGACTTTTGTGAATCCAGCAGTTTTTAAAATCTACTATACGAAAATCAGACTTATCTTTTATTTTGTCTGATATAACAACTCAAAAATGTTAAAGACAAAACTGCCAACATTTGTAAATTAGAAAATAAAATTTTCCATAAGAATGATCATATTCTGAATCATTGGAGAGTACTTTCATGTTCTCAAGACCTGGGTGTGTGTGTGTGTGTGTGTGTGTGTGTGTGTGTGTGTGTTATAGTGCCCATATCTACAAGAGCTTTGTATGGCTAAGGAAAGATTTCAGAAATGCAAACATCAAATATATAGCTTTCATTTGTTGAGAAGAATGCCAGCCTCTATTTAAACCATCAAAATTGCAGTCAGGTGCTGGGAGAATCCTGTTTACAAGGCCCCCAGAGTTCAGCCCTCAGATGGTTTGGGTTAAGATGTAGTTTCCCTTCATTCTTGTGCTGATGTTTCTGTCTGACAGTGTTTCTGTCAATCAATGATTACCAAACCTCTCTGTTTGTAAAACAGTGCTTGTCTGTTTCATGTTTGTGTAGTATCTTTACAATAATACTTCAAGTTTTAACACTCTTTGTTGAAAACTTACTGCTTTACAATTTTTCTGCTGTATATTTATTTTTATCTGGTTATGGTGTGTGTGTGTGTTTGTGTGTGTGTTTCTATTGCTTCCTTGGGGTTCTTTCTGTTCATCTCTTCCTTATGATGACAGAGAGCTGCTAGAACGCCTTTATCCTACCATGATATTAAGGATTAAACTTATTATAAGCTAGTCCTCGCCACCTTGTCTGTACCTTTCTGGAGTGAGAGTTCATGCTAATGTCCACTTGCTGTAGCTGCTCTGCCATGCCTAGAACAGCTAGGTAATAAACTATCTCAGGACAAACTGGTTTTGCACCATGGGAAAGAGTGCTATAGAGCAAGGTGAGTCCCACTGTGTCAAAGGGGAAGGAACCAAACCGTCTGTTCACAGAAGACTCAGAACATTACCACAGGCATATGCCAGGACTGGGAAGCTGGTCTTTATGAGAGGCACTGGAGCCATTGCCTCACCACTGCTAAAGCATCAATTGCAAAGCAATTTGGCCAACTGCTTCCATGGTGGGAGGTTCTGATACCTGTGGATTTTGACTTACACCAATTTCCCTAAAGAACTCCTAGGCACCCAACTCTTAAAAAAGAACACAGTAGGCTGCCGTTTGGTCCTATTGACTGTGTTCTCTCTACCTTACATTAGCTTTGCTCATAGCAGTAGCATAATTCATAATAGCCAGGACCCGGAAACAACCTAGTCTGGAAACTTCAGAAACAACCGAAAAATGGGTAAAGAAAATGTATGTGGCACATTTACACAGTGGAGTATTCAGTGGTAAAATACCAGTGACATCAGGACATTTGAAGGCTAATGGATCGAACTAGAAAAAATCATCCTGA
The DNA here is from genome assembly GCA_001685075.1 of Bramus lutescens. NCBI lineage: Eukaryota > Metazoa > Chordata > Mammalia > Rodentia > Cricetidae > Bramus > Bramus lutescens. The sequence goes on along the minus strand of LOEQ01001717.1, from coordinate 187,289 downwards.
GTGATGTAATGCAGACCAGATTGACAAACATTGCATGTAACCACGCATAAGTGGATATTAACTGTAAAATAAAGAATAACCATATTACAGTCCACAGACCCAGAGAGGCTAAATAACAAGGAAGGGCCCAAGGGGGAATGCATGGATCTCCCTGGGAACGGGACATAGAGGAGATCTCCTGGGTGGACTGGGGGGACAGTGGGCATGAGAACTTGAGAGATCAGGTTGTAGGGGTGAATGGAGAGGGAGAGTACTGAAAGATGACTGGAAGCAGCAGGGGATGGCTTTTCAGGCTCAGGGAGAAACCTAATGCAAGGGAAACTCCCACAAATCTGTAAGGATAACCCCAGCTGAGACTCCTAGCAATAGCAGATAGGTAGCCTGAACTGGCCATCTCCTGGGATCAGATTGGTAGAAACCCAATGCAAGGGAAACTCCCACAAATCTATAAGGATGACCTCAGCTGAGACTCCTAGCAGTAGTGGATAGGTAGCCTGAACTGGCCATCTCCTGGGATCAGATTGGTAGAAACCTAATGCAAGGGAAACTCCCACAAATCTATAAGAATAACCCCAGCAATAGTGGATGTGTAGCCTGAACTGGCCATCTCCTGGGATCAGATTGGTAACTATTTCAAGAGAGCCTTCATTAAACAACTGATGGAAACAGATGTGGAGACCCACAGCCAAACATTAAGCTGAGCTCAGGGAATCTTGCTGAAGAGAGGAAGGAAGTATTGTAGGAGCCAGAGGGGTCAAGGAGATCACAAGTAAACAAATGATTGCCTGACTCATAGGAACTCAGAGTCTGAACCAACAACTAGGGGTCCTGCATAGGACCAACCTAAGTCATCTAATATATTGGCATTTGTGGAGTTTGGTCTGTTTGTGGGACTCCTGACAGTGGATCAGGGGCTGTCCTTAGCACTTTGAGTGGCTCTTGGGAACCTAGTCCTCATACTGAATTGCCTTGCCCGGTCTTAATACAAGGGGAGCTGCTTAGTCTTATTGTAGCTTAATATACCATGCTTTGTTGATAGCCACAGGAGGCTTGCCCCTTTCTGAACAGAAACAGACGAGGGGAGCATTAGGGGGTGCAGAAGGGAGGGGGAGGTGATGGGAGGAGAGGAGGGAGAGGAAACTGCGGTTGGAATGTAAAATAAATAAATAAATAGAAAAGAAAGTTAAAAAAGAACATAGTAGGCCCACCTGTACATTGTGTTTTGAATTCCTATTATTAAAATCTACATTTTGTTTTCTTATTTCTCTCTCTTTAGTAGCTTAGACTGGGCACAAGCTCCTGATGCTCTTGCTTTTTCTATTCAAGTGCTTGGATTATAGTCATACACTACCGTGTGTGTGTGTGTGTGTGTGTGTGTAAAATATAGCAAAAATACAGAAGAATAGGCCATAAATTTCAGAATGAGTGATTGTGGGGATGGAGGAAGAGCTAGAGGGAGTGGAAAAGGTGCAAATACAGTGTAGTCATGTGTGGAGGCCTCAAATAAAAAAAATAAATAAATAAAAAGGAAAAAGAAGAACAGTAAACACTAAAAGAAGATTTTAAAACATAAAGCCACCAAAATCTGAAGCCTCTCTGGGACTTTGACTGCTTTTAATCATCTCTGAAGCTACAGCTATGCTTTCTGGAGAGCACCAGAAGTTCCTACCCTTCCCCTTGTTCAGCTGGGAAGAATGACGCTAATTTTGAAAGAATGGAAAAGACAGTCCCAGCTGGCCATTCTTGGTTCATTTAATTAAAAAATTGTTATGTTAGTTTTAGTTAAAATGTAATTACACCATTGTCCCTTTTCTCCCTCCAATCCTTGTAATCCTTGCCTTGTGACCCCTCTCCCACACCCATAGCCCCCCCAAAAAAATCCATGCCCTTTCTTCTGGTCAAGAAGCGAAGTCAAAGGACAGTAAATCTAGAACCCTTGTGAACTAGTCCCTTGGATTTATTTCTTTTTTGTCTGTGCTCAGATGATATTCACTGTAACAAACCTATTTACTGACGAATGAAATTCTTATTTGTCAATTTTCAAATCCCTGTTTGTTGTATTTCTCTTAGTGAAGATTACTGCATGGAAAATCCATTAGTTTTTGATGACTAATTCATAGGAGATCCACTGACTATCGCCAGGTTTGTGGCTGTGGTGTGTGTGCTTCAGAATACACTGGGTGAGCATTCAGCCATAATCACCATACTTCTGGCTTCTTTTGGCTCTTATCTCTTGACAGTGGGCTTTTGTTCTTCTTTCCTTCCTTTCTTTTTTTTGTAAGATTTAAATTAGGAAGTAAATAGAATGTTAACTCAAATATTTTTTCTGTGTTTTTTAATATTTGAAAGCATTTCTTTATACAGCTTTACTCCCTTGATTCTCAGCTTCATAGATAGGTACCCTTAGCTCACAACTGAGAGGCAGAAAGTATCCGTTGTTTGTTTAAGGTTATACATTAGTTTAGTGTCAGAGGCCATTGTCAGGCTTAAAATTCTTTCTTCAGAACTTGGCCACCTGGATTAAGAATATCAGGAGTAGGTACTGGCCTTTGGCTCAATTAAACTTGTCTATTTGAAATACAATTGCTTACCCTACAACCCCTGTACATGGAAATGGCACTCTTGTTTAGAGCTTAGGCGCTGAGAACATGGACGGTGATAGTGAATATGCATAGATAAGTGAATGACTCATTGATTGAAAGGAATACATGATACTAAGAGGCTACTTTGGTTTTCTTTTGGAGCTTTTTGAGATAGGGGTCTCACATGGTCCAGGCTAGCTATGAACTGCATACTTTGTGGAGGATGACCTTGAACTCCTGGTCTTTAAGCTTCCACCTCCCAGAGCTAGTATTGCAGGCTTTACTATCATACTAATCCTCACATGCATTGACTAATATGCTGCTTGTCCCCTTTCCTTATGCTTTTTTTTATGCCTAGAAATGACATTTGAAATGATGGATTTAGTTTTAGACATTAATGGATATTCCCTATAAAAATCTTTCCTTTAAAATCTACTTCTTTATTCTGCTACCTTACAAAACATCAAATTAATGTCTCCTTGGACTTTGATGTCTCTTGAAACTGGCGGTGACTTGAGTATATTTTGTGTAATAGTTCATTTTTTGCATCTGGGGGCCTGCTTTTGAGAGTTCATCTTATAATTTAGTCTGGCACATCGTGGGTCCTCACAGAATTAGTTTCCTTAGCTTGAAAGATCTGCCCTTGGGAAGATCTTGGGCATTCACTTTTCTTCTTCCCTAGGGAACCTGGGGAATTGCTCAATAGCCATGCAGCACCATATTCAAACCTATGCCAGCCAGTGCAGCGCCATTAGGTATAGCATACCCAAACCGTCACTCCACTCCATGGTCTCAGCTACAGCATTCTTTGCCCCCCATTCTCTGGCTTTAGATTATCTCAGGCAGGCTGTAGATCTTTCCCTTGGAGCTTTGTGTGTGTGTGTGTGATCAGTGAAACTTAAAGATGCTTAAAAGATGAGCAAAGCCAAGGACGTGGTGGTGTTCCCGGTCTACACAACACTATGGGGGCACATGGTTACTGAATGATAATTCCCATAACTCTCTCTCTCTCTCTCTCTCTCTCTCTCTCTC
>LOEQ01001717.1:170932-183436 GCA_001685075.1 Bramus lutescens | reverse complement strand
TTCTTTGGCTATTGGTTTTGGCTGCTAGTTCCAGATGAAATAATGGGTAGGTTCCTATTTCGTGGACTGTATCTTTATCAACTATATCAACTTATGGTGTCTTACACTCCCAAGGGGCAGGCAGTTGGAAGTCTTTGCCTTTGCCATGTCTGTGCTGGGAGCAAGGCTGTACACACCATGACAAATGGATGCAGCTGGAATGAGTCTCTCTTTTCAAAATCAGAGCTGCTGGGGAAAAGGCTGTGGCTTCTGAGAGACTGGAGACAAATGCAGCAAGCCCTGTATGGACATCATTTTGCAGTTTTATTTCACTCCTACAGTCACCATCAGAAGAATCACAGATTCCAGGAAAGCTCAGGCTCCAGAATGGGCTGGGTTCTAATAATTTTTGGAATACTGCACACATTTTCCCTTTTATAAAGGAAATTTTATAAAGAATTGCATATAAAAAGTGACTAAACATTCAAGGACTTTCAGGGTTAGAAGCCAGTGGTTTTCTGGTAAGTCTGCAAGCATTATCCTAAAAACTCTGCTTTCTAGAAACTTCTAAAATGACATGGGTGTTTTTTTTCACTCTAACACATTCCACCGAATAATTTCCCTCCTGACTCTTGAGCTGAATTTTGAGCAGACCTCAAGGTTTTAGTTATTCTTCCTTCTCAGGTACTGAATGGTCCTCTAGTCATTTAATGATATGAAGAGTCCAGGCCAGTATAGTTAGTTATTCAAACCTACTGCCTTAGTATTTCTCCATCCCTTAGCCAGGACTGGTCCAAGGACGAGAAGCCTGCAGGGTATATGCACACGCATGTGTGTGAAGGTGTTTGGCTCCTCCCACAATACAGTATGTTGAAAGGGTGGGTTGAGGAAGTTATATAGATCTAACTGGTGTGGCTTGAATTTGATATTATAGATGTCAAAGCTAATTAGTATCTTGGGGTTTGGGCATCAACTCTCCTCCTGAGATCCCCGCTGTGACTATGATTCTTGTAAGAGAAACGGCTTCTGCAGCGAATTTTTGGGACATTCCTCCTATCCTTCTACAGGCCAAACTAAAAAACTGTGTCTTATTAGAGCCCTAAATTCTCCTAAACTGTGGGAGATGCTTGCCAGACCCTTCCGGTGTCACTGGACACCCTCTTTGTCCTTAAGGCAAAGTCATCTTTTACCTTGGGAGCCATCCCTCCCGTAACTCTGGGCATCTGGTTCGTCCACAGTTCTTCGGCTCCTAGACACTCAGTCTGGAGATCATTAGTGCNGTGCTGGGGGGCGTGGCTTCCCAGCCGGAGCGGCTCTGCACAAGACCCTTCTCACTTCACTCTCGGAGCTTTAGACAAAGCTGAAATAGAAGCAGCCGATTTCTAATCCTGTCATATGTTCTACCGCAGCAAACCAAATCTTATTGTCCTTTGCACCAGGTCCTAGTAAGAGTTCCCTTAATGGTCACCATTCAGGTTCATTTGACCACAAGTGGCATTATGAGAAGAATGGAAAGTGATTGGTAAAACAAACAGAACACAAACCCGACTCTTTATAAATTTGGCTGTGTTGCATGACAGGGGACATTAAATGGCAAAGAAGTGCGAAAAGTGCAATATTTTATGATTTGGAAGGAGAGGAAAACGAAGGCATGAAGGGAAGCTTAAGGATAGATGAAGTTGCTTTGACACCTATTTTAAGCTGATAGGTGATGGAAGGAGCAGAAATCGTGTGTAACTTGATACAGAATCTCCCACTTAGGCTATTACTGGTCCTTAGAGATACCTTTATTTACAGAGGAAAACAGTCTTTCAATTAGTCACCAGCTTTCATCGACCCCGACAAGCAGATTGAGTGTGTCTTCTGACTCTGAGTTATGAAATTGGCCAGGATAGGAGATTTCCCACCACAGATAGCAACCAAGGCTCTTATTAAACACTTACTAGTATACCACAGCTTATAAATAATAAATGGCCTAAGTTCAACTATCATTTCACGAAGCATAGGTTTTATAGAGAAATGAGATTTCACCAGGCAGGGTAGAAATGCATAGACTATTTGAAAATGAACTAGCAGAGAGAGTGGTGGTCTTGGATATAAAGTGGATGGCTAGATGGGGGCGAATACAGGACAAGGATCTTCATATGCCTACAGTGGTCAGGCTGAATAAACAATTGTAAAGTTTGTGGTGGCCTTACGAATGCTAGAACATGATGGAATCTCTGAAAAGTGGAAAGGAAGCTTCTCTAGAGATATTAAAAGAACACATGCTACATTCTAACCACTTAGCCTTTCCCATAGAGAACTAGAGCATGTGTGGAGAAATCAGAATCAAGTCCGCTATGGGAGGGGCTACCATTTCCCTTTTTAATCTATCACTAGTTAGTTTAGTATAACGGAAACAAAACGCAAACTTCCAGTTTATTTACTTCTCCCTTCTTACCTTCATGCTATAATCCTGTAAAATGCCTATGAATTATTTTTATTCTTGTGTGTATGCTTAAAATGTTGTTTAGTAAACATTTTTCTCATTATTAAGGGTAATTTACATTTAAGTTTATAATACTATTAGTAGCTTGATAATTTCATTTTAACAGTCATGAGACATTCAAAGAAATGAAGACTTAGTTATATTTCTAAAGTTGCTCATTCAAATTCCAAGTATATGGAAATGAGGTCTCTATAGAAAATGTAAGATTATTAGGGTTATTATGCGTGGAAGCCATTGTTTCTTTGAAGCGACCCACCACTTCTGGCTCTTATAATTTTTTCACCACCTCCTATTTTGTATAGATTCCTGACCCTTGGTGTGTATGTGTGTGTGTATGTGTGTATGTGTGTGTGTTGATAAAGACTTCCCATTTAGGCCTGAGTACTCAAAAGTCTCACAATCTCTCAATATTGTCCAGTTGAAGGTCTTTGTTGTGTGATATGTTGGCTTTGCTCTGACAAATAAAGCTTGGTTGGAGTCAGAGGGCTGAGCTAGTCAGAGGGCTGAGCTAACTAGAGGGGTTTGGAGGACTGTAGACAGAGAGGAGGTGGAAGTAGTGAAGTGATGCCGAGAGAAGATCTCTGCCCTTTGGGAGGAAATGAACGGAAAAGGGAGGGGGTGACTGTGACTGTGACTTCTTGGGTCTTTCAGGTTCTTACCCTGATATCTGACTTTTGATTTTTTACTGATAAAGAATGATTAGATAAGCCCTTCAGGTCTCTGTGTTGATTATCATCTACCGCAAGAAGTTTTTCTGGTAAGAGTTGAGGGATGCTTTGATCTATGAGATACAACAGTATATTATTATTAGGGGTCATATTATTGCTATGTTACTATAGCAAAAGAGTAGCCATACCTTTCCCCATAGGGTCCATGACTTATCTAGTCTAGGGTCCTTGGCCACTTAAGAGTGTTAGATATGGGTTCTATCTCATGGAGTGGGCCTTAAACGAGAAAAAAAGGGGGATTAGATACTCTAATGACATTTGCGCCACTGTTACAGTGGTGTGTCTTCCAGGCAGGTTGCTGTTGTAGTTTTCGGATTTTGTAGCTGAGTGACATTGATGATTGCTTTTGGTTCATGGTGTTAAGTACCTTACAGTAAGACTGAAGCATCTACCTGTATATATAAGCTCACAGAGACTGTGGCAGCACACACATGACCTGCACAGGTTCAAAACACACAAAAATTCCAGCACAGAGAAGGGGAAGTGGACACAAATCCCCACCCCACCCAAGAAGCTGTTTATAATTAACCCCTGCTGGGAAAGGGAAAATCAGTTCTGATGGCATGTTACTGGGTAAATCTACCAAACTCTAGTGCCCAGGAATAGTTGGCCAACACAGAAAGCATTCCATGTTTTTTTGGTATGCTTTTTTTGTTTTGTTTATAGTTAGTTAGCTTGTATTTTCCTTTTTTTTTGATTTGGTTTATATTAGATAAAGAGAGATGGGAGAGTTGGGTGGTCAGGGAGATAGGCAGCTTATGGAAAGAGTTGGAGGAGTGGAAAGAATATGATCAAAATATATCATATGAAAAATTAAATAAAAATAAAATAAAGAAAATATAAAGTTAGTATGTGTTTAGGGAAAACTTAGAATGATTGTTTCTTTTAGAATGTCCTCAAATTAGTTTCAAATAGCCTTTCAAGTACAGGTCTTTGTTACATTAATCTGTAAGGATAAGTATACACTGGTCAGGCAGCCATTTCTTAAAACAAGAATTTTCCATTACAAAATATCTTGACTTCAGGATATTAGATCTCTATATATTTATTAAAAGTTAGAAATCAATGAAATAAGTAATAATAATGCCCAGAAAAGTCTTATTAAATGTAAAGCAAGTATAGTTCTTGCTAGAAAAATTCTAAAATGTCCTAGTATTCTCAAAGGAAAACAACAACAACAGCAACAAACTAACTCCTTGTAACTTGTCCATATTGGGTTTCATGGTCTAAGTTGATGAGGACAACCGACCAGGTCTCTTCCTCAAGAGGGCACCAGATCTTACTACAGATAGTTGTGAGCCACCATGTGGTTTCTGGGAATTGAACTCAGGACCTCTGGAAGAGCAGGCAGTGCTCTTAACTGTTGAGCCATCTCCCCAGCCCCCCATAAGTCCCTATAGTAGTCCTAAAACAGATGGGAACTGAGATGGACGCTGCTGACAATGTTTGCTGCCCACAGTACATGCTGTCTCCAGCCTAAGAGAAGGATTTCACGAGTGTTCTGCTGGGATGAGCCGGCCAGGAATACAGAAGGGCGGAGACATTTTGGTGTGCAGATGATGAATGGTAAGTGCCAATTGTATCATGATAATCTAGTCTATGATGTTGACCTCCCTAGCCCAGCAGTGCTAAAAGGCAAGTTATAGAAATGGGTGGGGGGGTGTCTCAAATTCTGGGTTTCTGGCTCCCATAAGTCTGCCAGGTGTGAAAATGAGAAAAAAGTGGATGCTTAATTTTGGTGAAAAATTGAGGAAAAGAGAGATCAAGTGTTTTAAGATCTGATAATTTAGGTTTACTTCAGCCTAGATTCTGGGCTTCAGCTCATAACCCCAGAATTCCACTGCAGAAGAGGTTAACACCCTGTAAATTCTGTGTATCAGGCCAGAAAACTGTGAAGAATGTCACGCTGGTGAGCTAAGGTTTAAGTATTAGACGATTTCTGGCGTCTGGAAGTATCTGAGAGGAAAGATAGGACTTGAAAAGGAGTTCCAAATTGGACTGCTCCCTCAAAGGCTGACAACTGTGACTGTCATGACTATATGCATGGACAGGCTTTGAGAAGTACTGTGTCCTGTAATAAAGGCCAGACAGGGTTAACTGTATGCCCAGAGGCAATGGGTGGGTCTGTGTGGCTTTGCCAATGGGTCCATACCAAGTGTATTTCTATTGGGGAGGAGGGTTAGGTGGGGTTGGGGGAAGTTGAAATTTGTTGAGTTTAATGTATTATATGTTCCAAGCCAAATGCCCAGCTTTTTTGGATGAGGCTGCTTGCATTCCTAAGCCATTAGAGATTCCAGTGTTTTTAAACTTAGCTCACATTCCTTTTGTGTAATATTTTTAATCGTTGGCGCTTATCCTGTCACAAGGCACGACTTGGTTTTTAGTGTCTGCTTTCTGTGTTGATTTAGTCTTTGATACTCCAGAGCATATATCACCAGTCTACATATCCCTTCACAACGTTGTGAATATTCAGTGGGCACTCATAGGCTTCCATCTCTCATTATTTGCATCTGAGAAAGGTTGATCGCTTTGGATCAAATAGGATCAGATAGGAAACAGCTGTGTCTCTGCCCATAATCAGAAGTAACAAGTGATTAATGAACTCTGGGAGTAGCCCTCAACTTGATCCCAGGAGGTGCAGTATAAATAAAATATGAATATAAAAAAGATAACTATTCTACCTTCACCTCATGAGTGGAAGAGCTTGAAAGTGTGATTCTCACTGCCTTCCGGAGTTCTCAGTGAGAGTAAACTCAAGCTGCTGGTAATGAGAGTTGGCTAGGTCAACCATCCCTGTTTGTATTCCTCTCCAACTTTCTATCTTTACAACTTCCAAAGACACTATTAGTGTTCTAATCCTTGCTTCAGAGCACCCTACTGGGAAAATGCAAGCTAAAACATACTGCTAATATGGGGGGGGGGTTTCCACATCTTCTTCCTAAACTTCTCACTAGCAAGTCAGAGATTTAAAAAATATTATGTAAATATATCAATAATTTCTACTCATGCTAGATACACAATGGTTTTGAAACCCAACAAAGCTTGTTGAAGTTCTAAATAAGTCGTGGTAAGGGTGTCAAAGGGTCTCAGTGACCTTTTGGGAATGATAATAGCTAATCAGGTTTGGAAGATTACCTGGCAGTGATGATGCTCATACATATATTGTAGTATGTGTGTGTGTGTGTGTGTGTGTATGTGTGTGTGCTTATCCTAATACTAAAGCTATGAGGTTATGATAACCATTCCATTTTTGCTACTATGAATATGAATGGGGCTAAGAAGTTTGCCCCAAATCAGTCAACTTACAAAAGTCAAAACTCAAGTTCAAACTCTTGCTAAAGGCACTTTATTAGTTTGTTGTCTGCCTTTATGGTTTCTTTAAAAGAGATAATAGGTATGTATAGGAACACTGTCCCACTGTCCAGGAATGGAGTGGAGGAGAATTCTGAGTGCTTAAGAGAAAACTCCAAGACAACAAAACAAAGCCTTGTGACCTCAGTTTCGTCAAAAATCACAAATTTGTTCTTGAAATCTGCTTTTGTGGCCCTCCCAGGTGTATCAGATAGGAGTGAGTTTATTTTAGATTATTCATTACAACTGACTATTTCTATTTACCTATATGTTTCTACTGAAAAACATGTTCTTGCCAAGTGTGGCTTGTCCACATGTATGGCTTGTCAGCCAGGTGAAGCTTGTCCTTGTGATTGTACACTTAAGTGACTCCTCTTAAACCTTAGAGTGTAAATTGTCTGATGCTTTGAATAAAATTGGCTGTTGCATGAGACTTTAGTCTGCCTCATTTATCAGTTCCATTCTCCCAGGTCCCTCTGCCTCTAGAGCAGTAAATAGTATGTAATCAACACTATTAACTTAGAAATGTGATTGATTATTTCCTAATCTTATAATGGTACAATTATAACTCATCCATTAAAAGCTGAAGTTGGGTATAAATCAGAGACAAATTCAGAAGAAATCACCTTTAGACATTCTTTTATAGTAGTGGCATTACCCATCAAGAAAAGATAGGAAAATAGGTCAGAGTTTTAAACGTGTGTGTGTTTGTGTGGGGCATTGTTATTGGACTGCAAAGATTAAGTAGATTATTATCTCTAAATGGCATTGCAATTTGGGGCTCAAATTTGTTGATTCTGGAAAAACTGAAATTTAGTGCTTCTTTTTGAGACTAAACTGTGTCTTCCTGTAATTTAAACTGACATTTTGATGTACTGAAATGAAGAAGAAGGACAAGAAAACAAATTGGGCTGCTCTATCAGTTCCTGCAGGGTTTAGAAACCTTAATTTAATGTGAACTTGGAGGAAAGGTGAGATGAAGAAAGAGCTGATAGGAACAGGAAGAAATTGTCCAGGAGCAATGCATAAATTAAATACAATTTTTAAAGCTCAAAGCCTAGTGTTCTCTAGCTCCCTGCTTACCATGTCTGGCTACCTGTGGTTTAAACTATGGAAATATTTCACCTTTCTTCCAGGGTCGTCAACATTTAAAGGTGAGAAATCTCCAGCATAGACATCTAGTTTGCGGAGACAGATTTTCTTTACATTAAAACTGGAGGTGTTATCTCATAGATTAAATATTTGACTCTTTTTATAACCACGGGATATGTATACTAAAAATGATTGTCTTCAGATTCAAGCATTAGAACATCTGTATTCATGTCTTTCAGGCTGGTGGAATTTACTCTTCCACATAAAAAGAAATTTGAAACAGCTGGTTATTAATAGTCAGTGGGTTAAGGTATGCACTCCAGTGTCTTGATCTATGAACTTTCTTACCCAATGGCAAGGGGCAATGGTGGATTTAGCAATGTTATGTTAAAGACAGAAAGAATGGGGAGCAATGTGGACCTTGTTTAGGTCTCTTTACCTAGACTAGATTACAACAATAAGCACTAGCTGAAATGGAAATCAGGCTAGCAAATATTTTATTGTCTTGCCCTTGTGTTGGAAAGTGAAAGCAGTAGAATTTCGGAACAAACATAAAATTAATCCTGCCAGCTGGCCTTTAATCCCAGCACTTGGGAGGCAGAGACAGGTGGATCTCCATGAGTTCGATGCCAGCCTGGTCTACAGAGTGAGTTCCAGGACAGTGAGGGGCTACGTAGAGAAACCCTGTCTGGAAAACCAAAACAACAACAACAAAAACAACAACAAAACAAAAAACAACAAAAAATTAACCAAGTCAGAGTTGTCATGTGGTGTCAGTATGTAAAACAGGATAAATATTAAGGTTTTTTTTTTTTTAAAGAAAAACAACAACCAGATTTCACTGAAAAGGACTTATTGCTCACGGTGGCTATCCAGAGTTCAAGCAGCTGTGCCCAAAGGTAATGTAGCCCTATCGTTGTATATTTTTCAACATTGGTGAGTGGATATTTGACTAGTCTCTTGTGAAAAAGATTTAAGCCTTATATTGGTAAGAGGCCGATATTGGTACTTTTAAAGATAGTCATCAAATCTTTAGTTTCCAGGGTGAGGTAAGTTTCCCAATTTCTTGCAATTTGATAATTATTTTCTCTTTGTGACGTACTTATCTGTCATCTGCACTGACACATACTCACTTCCCTTGAATCTTAACATTAATCCCACACAGTGAGATAGCTAAGCCATGTCTTTGTCTGCAATTGTAGTCACATCTTAGGAAGAGAGTTTTTTCTTCCTTCCAGAGCCCTTGGCAGAATTGACACGAGAATGCTTCTGAAAAGTGAGAGAATTTTAAAAGAAAAGTAAAGGTGTTTAATGATATGCATTTAACCTTTCAAAGGCTTTGCTAACCTCGCCTACCCTGTATTTAGGACACAGTATGAGCTCCTTCATATTTTGATGTTTCCTTTTGAAGTCTACATTTATGAAAAACTCTTGCTTGGATTTTAGTCTATGTTTATGAAAGGTGCATTATTTAAAGAGAAAAAATCATGTGTAATTATTTGAAGTATTGGATTAGGTAATATGGAAAATTCTGAAGTTTCTCGTCATAGAGGCCAAATTAAAATGGAATAGGACTGAATTCAGTCTGAAAAGCTAGGGGAAAGATGAGGTTCATGGTTTCAGGACTGCATTGTATTTATCAAACTCTGAAGTCGCAAGACTACTCATTATACCTTCTAAGTCTCAGGACAAAGAATTTGTTTTTATGCTTTCCTTCTCACAGATGGCACCAGAAAAGGTAAATTTGTGAGACTATGAAGAATAAAAGATAAACTTAAGGTAAGAATTTCACAATGTTGATATACCAAAAAAGCATTAAAGCAAAATAAAAATTGAGATATGTCCCTCATTATCTTTAAGGCATTATTAAAGAGTTGATGACATTCATTGTTGGGGAACCCCTTTCATTTACTCGTGGTAGGACTATAAAATGACCCAAGTAATGTGCAGGATAATTTAAAATTTATCTGCCAAAAGCTCTAAGAAATGTAATAATATTTGACTCAGAAACTGTACCTTCTAGGATTTTTTTTCCTCATGAAATCTTGATATGTGTAGAAAAACTATAAGCCAAAGACTAGCCGTATGGTATTTGCAATGGTGGAAATGTTTTCATGTCCAAGTCAACAGTGTCGGGGAAGGTGGTAAATGGGAAACTAGGGGCACTCATAAAGTGATGAGCTATGTAGACTTGAAAGTAATGTGGTTCCTGACAAGGAGAACTGTCTCTGATACACTGTAAAAGAAGCTATAGAATACTATTATAGCCTGGATTTATTACTATTACACTCTTCACATTTATTTTCTTATAGAGGTTTTATGTTACACATGCAGAGGTTAGAGGCCAACTTGCAGGACTTGCTTCTCTTCTTCTGCCACATGCGTTCTGTGGCCAGAACTCAGGTCATTAGACTGTCAGCACGTGCCTTAACTCACCAAGCCACCTCACAGTACCTTCTAAATCAATTTTTAATTTAAAATAGTTTTATAAGTGCATTTGCTTTGTGAAGTTGATACTGATTTAGGGACTATTCTATTTAATAAAAGTTGCATTTTGCTAAGTGTCTTAAAAATTCCATCATCTAGTCTTGATAGCAACTATTACTACTGAGACTATGGGAAAGGAAGTTAGTGAGAACGGAAGTGGTCTTGATAGCAAGCATTGCTTCTGGGATTGTGGGAAGGAAATTAAAGGATACAGAACTAGAAATCAGTTTACTGCTAGTTCTCATCCTTTCATGGGCAATTTATAATTTTGGCCCACAAAATCCAAGGTTTGTTTGTATGGATAGTCATAAGCTTAAAGATGAACTGGTATTTATTAGTACTAAGTACTTCTATGCATATGTGCCACCTAAGTCTTTAGTTGTCAATTTATTACCATCTTTGTGAGCTGCTTTTTTAAAAGTGAGTGACTTGGGGATGTAGCTCATTGTGAGTGCTTGCTTAATTTGCACAAGCCTTGTCTCCAACAACCCACAAAATCATACAGGTCATGGTGGCACTTACCTGGAGTTCTATGCAGTCCTGGGACTCAGGAGTAGGAGAATGGACATCAGGAGTTCAAGGCCAGCTTGGGTTACCTGAGACACTGTTTCCTAATGAAACAAAATAAAAATAGACGTATCTTTAAGTTATATCCCAAGCACAGTATCCTTACATTATTAAATTTACTGAATTATTTTACATTAGATTTCTTACTATATTCCATTATGGGAGAAAAAGAATCTTCCCCCTCTTCGAGTGTCCTGCCATAGCTTCAAAGAGCATTTCCTTTCTCTTCTTCTCCAAAGGGAAGATTACCCAGAATGATACTCTCTTTGGGGTACTCATGAGCGCTCTCTCTCTCTCTCTCTCTCTCTCTCTCTCTCTCTCGTCAAATGAAATGATCATGGGCTTATCTTCCCTAGACTTAGTGACAGTTGATAAAGGTCTTGCTTTAGGTGAGAACAGTATTTCCTGTTTTACATAAAAATGTTTTGTTATGATTCTTGCATTTTAGTTGGTAGAAATCAGTGCTGAGTAGAAGTAGTTGGTTTTTAAAAAAAATTTTCCTTATTTAGAAAAACTTGAATATTTATTTCATTTTAAATTCTGTATATATGTGTGTGTGATCATAGTCATACATAGAAGAAACTATCTGGCAGCAGATATCTCTTCCTGGACAATGGGCTCTTTCAATGATCTTTCCTCCTCATCCTTCCCTGATCCTTGTGTTGTGTTGTTGTTGTATCAGTTGGGGATCCTACAGTGGGTTGTTATCTGCATTGTGACCAGATGTAGTTTTCTGTAAGCGTCACTGTCTGCTGTAAAAAGAACCTTTGGTGAGGGTTGAGAGCTACACTTATCTGTGGGTCTAACCGCGAGTATTTAGAATGCAGCTAGAAATTATACTGGCTTAGTGAAGTGGCAGTAGTTAGCTCTCTTCTAGGGTCCATGACCTTACCAGCCATGGATAGTGTGTAAATGGAGATTGCTTTTGTTTCCCAGCTGCCTAGACCTGAATAATCACATAGAAACCATATTAATTACAACACTGTTTGGCTCAGGCTTCTTATTAACTCTTACATCTTAAATTAACCCATTTTTATTGTTTTATATTTTACCATGAGGCTCATGGTTTATTAATTCTTGTTTCTTGGGTGGCTACATGGCGTCTTTCTCCTTTGATGGCTATGTGGTGACTGCCTGACTCCACCTTCTTTCTCCCAGCATTCAGTTTGGTTTTGTGGCCTGCCTGTATTCTGCCCTGCCAGAAGCCAAAGCAGCTTCTTTATCAACCAATTAAATTATTGCATACAGAGGGGAATCCCACATCCATAGTGTGCTATGCTTATTGTTCCAGGCATGAAATCCTTCCTGTTGTGCAGGCCTTGAGTTCATTTAAATGGCTGTTGTTCGCTCCTAGAATCTAAGTGCTACTATTACATCTTTTGGGTTATCTTGCCATTCTAGACATTGTTGTTCATGGGCATTGTAGTTGTGTAGGACTATTGATTGCTTTTCTGCCTTGGTGGCTTATATAGCTTCTTCAGGCAACATGAAAGCCAGCCCTCAGGGAGGAGGCTTTCAGGTCAGTTCCAGTTCAATTCCCCTAAATCCTTTGTCTGAAGTCCATGTTGTCTTCAGCAACAGGCTCTTAACTTTAACTTCAGGGGGGCAACCAAAGAGGGTCTCTTGGCTCCTCTGACCAATAACTTGAAAGACAATTTCCCATGCCTGGCACTGGGGGTTTTGTTAGATGGTCTGTGACTCTTGGGGAAATATTGTCATCATAAGACAAAGAAACAATCTATCATCTATCTATCTATCATCTATCTATCCATCTATCTATCTATCTATCATCTATCTATCTATCTATCT
>LOEQ01001717.1:127609-145314 GCA_001685075.1 Bramus lutescens | reverse complement strand
GAGCCTAGTCTGTTTGGATGCTCACCTTCCTAGACGTGGATGGACCTTGGGCTTCCCACAGGGCAGGGAACCCTGACTGCTCTTAGGACTGGAGAGGGAAGGGGGGGAATGGGGGAGTGGAGGGAGTGGGAGGGAAATGGGAGGAGGGGAGGAGGGGAGGAGGTGTTAATTTTTAATAAATAAATAAATAAATAAAAGAAAAACAACAACAACAACAACAAAAAACAACACTTGTTGTCAACCAGGAGAAAATATGTGTCTACCACCTTGGTGCTAAATGTGAATGTGGCCTGCAGGTTTATTGGTTTAGACTATGCAATTTAATTTGAGATGGAATTTCCCATTATCGTAGCTTAGGTAGTTAGAGTTCCCTGGCTTTGCTTTTTATTTTAGCCTGGTTTATAGGTGTAGTAAAGAAAGGACAGCTATGGGTATATAATGCAGGTGTGTCAAATCGAGGAGACATATGGCTTCTTTTGGTGGAAGAGGGGGAAACACTCTATTAATTCCAAGTGGCTAGAATTTACCAAGTCTCTGTAGTTCATGAGCCTTCTCCTCCTCTTCCCGCTTCACATTTAACAGTAGATAAAAGGTAAGCAGTGTCAGGGAGAAGCATTATGTGCGGAGGGGGCAGGATCTGCCAGTCTTCTCTTAATAACAAACAGTGTTCGCTCTCTAGGAGGCAGACAGTATGAAGTGCAGCAAAAACCATAATTATGCTCTCAGCAGGAAGCCTGTGTTGAGAGTGACAGCGAGAGTCTCTAAAAACCTGCAAGGTTAAGGCTGCTTGTCTTAATTATATGTATTAGGAGTTTGTGTCTTCACTTTTTGCCTTTAAAAACCAAAGGAAAAAACCCTAATTATAACTTGGACTCCAGTAAATTGGGCCCTATTTAAACAATGAGCATTTGGCTATCTCCTCATGTACCACGATGCCTCTGACTGGTTACAGCTTGTATGGAAGCCAAACTGGCTCATGCAAATAATTTGTTTTTGTTGCCGTCATGACAGAAAAAAAAATAAAGAAAAAAACCAAAAAAATAGACAAGATAATGAAATTGCCTCCACACCCACCTCCTCCTTCTTTAGTCAATAACACCTAAGCCCAATGATGGAAAGAATGTGTATGTAATGTATATACCTCTCCTGAGGTATTCTTACATACATGTTATCTGTGTGTTCACATATATGAATATTGGACTAATTGCCCTAGACTATATTTTGCCTTTGTTTTGCCCCTAGGTATAATAATGCGTGACCATTGCTCCTTGTGGGCTTTAGTGGGATTGTACAGGGCTCCAAATTTTAGGTTTTTTGTCATCAGTGCAATAGTATGTGTTTGCTGACATACTTCAGTGTTGTAGGGACCAATCCTGTTGCATTCAATACAAAAATTGTTCCCAAATATGGGGATGGCTATATTAAAGTTTTTTTCTTTATTTAATGTGTATTTCACTCGACTTCTTGCACGCAATTTCCACAATTTCTCAGCTGCCACAAAATTGCTCACAGGATAATAAATGAGGGAACCCCAGCCATTCTACTATCCTCGGAGTATAATCTTATAACTAAATATAGGAATTTGGGGGCTATTAACTTCTCTTAGTGGATGCCCTTGGAACATGGCACTTTGTTAGCTATTTATGCATTTCACAAGTGTGTAACTTTTTAAAATTGCTACTTTTCCATTTCACAAGTGCACATCAAAACAGGAGAGTGTTAAAAGTTGCGGCATGATCTGGACATAGGGCTGATGGGTAATCACCACACTTACTTACATGACTGGCCTATTAAAGTGAGTTGAACTGACTTGATTTCATACTTGTCTTTGCCTCCATTCCTGGAAGTTATGATGGACTTCGTGCTTGCACAATACTATGGCTGTCAACTATTTTTGTTATTGAGTTACACGTTTCTGTAGTCCCAGGCAAAAATGGAACTCAGAGCTAGTGTATTTTATTGTTTCCAGAATTATATCTCCTAAATTGAGTCTCTGTCGTTTGCCTTTAAACAATCACAATGATTTCAAAAGGATCTAAACAAATGCTGAAGAACCTAGAAACTCTTTGCATAGTTGTTGGGAAGCCCCTCCCCTCTGAAGTTTCTAACTTAGGCTTCCCAACTTTTAATTTTATTGAAATACCAATTTAGACTTCATTAGTGTTGGCTTGGGGGAAGCAATCACTGATTCTAAAGTTAATAATAGTTTTATAGGAGAGGCTCATGGATTTTACAGTGATAGGGATCTGTAGTCTAAATAATGGCAGTTTTCTAATTAAGCAGCGATTGAATAAACACAATAAAATCAAGGATAAACTATTCATTAATTTTGATGTGTTTAGTTCAATTTAGTTTATATTTCTTAGAGTATTTGTTATTTCTCTGTTGAATAATTTATAAAAGTAATGAGTAACATGAATCATTGGGACAGTTTTCTTTTTTTTTGTATTTTATCAAAATAAATTGTTCAATGAAAACTGGAGCCCGGTTTACAGAGGCAGCCTGAGACATTATTTGATGTCACTTGAATAAAAACTATGTAGCAAGCTATAACCTTTCACACAAACCATCTCAAAGTGTGATCAGTTCAAGAGAAAACTTTTATTGCAATTACTGGAAACCATAACCATGAGAATAGGACTTGGTTGAAATGGCAGGGAAGACACTAGCATCCAGGATCGCATTGCATTGTGGGGCTTTGAAACCTCATGAAAGCAGAAGCTTGAATCTGTATTAGCCATGCAATGTGGTGATTACCTTAAGTGTTCCAAAATTTGATCATGCCATATCAAAAGGAAATGACTACTAGAAGTCCACCCTTTTATAGAAGTGAAATGGTAGAAAGGATCATCTGCGGACATCTCTACAGAGTATTAGTGACCTTAGCTAAGTCTCAGAACCCAGATGCAGTGTGTTTGTCTGGGCTTATTTCTTGTGAAGATGCTCAGTGACCAGCCAGCCTGCAGAAGCTCAGAAACCTGCCACTGTGTATTTTCAGAGTTCTTTTCTTGAGTAACAGTCAGTCAGTTTCCTCCCTCAGAGGCAGGGTCTTATGTCAGTTTATGCCAGTGAGATACTCCCCCATTTGAATATTCTCATTGAAGATCTTTCTTCCATCTTTCTACTTTGAGAGGGTGAAGCAAATATCACTGTCAGGAAAACCTTCCCGAATAATTTGCATTTCAGTACGACCCATATTTTGGTTCTGTTTTCTGTAGAAATGAATGACACTGGTTTAAATGACTGTCTTGTGACCATTCTGTATTATTTTCATTTAAAATGATTTTGCTTACTTTCCCTTTTGCTGTCTATCAAAAGCATTAGATATCACCCTCCTTTTCTCTCAAGTTAGCTCATAAATATTGGGTGAGGTTTGAGATTATTAGGATAGTGTTTAAGATATACTGAGATTTTCTGTGATGTTTGAACTGGAAAGAGTCTTAACATGCAGCAATGGTCACAGCTCTTGTCATACATACTTTGTTCTACCCTTTGCTTAGTTGTGTTAATTTTATCCTTCCTAAAATTTCTATTACTGCATAATGCCTGTAGGTACTATAAGTGGGGTAGATGTTATTAACATGAAGTAGTAAACTGCTGTTTATGTCTGGAGAATTTAAGTCATTAGATGTGAGAATATTGGTATTTAGTAAGTAAATGGGTTATACTTAGCAATCATCATATTTTATCTCACCTATACCTTAAAAAGTATGTGTTTGTGCGTATACATGTGGAAGAGTGGTACACGTGTGCCCATAGAGGGTGTCCAGCTGTATCGCTCCCCTATCTTCTTGAGACAGGGTCTCCCACTGAATCTGGAGTTTACCTTATCATAGATAGATAGATAGATAGATAGATAGATAGATAGATAGATATTATTATTTTTAGCTAAGCTGGCTATTCATCAAGTTCCAGCGCTCCTCCTATGTTTCCTTCTCCCCTCCCAACTTCAGAGGTAAAGTTAAAGTTACAGGAAAGGAAGACCATCCCCAGGTTTGTACACATCTTAGGGCTCTGAACCCAAGTCCTCTGAACTCTGTTCCTCATGAACTCTCTCTAGTTGTCTAAAACTCGGTTTCAGACTGTTAGTGATGCCAAAAAATTTGATTTTAAAACATTGTAGAAATGACTTTGTGCCATGTTAGAGAATTAAATGTTTTTAAGATGGTTGCTGTTATATTACCTTATAATAGCACGTACAAATGGACTTCCTTGTTAAAAGATGAGTTTGGACACCATTATGGCTTAAACTGAGAGTTTCGGCTTGCACTTTGTTTTAGACGTGAAGTTATACACAGCATTTCTTATACGTGAAAACCTATGTCTAATGCCTTGTCCACGGCTCCTGATGTCATTGCTTTTTAAAAAGCTTTAGGGGTGCTGCTCTGAGATGGCTCAGTCAGCAATGTACTTTTTGTAGAAGCCCAGGGATGTGAGTTCGGATCCCCAGCACCTACATACAGAGAAAGCATGACATCACATGCTTGTAATCCCGCTTCTGGGGAGGCAGGTATAGGAAGATCCCTGGGGCTGGCTGGCCAACATGTCTAGCTCAGTCCACGAGCTCTAGATTCAGGGAGAGAGCCTGTCTCCAAAAGTAAGTGGGAGAGCAGTTAAGCAAGACTCTGATGCGGCCGACCTCTGACCTCCACACACATGCACATACATGTGCATACATGTGAACAAGTGTTCAAACAATTAGATATCCTCAATCCAATTTGCTAATTGTTTAAAGACAGGGTCCTGGCAGCCCACTTGGTTGAGTCTTACCCTGAAGCTCACGTAAATAATGAATTTACATGAAAGGCATAGGGGCAGGAAGGAGTTAGGCAAACGGGTGAAGTTGAACTTGCCACTTATTCTGATTTCTTCCAAATTTGTTTTCATTGCTGAAGAGTGAGGCGAGCACCTTGCCGGTGCCAAGGTGACCTCTCGACCACTGGTTACATTTCTGAACCCTCCTCCGATGCTTCCTCTCCACCCCCAGACGCTTCCCCTCCCCCATGCTCCCCCAACCCAACACTTTTGCTTTACGCACAAATTGGAATCTTGATTTAGAATGTTCTCTTAGTTTTAAAGGGTAGGTCTGTGTTTTCCATCTCAGACATGTTTATAAGAAATCTGGGGCAATGCCACTTGAGAGGAATTTCTTAACTCCAGAATTTATGAGTCTTCTGTCTATTAGAAGAAAAATATGGAATTTTCCTTCCTTGAGACATGTTTTTATTGGGACAGACTTCTTGCCATTGCTGCTTAAAACTGATCCCCAAAGAGAAAAGCCTCATGAATCGTTGGCTTGCTTGCCTTGGAGCAGGGCCAGAAGCAGCACACTGTCAAGATAAACAGCTTTCGGGCTAGAAGAATGGCATAGAAATGTCTCAGGTGGAGTGGCCCTGCGTTCCTCTGGCATGGGCTGTGCTCCACAGATAAGGCAATGTGAAACAACTTTATTTTATGATACCTACTTCCTGGATATTTTATCAAAATGTGTCTTGGGCACAATAAAGAATGTGGTTCTGAATCCTGGCATTTGTTACTTGTAACTTGTATACATGTTCCTCTCTGTCATTGAACCAGGAGTCTCAATACCTGTTGTCTTTAGCACTGTGTTTCATATTCTGATTTTAGGACAGAGTGTTGCCCAGACCAGGTTAAATATATTGAATACATGAATTCAGGTCCCTTTCATTCAAAATTTGGTGATAAATGTAAATCCGGGATTCTGAAAATTACACACATGGAGCGTTTGGTCTCTCTAAGTGGCAGCCACACAAACCTTTGCATTTGACTGAAAAAAGGTGAGGAAATGGGGAAGAGAGAGACAAAGAGACAGAGACAGGAGAGAGCGAGCTCAAGAGGTATTTGTTCTACTCTTCCATCCCTGTCTGCTGAGATGGGAGACTCCTGGGGTGAACGATATAATCTTTGAGGTCTATATTGTCCTTTGTTGGTATGGTCTCAGATCAGATTTCTGGAACTTAACGGCAAGCTTGCTTTGCCTGAGAGTATAGCAAGGGGCTAGGCATAATAATAATGTATTGTTTGGGAGACCATGATTAAAGTATTGGTGAAGGGAACTTGCTATTTCTGTTTTCTCCTGTAACATAACTCAACTGTTAATCAAGAATGATACTCTGAATGTTACTTATGAACTGCATTTTCCTAACGCACAAATGTATCTTTGAAAGCATAGAAGAGAAACAGGTCATGCTTATGGTTTTGGAGAGATAATGTATTGTTAACAACATTACATTCCTTGACATTTCATTTAGGAAAAAAAACTATTTCTCTGTTTAATTTTTTGTTCTACACCAAATTTGCAACTTGTGTTTACAAGTCATTTGTTTTTGGAGTTTTGTTACCACGCCCGTCAGTCTTTCGGCCCCTGGTTTATTTGAAGGCTCTTCTATGTGCATTTCCATTAGTCAGAGATTAGAATTAAATTGGAATAAAGCGCTGAGCAGGCTTGCTGCAGTCTGTATATCCTTTGCAATTATTCAAAGCCTTATGTAAACCCAGTGGATTCCCAGTGTTCACAGATTGTATGTATGCAAATTTGCGTAGTCTCTAAGGTTTATTCGTAATTCACAAATCAATGAAGAGGGGAGTGAAAATTGTAGTGGCCTGATGTGCAAGTTCCTGGATGGTGTCAAATAAAGTGGCATTCCACTGGTTCAGCTTGCACACTCTCCACAATGTGCAGTCTGGCCATCTTTAGTGCCACACTTTTCACATTCTCATGCTTTTGTTGTGCTCAAGTGTTGCATTGTATTTCTCTTCCTCTTCCTCTTCCTCTTCCTCTTCCTCTTCCTCTTCCTCTTCCTCTNCTTCTTCTTCTTCTTCCTCTTCCTCTTCCTCTTCTTCTTCCTCTTCTTCTTCTTTTTTTTTTTTGAGACAGAGTTTCTCTGTAGCTTTGGAGCCTGGCCTGGAACTAGCTCTTATAGACCAGGCTGGCCTTGGACTCACAAAGATTCACCTCTCTCTGCCTCCCAATTGCTGGGGTTAAAGGTGTGTGTCATGACCACTTGGCTTGCATTGTGTGTCTAATTGTAGAAAGGCTATTATATGCTGTCTTGTGACAGAAGTGCACGTCTTAGCCGCACTTTGCCAAGGCAGGATGATGGTGCAGATGACCACGTATTCCACGTCAGTGAATCAGAACATATTTTTAAATGAAGTCTCTTCAAACAATAGCACCCCTAAAACAGGCTTATGTATGAATGGTTTGATGGAAATATGACCAGAGACTCATGGAAACCTACTTTTGCATGGTCCCTAAAGAACCAGTACAGGCCCAAGTATCTCATGCATGTGTTGACTTCACAGAACCCACATGGGCAGGAGTAACCAGTGTTGGGTGCATGTGTATTTTTGCAGGCCAAGGAGTCATCATGCTCATCACAGTCTCAGGGTGGCTGCAATCACTTTGTGGGTTCAAGAAGAGGCCTTTCCATCCTAATGGTCTTGGCATTGAAGCCTTAAAGAGAATGGCGCGAAGGCCTGAACACCTTCCGTTTCCATCTTCCCCTTGCCATACACGTGGAATGATTTCACCTTTCCCATCTTTGCAATTTACAGGTGTGGGTTGTGTCCCACGTTTTGAGTTTGCTAGTCATGTGCTCATGAGCAAAGTTTCACTTGTTTGTTCAGATGCCTCAGGGGTAATGAGGATAGCAGACCACCTACCACATACAGCTATTTTAAAGATCAGATTAGGTAATGGCCACGAAGGACCGTGTAATGTACCTGGGAACAGTCAAAATCATGGATGTAGTAGACCCTCGATAGATAATTGTTAATTCCTTTGTTTTTCCCTTTCCTGGAGAATATGTGACCCGTTTTCCTATTCCTGGGTGAGTTAGCAAGTTCATTACAGCCACACTCCTTCCTGCAATGATTAATGGCAAAAGTGAGACTGTCCCCAGTGTCTCTGGTTTTCTTTCTCCGGATCCCTGTGGCCTGTAGCTCTGCGGTAGGGATGGATGTCAGGAGCTCTGTGGTCCTGTGGAAATTGGACTTCCACTCCCAGCTCTGTCCCAAGGATAGAGGGGAGACATTGGGCTTCTGTAATGTCCCATGTGTGTGCCTCCCAAGTGGGAGATCAGGCTAATGCCCACCGTTCTGATTCCCCAGAGTCCTCTTTACATCACTGTCAAAAGATCTCAGTGGATGTCACCTTCCTAATTTGAAAACCTGAACTCCCTTCTCCTCAAATAGTTTTTCTACTAATCATTTCCCTTACCCTCTCAGAATTCCCCTGACTTATCTTAAATATGTAAAAGAATGTAAATAGGATGACAGGTCTTTGGAGGAATGAGGTGTTCTATGCTAATGGATTTTCCAGGTGAAACCAGCACCATGCCGTGTTTGCTTTAATAATTGCACAGAAATGGCCATAAATTGTTGTAGACAATCTTTTGATTCCTTAGGAATATCTATATGAGGTGGATAATTTAAACGTTTCTTGATTAAGTATGACCAACTGCTGTACTCTATGACAGGACATAGTGTTGGCCTCAGAACCTGTGCACACAGGGAGTGAGCTGGCTCCCTGTAGTCATGGTTTCAGCTTTCTTGTTTTGTGTTTTGGTTGTTGTTGATGTTAGAATTTTATTGTTAGATGATGCAAGCTGATGAAGAATGCCATTGTTGCTCACATTCTAGAATACTGCAAAACACTTTATTTGCACATGCATACAATCTAGAGGATTTATGTGCACAGTTGCCTAATAAACATGTTGACATATTATACTAGTGATGAATACATTGCTTATGATACCATATACTTATATTTAGTATAAATATAAAATATTCTTGTACACTCAGCCATCCATATATATTTTACTATTTCTCCTGCAAACTTTACCTCCAGGTGAGCTAATGTACTAGGTACTTTCGTGTAATTGGCATGTGTATCTCCAGGATAAACTGAAGAATATCCCACATCACTGAGAATTACATCTGCTATTACAGTTAAATGTTTCCTTGTAGAGCAGAGAATACATATCAATTCCTGTTTGGCTCTAAGCTTTCCTAGTTTGACTAGAGGTAACAGTTCCCCGAGCCTCACAGAATGACCTTATAATCTGTTGTCTGTAACATAATCTCACTCGATTCAAGAACAAGCAGGGTGTAAATAGACTAGGATTTGTTGCCCCGTGTCTCTGCTTGCTTACAACCCAAGTCAAAGACTCGCTGCCTATTGATTTAGCTTGGTGCCAGCTAGCATAGCCAGTGAACCTTGCTGGTACTGCCAGGTTCTTGATTTGTTTCTTGAAGGGGCCCCAAAATGGCCACCTCTGTGTCACTTGAGAACTACACATTTGGTAAAACGGAGACAAAGAAAGGAGGCGCTGTGAAATGGAATGAGTGTCCTACGAGCGGAGATGGAATGCAAGAGAGGTTGCACTTGATGGGAAAACACAACCGGGGTGCTATTCTTCTACAGAGCCCTCTCAGCCTAGAGCCTGCGTATAATGCATGGTAATGAAGGGGCCCAATTTGGGAAAAGTGGCTTTTAAAATGCAGCAGCAGAACGCTATTGAGAGTCTCTTAAGGAAAAAGGAAAATCTCATCAGGGATCCTTTCAAGCATCATTTTCTCCTGTTTAAATGATCCCGCGTGAACTTGCCGTTAGTCAGCTTGGCACAGAATTCAGTATCCTTCGTTAATTTTGACCACTTGCAAAGGGAACGGAAGGGCTGTCATTAGTGACTTGTGGGTTTTTGCAGGATTTACTCTAGGTATTTATGAAGCCCTTTGCCTCGTGTTTATTTTGTATGAAGTCGTGTGATCTAAGGGGTTTCAGGGCCCCCTGATGCTTAACTTAGAAAATGTTCTCAGGCGATTACTGTGAAAGCAGCAATGGATGCTGGGAACCTGCCTCTTGCTCGCGGAAGCTTCACTGCCCTCTTTTCTCCTCTTGTGGGAAAATTTGGTTGGGGAATAAAGAACCCTATTCTCTTTGATTATCTGTGCATTTGTGTGTGTCTTTTCATCTTTTGGGTGAAACTGGAGCCTTGTAATTGATGTTTCATAAATTCGTACTTTTACCCAACTATATTTGTGGTTGTACTAAAATGTTTACTGGTGGAGAAAACTCAAACATAAACTTCACTTTTGATTTCTTTTCTTTGGGGGCAATAGCGATTTACTCTTCTAGCAAACCCCCAGGACACAATGCAATACTTTGAATTGCACTGGTTGGAATGAGAAATTGTTATTGAGCTTCGGCAGAGGTGGGGGTGAGGGGTGGGGGGGTATCCCAACCTATGCTTCGTGTTTGGTCTGGCCACATGTTCTAAAGAAACCGGTTTTAAAAGACCACATTAAAAGCAGAAAACAGAAAAAGGAGGCTTGTTCAGTGTGGCCACATTAGGAAGAAGGACACAAAGATCCGGTGAACTCTGGCCCACTCCCCAAGTTTGTCTGCAGGGGAGAAGTTCGTTGGGACAAAGATGCATACCTTAGCAGTCCCAGGCAAGGTGTGGTCCTGCCTACAACTGATTGTTGGCTGGCCTTCAAGTGCATCCTGTAAGATGGTCTAGCAAGTAGTTAGGACTCTGAAATCTCTTTTCAGCAGTCAAACTGCCCCCTCTGCCTGGGGCCTTTCCCTTCTCCCAGCATGAGATTTTTGAGGAAATTTCCATTTCTTTGGGGTCCATTCTTTCAATAGTCTTACAGGAGGGAGTGTAATGGAGGGGAACTTCTAAAGTTTAAAGCCTCATGGGACTTCCAGGTTGCTTGGAACCTTTGGATGAGATGTGATCTCTCAGCTTCCTGATCCTGCCACCATGTCCACTACTTGCTTCCATGTCCCCTGCCCCCTGATGGTGGGCTCTTAGCCCTCTGTTACCATGAGCCAACATGAGCTCCCCCTTCATGGAGTTTTCTTCGGTCATGGTGCTTTATCACAGCAATGGAAAGGTAACTGATGCAGTTAAAGTCTCCAAGCGTAGCCATGCCTCAGTCATCCTATACAGCTCCACCTTTTGCGCTGTTTGGATTCTGTCTCCTATCTCACACTCATCAACCTCATTCACTGGGCAACCACCACCCTATTATTTTTCCCTGGGAGTTCAAAGTTTCCATTCAACACACAAGAGATCATGAAGTATGTTTCCCGTATACTTTGCACCAGAACCATCCAATTGCTACAAACATGAACCTTATTCCGTTGTGTATGTATACCCAGTCTTCTTTATTCATTTAGATTGTCCGCACCTCATAGCTAGTGAGACTAATGTTACAATGACTCTTGCCATAGTTACTGCTCTGTTGCTGTGAAGAGACACCATGACCAAGGTGACTTACAGAAGGCTACGTTTAACTGGGAGCTTCATTACGTAGTCCATTATCATGGCAGCAGGCAGGCATGGTGTTGGAGAGAGCTAAATCCTGATCCACAGAAGGCACACACAGAAAGAGGGAGGGAGGCAGAGAGAGAGAGAGAGAGAGAGAGAGAGAGAGAGAGAGAGACTGTGTCTGGTGTGCACTTTTGACACCTCAAAGCCTGTCTGTAGTAATACACTTCCTCCTTCAATAAGTCCACACCTTCCAATCCTTTTCAACTTCTACTAACTGGGAAGCAAGCATCTGAGCCTATAAGGGCCATCCTCACTCAAAGCAACCAGATATGGAAAAGCAGACAGCTCTGTGAGCTGCTGATTTCATTTCCAACAGATTTGTATCAGAAGTGGAATTACCATGGGGTTGCTGTAGTTTCAGTTCTTTGAGAAGCATCTATTTTTCCAAAATGGTTGTACCAACTCAGTCCTGGTAATAGCATACACATTTCTGTTTTATAGATATCCTCACTAATTGCTCTGTCTTGACTTTTTGTTTAAAGCAGTTCTAAGAGGAATGGAATGGTAGCTTGAGGTAGCTGTGATTTGCATTTCTCTGATAATTATTCATAATTATTATGATAATTATTCATGATAGCATGTTAAGAAACCCTTCATATGCTTGTTGGAAATTTTGTGTGTTTCTGCTCTTGTTAGTTTTGTTTTGTTTTTCTCTGTGTAACAGCCCCGGCTGTCCTGGAACTCACTTTGTAGATCAGGCTGGCAATAAACTGCAGAGATCCACCGGCCTCTGCCTCTTGGAGTGCTGGGATTAAAGGAATGTGCCACCACGGCCTGGCACCTTTCTCCATTTTTAGCCCCACTCTCCAGGTATTCTGCCTTGCAGTGGTCAGCTAATATTATACCTTTATAAAAGAGACTTGAGGGCATCTTTTTGCCCCTTCTGCCAGGGGAGGACACATTTATCTGGAATAAGCTGTCCTAGTCACTGAATCTCTTGGCTCTTTGCTTCAACTTCCCAGTCCCCAGAACTGTGAATAATGCATTTCCATTGCTAAAAAGTTATCTAGCCTAACCCATGTTTTTACAGGCTCTTATACTGACTGAGCAAAGTTTACAGATACCACAAATGTGAAAAAAGAAACAGTCTTTCACAACCTAACTATAGGTTATTCTAAGAGGAGTTTAACTAATTTCTTTAGTACTGATGCACATCTTGGTAGCTTACAAAGGGGAGAGGTTGGACGGAAGTGAAGGTTTGATGGCATCATGTTACCTGACTGAGCCCTACGATGCTGATGGAGGGACTGTATTCCTAATGAACTCTCACAGTCAGCTTGCCTTCGTGTGTCTTGTAACATAAATTACTTTGGTCATTTGTCTGATGCATAGGGCCCCAATTGAGGTACTGAATTATGATTGTGCCTATCCATGTTTATATACCATCGATCACAGAAGAAACTAATATACTGCATAGGGAGTATTTGGGGTGTTAATTAACATTTTCTTTTCAATCATGCTATTTTGGAGCTAATGTTCCTATATCTACAAATATCACTATTTTAGCACAGATTGGGGATGAATACTGTTCTGTAATATCATCACAGGCTGAGTTAAAAGAGAAAATGCATGTGATAGAGCAGAGTTATTCTGTTTAGCTGGGTTTGTAGGGAAATGGAATGATATTCAGGCCTAAGGATCAGATCAAATTGGGAATGGAAATAAAATGTGAATCGACTTCACCAAACGAAGGCTATGCAAGACAGAAAATGGTGCACTCTCTCCTCCTATAGTGATTTTCTGTGGACCCAAATGTGTCGAGAGCAGCTTGTAGAGCGAAATGAGCTTCATGGAGAACCCAAACATCGCAGCTGTTCCCGGGATATAGTTTAAGTTTAGTTGCTCTTCCTTGGCTTCTGTGTGTGCTGGGTGGTTGAGTTCTGTACGTTACCCTGAGTAGGGACCTTCAGTAAGTTCAGTTGTGCCCTTTGTCCTTCCTTTCTCTTTGTCCCCTTTCTTTTCCTTAGAGGGTTCCTTTCCTTAATATCATTGGAAAGTCTTTTTTTCCAAGGAGTTAATATTGATGACATAACAAATCAGATAGAATGAGCTGATACTTTAACATCACTAAATTAATATATGTGATATCATCGTTGTTAGAGTAACAAACTCCAGGTCAAGAGAATGGAATCTTTGACCTGGGGACCTAACATTCTAGTTGAGCGAAGCCACTCTAGGAAGGTAGGCACACATTAAGGCATGCTGAAGAAGGGTGGGAATTAGACTTTTACTGTGATCTTGGGCTTTTCCTCTCCAGAATCCCCAGTCCCACTGCAGGAACTTATTAGGGCTGAAGTCATGTGGCTTCATAAGACTGCCTACTTTCCTGTCTTATTCAGAAAACTATACCGCCCCACCCCCATCTCTTCTCTGAGCTTTCTTTAGCACGCTAGGCTTTCCCAGCTCTTTGGGTTTCTGTACTTTTTTTCTAATGCTTCCTCCTTACCATGTGGCTGGTGTATTTCATCTCTATGAATGCTTCAATGGCATAGTCCCTTTTTTCCCTTCTCCTCCTCCAGACATTGACCACAGTTTTACAGTTTTCCTACTCTGGGATTTTTCTTTTAAACTCAAATGAAATTGTCCTCAAGCTTTTGTTTGAGTCTGTTCTTAAACCCTTTTATTGATGAGACTAATAAGCCTAAGCAGGGACTCTGATTTCTCCTGTATCATCTGGTGACTATGATAAGACCCCCAAAATTCCGGTGACATCATTATTTTCAATGTCAGGAGCTTCCTTTGAAATGTATTTCATTCTGGGTTGATGCAAGGATCTCTGGTTTGTAGCTATGGTACAGTCTTTGCTGCAATAAATCTTGTATGAGTGGACTTCAAGAAAATAAAAATAAAATATTCGATCCTTTCTTTTTTTTGCTGTGCACCAAAAACAATACATATTGATCATGGAGACACAGGAGATGGGAATAAGCATGCACTACCTAAGCATTTGCTTCTCAAAGACAGTAACTGTAATTTGGTGTACATTCTTTCATTCATATATATTAATGTGCAATTTACCTTCTGTAACAGTATTATGCTATAATTAGATTAGATATCTTAGCCAATTAACAACCATTCAAAACATCTTTCCAAATTAGTAATATATATCTACATAAGCATTTCTATCAGTAATATATCATACCATGGTATAAAAATACACTATTACAATTACTCAATACTGAATACTAATATTGATTTAAGATTTTTTTTGACTATTGCCTCTTGCACACGCATCTTGCGGCTAATGTCTGGAAATGCAACTGATGATGCCAGTTTCCACACTGTTCTACTGTGACTGCTGTACATTGCCAAATGCTTCCCTAAAAGGCAGGACTGAGCACACTTCCCTTCGCATCAGAGGAGATTTCATTGCCCTGTAATGACTATTATCTGTTTTGATCTTTAAAGACTCCATTAGACAGACAGGGGAAAGAGGCCCTTCATTGCTTTTCTTCGCATTCCTGTGCCTATCTGTTCTATAAAATAATCATGTTTCTTAGACAACTATCAAAGCAAAATGTTAACTTCCTTAGGTCAAAGAGAAAGTTCTCAAATGCATAAATATTTATATCCACCATCCTTCTGAAATAGAATAAGCCCTAGAGAGGAATTTGAGATACTTTTGGCAGACTACCATGGGCTAATAGGAGCATATAACTTCATTAAGAATGTTCTTAAGTTTTACTTGAAAACCTCAACCTTTAGTTCTCAGAATGATTCTTCTAAGGTGACTCTGGCCAGACTGTAAGAAGTGACAGAAAGCTGCATGTCAGGATGGAAGCCAAGAGAAAGTCGGAATGCTGTACCTGGCAAGGCCACCAGTGGGGTCTAGCTAGGACCGTGGACTAGCCTTTGCTTAGCATGAGGCCACACAGTTGCTGGTTCCCTGAACAGCTTTCCTCAGTGTGGAGACTAAGCAAGTCCAAAATATGCTTGCTGCCATAATGGTTTCACTATATGTGAATATCTCCTATCTATTGTGTGAACCGGCTTAATATGAAATCTCATAAAAAGAATTTAGGCTTGTCATCAGAAGCACAGTTTTCGTTAGGAGGAATGAAATAATGTTTGAAGAGACTTCTTAAGATGGGAAGTTTCTTTTCAGTAAATGTAAGGAAACGAAGATCAACGGTTCCCATCTGTGATTACAGACTGGGATCTCACATTATTTAGAGTGGTCCTTGGCTAAACAAGGCAGGGTTTAATGACTGGTCAGTCGGGTTCAAGAGAAAGACACCGCCCTGTTATTAAAAGGAGACTTTAATGACTGAGTTGCCATTGGGAACAAAACAAACTCCATAATAAAGCTTGCTCTCTGCATTGATCACGGGTTACCAGAGCTTGATCACGGGTTACCAGAGCTTGACATCAGCGGTATTTCGCATCATTTAAAAATGAGAGTCAAGGGAAATGCATTCACCAACCTTGTGACTGCATCGAGGGGATGAGACAGATGTATCTGACTCCTTGTAAACCACCCAGGAGCAGTCAGACTATGAGTGAGTTGGGGGGGGGTTGGTGGTTTGTTTTTTTGATATTTAAAAGGTTACCTCATAATTGTTGTGCTCCAAATAAACTGGGGGAGCTTTATAATATATATGTTATAAGAAAGCCAAGAACTACAGCATGCTTAAGAGTTATGAAGACACAAACTATCATAGTGCACAATGATACCCCAAGTTCACTGGAAATCATGAGGAAGAAATGAGGGGGTCAGGGACAGCCCACACTCACAGTGCGCTTGTGCGGCACCAACCCCTGCTTCACATGTCCGCTTGTTTGTTCTTTAACACCCCCCAAAAAGTTTCATAAGGGATTTTCTTTCACTGAAGAGAATGTTAATGCACAAAAGAGTTAAAATAAATTGGCAGAAAGTCACACAGCTAGTTAGTGACAGGGCTGTAATTCACATTTTGTTTCTGATTCTCGGTCTCAGGTGATAAGAGCACTGCCAACGGGCCTGGAAGAATGGGTCATCCCCTTAAGGGTTCATTGTTGGCTTTGGCAGAAATGGTGACTGCAAATATTAGTGCAGAACTAAAAGCATTCCTAAGAATGACTGTTACAGCTTGGTATTCAGGGGAGATGCTGCATAGATTTCTGAAGACAAATTTTAACATCTAAGTACTTGTGGGAGCTGAGTAAAAATAAGCCACTTTCTGGGGCTCAGTTTCCTCTCCTGTAAACCTAAAGAGATGGATGCATAACAGAAAAAATTCCTATAACTAATTTATGAAGCAGATGTGGGTATTGAGGTCTGGTCTTTCTATCCATGAAAACCTCATAGAAGGGACCCCTGGTAGTACTGTTTGTCATACGCAGGTTCACAGAAGAAAGATTTGAGCATATTGAGATATGCCCACATGGTGACTTTTCCTAAATCCTTCATCTGTGACCCAGAGAGCAGAGCGTCGTCAACCTTGCATGGCAACTCACACCTGTAATCTCAGCAATAAGGAAGCTGACACCAGAGGGTTGCAAGGACTGGCCTGGGTGAAAGAAACAAAATCAATCACAAAGCATTTCAGATTAGATTTAGTGGATGTCCGCTTTTTCTGGGTATTGGAGGAGGTACTGACCCAGGCAGTAGATCACACTTGGAACTGAAATTCTACTCTTCAGAGCAGTATGCAGTGATGGCTCACCACGCAGCAGGCTTTTACAGGCAAGCCCAACAATTAATTCTGGTCACGAGGATTTCCCATATTGCTGCTCCAGTGTCAGATTTACTAGGTCAATGCTGATGAAGACAATAAACTTCTCCTTTCCCTCCTTGGCACCCTTGCACTGTGACACTTTGTCTAATCACAGAGACCTGAGTTATTGGTAACCATACACAAAACACAGCAGCTTCACTAATCATGGTTTACCGCCATACTGTGGAAACGCCCAGGTTAGAAGGTAGCTGTGGTGTAGCCATTTTGATTAACTGATGGAAGAAAGGTCAAGCTAATCTTATCTTGCCTGAAAGACTTGAGTTCTACATGGAAAATGTGTTGAAATGGTTCCTGTAGAAAAAGATTTAGGAAGTAGAAGAAATTCCATTAAACTATCACTCAGATAAAGGTCAGTAAAGGAGCTCTCAGGCAAATAAAATTGGGAAATACTATCTCTCCAACAGTCTGAGAGACTTCAAACACCAAAATGTTCAAGAGGTGCAAGTTATTTAGATTTCCTTTTATTTGTAGTAGAATCTATTGGAAACATCATTACCAGTGAAACAATCAGCAAAGGACCACAGACCAAGCAGTCACATTGCATAAGAGTCCCAGCCCCCTGGAGACCAGAAGCAGAGTCCCAGTCCTTAGGAAATGGGAAGCCGGAAGCAGAGTTGTACTT
>LOEQ01001717.1:97437-112009 GCA_001685075.1 Bramus lutescens | reverse complement strand
CCAAACTGGTAGGAATTTGGTCCTATTGAATGCCTAAGATACTCTGCTGTTGAGTTGTTGTTGTTAGGGTGACTTTAATTATTTTGATTTATGCCGACTTTTAAACTTGTTTTTCAGATACTCATCTTTTTATATTTGCCTGAAATCCAAGTACAAGTTTAGATGATCATGTCCATTTTATTGACAAAATAGGCTTATTTTTACCAACCTTAAGATTAGAGGATGTGGATGTTTAGAAGAAGCAGTACAAAGTCTATTATAAAATATGTTATATGGACACATGATCAGAATATGCAAACTACAAAATTATAATTATGAAAGGAATAGGCTCAAGTCAAAACAGTAGTCCTTTCATTTTCATTTTTTTCATGATATTGTATGAGAGACAATTTATCATACCTGGACTCTAAACTGACTACTAGAACTTTCAAACCGTATTTCTTGTTTTCCAAGGGGGAACAGGATGAGAGTGATTATCTCAAAAGAGAGCCATCCGATGGGCTAAAAGAATACTGAGGGAATAAATGCCTGAGCCAAATTAAAGCTTTTGTTGCTGAATTCTTGGAAAAATCTGGAATTTTTGTTGATTTTTTTCTTATACCATCAACTCAAAATCATAGAAAAGAGGTCTATAGCAATTTGTGTAACAAGGTAATACTCTGCCTCAAGAATTAGATGAATCTATAATTTTTATTTCCTGACACACCCAGTTCATGAAGATGCTATGGCAGGGTGAGCTCTAAAGAAATGGAATATGATAGTGGGGCAAGGCCAGTCACACTGATGATTATCTCAAATATCATCTTAGAGTCTTCATCCGGTGACAAATGGAGATAAAGACAGAGACCCTCATCAGAGCAACAGACTGAGCCCCCAAGGTCCAATTGAAGAGCAGAAGGAGGGAGAAGATGAGCAAGGAAGACTGGACTGTGAGGAAGTGCAGCCTCAAGAGTGTGCACTCTAGACCAGGAAGCTGAGAATTTGGGCTGGAACCCAGGAAGCCCTGCAACCCATCAGGACCAACCTCAGGGACCCACTTCCTCCAGCTGGGTCCTCCATCCTAAAGGTTTAAACACATGAACCTGTGGTGCGGATGATCTACATTCAAACCATGACAACACATTTAACATTTATAATGTATGTGGTGCTTACAGTGACTTTTACAGCATATACACATTCATTTATTCAATAAACATTGCTGAATGCCCACTGTGTGCTGCTGTGCCAGGCCCTGGGAGTAGTGATGAACTGGACAGCTCTGCCTACCCTCCCCCAGCTGCCACTACTGCCTGAGTTCGCCACATTTAACAGATTACTATAGGATCAGAGATTAATGCATAATTGCAAACTGTCCAAGTGCACTTTTGTGGTCATTCTGAGTTCAGTGCCACCAGAGGTCCACTCAACTCTTCTTTCTCTGACTCTCATCTTGCTTTGCAGCCCAGGCAGGGCCTGGCACTTGTGACACTCCTCCTCAGGCTGCATTCCCAGTTCAGTTTCTCTTATCTGATTACAACTTCTTAGTTATTAAGCTGGCACTTCTGAATGCACCAGGCTCAATCATTAGGACATGTAGAATAAGATTGTTGCTCCCCACAGACTAACTCTGGAACTGAGGGCTTTTCTCAGAGTTGGATTAATTCCATCACTGGATACCTGTTCATAAGTTGTCTCACATGAAAATGTTTAATTCTGTCACATTCCATAACTTGAGTCTCCTCCTCTATTAAACGGCCTCACAAAGTGAACAGATTGATGGTTAACCAGCCTACTAGAGTGTAGGAGGAAGCACTGCTTGTTCCTCCCAGCTGCCCAGAACCAAAATAATCACACAGAAACTCTATTAATTAAATCACTGCTTGGCCCATTAGGTCTAGCTTCATATTGGCTAACTCTTACATCTTAATTTAACCCATTTCTACTAATCTGTATATCATCATGAGGTTGTGGCTTACCAGCAAAATTCCGGCATGTCTAACTCTGGCAGAAGCTCCACGGTATCTCTAGACTCCACCTTTCTTCCTCCCAGCATTCAGTTCTGTCTTCCCCGCCTACCTAAGTTTTGCCCTATCAACAGGCCAAGGCAGTTTCTTTATTCATTAATGGTAATCACAGCACACAGAGGGGATTCCCACATCATTAGAGCAGTCAACAGAAGAGCTGGGGGCTGGGAGGGAAGTGAGCAGTATCTTACTCTAGGTCAGGCTCTGGCAATCTCTAATGGCAGAATCATCCTGGGTGTATCAAGTCACAACTTGCTGTGGCTGAGGTCAGCTCAGCGACTGGCATGAGAAGGGAAGTGTAAGCCCCTATCCCAATAGAGCCATGAGACAGCAGGCTCTATTGGGATAGGGGCTCCATTAGGCCAGCGGAATACTGATATGCAAATTCAGTAATGTCCTATTGGATAAAGTATCTGATGCCTCTTATTTTTGGAAGCATACAGACGCCAAGAAGGCATCATGGTATAACTACGTAACAAGAAAAGTATTGCCTTTTGTAAGACTTTTTTTTTTTTTAAAGATTTTTTTTATCATGTATACAGTGCTCTGTCTGTCTGCTTGCTGGCCAGAAGAGGACACCAGATCTCATTACAGATGCTTGTGAGCCACCATGTGGTTGCTGGGAATTGAACTCAGGACCTCTGGAAGAACAGTCAGTGCTCTTAACCACTGAGCCATCTCTCCAGCCCCTTTGTAAGACTTTTGAATACCCATGCTCTTCAAAGCGGAGGATCTTAGACAGAAAGAGGCAGCTATGCTGTTGGGTCCAAACTTCTCTTGAAATCACAGTAACCTGTGGTAAAATTAGAATCTATGGCGATTTCCTTGGACTCTTCTATCATGTCCAAATAATATTCTAAATTTATAATAATCTATTGAGAAAAAGATAATCCCAAGATCCCTTGCTGGGTACAGCAGGAACCACCATGATTGGTGAAAGAAAATCTTAAATACTGAAGATCCAGTGCCTCCAAATTTTGCTGACATTCATGGCTGACTGAGTCCAAGAAAAACAAAAAAACTTATAAAATAGCAGGCCCCTGTTCAAGGACCTCAGGAGGTATTTACCTCTTTATCCAGAACATGCGCTGGAAATACAGCTTAACTAGTAAGGTTTCATTGTGAACTTTGGCCCATTGACATTTGGGAAATACCATATCTCTAAAAACACCTAACAGTAAGGAATGAGGGGGTTTTCTCCAGAACACTGAATGGTACAAATATTTTGTCCTTAACTGAAGTGTTTTGGAGCTATGTCTTTTCCCTAGAGGAATTATTTTTGCAGCATCTAGGGTTGTTGCACATTTTGTCACACTCCTTCATCCCTGGTGTGTATGCTTGCACATGTGTGCATGCGTGTAATGAAATACCCAGTGCTTACAGTGTCTGAAGGATGTTTCCAAGGAATTAGGTCATTCTAAGAATTAGGTAATTCTTAGTGATGGGGGACCCAGTCCCAGGATAAATTGTCTCATACTGGACTAACACAATGGCCGGCAACCTGCAACTGTTTTTGTCAGAAATGAAATGAGAGGACTGTTCCACCCAAAACTTTTGTTGCTGTTGCAGGGGGTTTTCCGTTTTCCACTTATGAAGAATGGTACTTTCTGGAGTCTAAAGTAAAATTCAAAATAAAAGCCTTCGGAGAAGGAAGACACTAAATCTGATTTGGAATAGTTTCTGCTCTTATTCAAACACACACTATTAAAACCCATGTTTGCTCAGCCTCGCTGGGTCCCCGAAGTGGAGACTTTTCCTAAGCCTGTAGATTATCATTGCCCATCAACAGCATCCTTGGTTGGCCGTAAAAGCGAAAAGCAAAGCACACAGATAGGAAGCACGTTTGTGTTTTCTCAGTTTCCCTGTTGTATAACTGACTCCTGTTTGGCTTCCCAGGCTGAAATTCACTGTGGAACTGAGGATGACACCTTGAACTTATGATCCCCTGACTCTACCTCTGTCCTTAAGTACTGGGATTAAAACCATTTGCCATTTTACTCGTGTGTGTGTGTGTGTGTGTGTGTGTGTGTGTTTGGTGGTGTAATTTTTAGAATTGCCTATTTCTGGCAGGATTTTGAATGGAATGGTGGATGGACTTGACTTTAGAATTGAAACCATAGCTTGGGGAGTGACTTCCACATTTCTTTTGTGTACACTTATGAGAAAACTTATTTTTCCCATCATTCTCTTGTTTCATAAACCCTGAATAATGGTTTATGAACCATTGTTACTACACAGTTTTTTGGCAGAAGTAATTAGAAAAACTCAAGATGTCAAAAATGTTTTATGGTAAATATCCTACAAAATGCCATTAAAAAAATTTCTAATCACCCATCCTAACTTACCTGTCCCCTGTTCTTACATATTCACTCAGAGGACACAGACCACATCTCATTTGCATACTAGTTGTGGACAAGTACCAGGTTGTGGTGGTTTCCTTGCTATCTAGAACTAATCATGGGAAATCTGACTACAGAAATATATTAGCGACTCTGATCATAACTGATGGGGGAAGCCAAGGTGGGAAAATACTGATTTCTGGAAGGCAGAATAGAATCAAAGGTAGAATGTGGGTCAGGGAAGGTCTGCTTGAAAAATGGATGTCTCATTTGATGCTGGATTACAAGGAAGACTTGGGCAGGCGAAGAGAAGACTGGAATGACTTCCCATCAGAAAACAGTACATGTGATTACTGTCATGTGGAAAGCAAGTTCGGAGCTCTGAATGATAGCATGGCCAGATTGGCCGATGATCTGAGTTTGATACTGACACTGTTAGGGCCCCCCTAAAAAAGTTCCCAAATAAGACCAACAACCATGTATGCAGTAACAAGAGCATTTTATTGATTCTGACATTGGGGTGGCAAAAGAATGACCCCAAAAGTAGCTTACAAGCTTCTTTTAAGCAGAGTTGGGGGGATTCCAAAGAGGAGGAACTAATCTGGGGTTGGTTGGTGGAGGAAAGATTAGTCTGGGAGCTTATTGGTGACAGCTGACTGTGGGAGGGCTAGTGGTTAGGCACTTTCCTGTAGCAGGGTAGGGGAAGCTATCTTTAGATTGCAGTAGTCTGGGGGGCACTTGCTGAGTTAGCAGAGGGGCTTTGGTTGTTTTGGGGACCTGATGAGCCAGCAGAAGGGCTTTGGGGGGTGCTTGCTGATGGCCACCCATAAACTGTGGTTTTCATGAGACCTACTTGCTCAGCTCTGTCCCATTCTAGTGAAGTGAAACTAAAGTCTGGTCTGTATCAGGGCTCTGGTCTGCTGACCCCCACCTTCCAGCCTCTTTAGTCACCTACTTTGTAGAAAGGGAAAACTGACTTCTGCAAATTGTTCTCTGATATTCACATTTTTCAAGTGCCATGCATGTGCGCGCACGCATGTGCACGCACACACACAAAGTTAAATGTAAAAACTAAAAGATTAAAATAGTAAAATACGTGTTATATTTTCATCATACTACTGTCCATTTAGAGTTTTCTTTAGGGAATTACTTGAAGAAAATCAGAATTTTGTCCTAAGAAGTCAATTCGTTAATCTCTGAAAAAAGTAACTCAAATACACTCTTTAGTGTTTGGAAACTAATACTTGCTTCTCTCAGCCCCTCATTTTGCTGATTATGCTGAATTGTTTCTGGACACTTGATAAAAACTGGCTCATCTGAGAAGTGTGAACCTCACTTGAAGGATTGCCTCCATTAGACTGGTCTGTGGACATGTTCATGGATTTTTTTTTATCAATAATTGATGTAAGAGGGTTCAGCCCCCTGTGGGTGGTACCACTGTGCCACTGCTCGTAGATTGTCCAAGAAACCAAGCTGAGAAAGCCATGGACTGGAAGACGACAGTAAATGGTGTTCCTCTGTGGTTTATGCTTCAAGCTCACGCTTTGAGTTCCTACCTTGTCTTCCCTCCAATGATGGATTGTGATTGTGATTTAGAAACCAAACAAACCCTTTCCTCCCAAGTTGTTTTGGCCATTGTGTTTATCCCAGCCCTAGAGTAAGAAACTGGGACACCTATATCCCTGCCTGCTTCTCCCACTGGCCTGTGAGGTACTTTAAGAGCTGGTAATTGCTGCTGTGGGCCAACCCCACTCTCTTGTCCCAGCTGAGCTACCGTCACGGAGCAGTGTGACTGGTTGGTGAATTGTTGAAGTGGCTCTAATTTTCCTCTAAAATATTTCAGTAGAGATGCTGTGATGTGGAGAGAAATAGGAGATAATTATCGGTGAGTATAATTTGGTTTTGATGCATTTCTAGCAGACAAGTGATGTAACAAGACATAGAGCCCACAGTACAAGGGATCTTAGCATCGGAAAGAACCAAATTATGACATCTATTTGAAGATGTTGGCTACGAGCTTTCAACTCTGGCTAGCTCTCTCAGCAGAAGAAGGCTTTCACTTGTCATAGTAATTGGAGGAAATTGTATTTCATTAGTGCAGTGTTTACTGGACCAGATACATGGATATCCTTTTCTAGGTTGGGAAGGTTTTCTTATCTGATATTGTTGATTGTATTTTCTATGCTTTTGAGCTTGACTTCTTCTTTTTCTAACCCTATTATTCTTAGGTTTGGTCTTTTCATGGTGCCACAGATTTTCTGGATGTTTTGTGTTAAGAATTTGTTGGATTTAACATTTTTCTTTGACCAATGAATATATTTCCTGTATTATGTCTTCAGCACTCGAGAGTCTCTCATCTCTTGCATTCTTTTTGTTATGCTTGCGCCTGTAGTTCCTGTTCATTTCCCTTTTCCAGAATTCTCTCGGTTTATGTTTTCTTTATAGCATCTATTTCAATTTTCATGTCTGGAACTTGTTTGATTGTTTTTTCCTCTTTTTTTTTTGGCTTTCTTTAACGGATTTACTGATTTCTTCCAATTTTTTGTCTTTTCCTCCATTTCTTTAAGGGAAGTTTTCATTTCTTCTTTAAGGGCCTCTAGCATCTTCATAAAGTTATTTTTAAGGTCATTTCCTTCTGCCTTGTCTATGTTGGGTTGTTCAGGCCTTGCTGATGTAGGACCACCAGTTTCTGGTGGTACCATATTGCTCTTTGTGCTGTTGAATGTATTCTTACTCTGCGTCTACATATCTCTTCCTCCAATTTGTACAGGTAGGGCCTGTAGCTCTGATGGTCATTCTTCTTCCAGGTGCAGTTGGGGTTGGTGGCTCTGGTGGTCACTAGTGCAGCAGGGGTGAATGGTTGGCAGAGAGGGTGCTGTTGCCTGGTTGCTGGAGGTGCCATGGGTGGGGGAGGGGCAGGGGCTAGTGCCCAGAGAGCTGGGCTCTCCATCTGGGATCTCAGATGCTCACCTGTCCCTCCAGTGCAGGCAAAGCCAGTGGGTGGGTCCGGTAGTTGCTGGTGAGGCGGTGGGGAATGATTGGGAGAGAGTCCTGCTGCCTGGTTGCTCCTAAAAGCTTGTTTAACAGCCTACGGCACTACAGGGAGGTGGGACCTTTAGGGGGTGGGGCCTAGTGGAAGGAAGTGAAGTCATTAAGCTGCCACAAAGAGGTTATCGGAAACCCCTGTTCTTCTCATTTCTTTTCCAGCATTCATGAGGGGTCCACTTGCGTTCCTTACCATGATCCTCTGTTCTATCTAAGCAATGGAGCCAAGGACTGAAACCTTCGACATTTTGAGCCCTAACCAATTTCTCCTTCTTGTAAGCTATTTCTGGCCATTTCATCATTGCAGTGGAAAGCTAACTAATACTCTAATACTTACCAGCTTGGAAATCCAGGTGATCCTTGACTGCTGACTGATGTTTCTCTAAGAATTTTTCTTTTCTTTTTCCTTCCTTCCTTCCTTCCTTCCTTCCTTCCTTCCTTCCATTCTCACCTCCTTCCCTCTCTCCCACCCTCCTTCCCTCCTCCTCCTTTTCCTCCTCCTTCTTTTGTTTTTGCTTTACCATGGTGTTAAAGTAATGTGCATTCATTAAAAATTTTACATTAAATCTTTGAAATGATATGCTTACAATGCTGAGCAGCAATGGTGAACTGCTACCCCCATTAGGCACATGTGCATCACGAGGTAAACAGCTGATAGTGCTGTATATTCTGTTGCTAAGCAACAGTGTTTGCTAGGGTAGGCATGTTACAGAGGTCTGTGACTTCCCATGCTTTCCAATAGTGATGGATTTATTGGGGTGTTACAGCAGCATGAATCAAGTTAAATCTATATTGCTAGACCTAGTATTGGTCTTGACGTCTTAGTACCCCTAAACTGGAACAAGGTATGCACAGAAGAATCTGTTAGCTGTTCAGGCTCCTTCACAGGGTTAGAAATATCCCGAAAGTTCCTCTTCTACTTTCTTTTATAAAGATACGTAGCCAGGAACCTGTCAGGACCCCTTGCAGCCTTGGGCAGCCTCTGGACTTAATGAAGTTGGTGAGAGAATCCATGCCA
The DNA here is from genome assembly GCA_001685075.1 of Bramus lutescens. Taxonomy (NCBI): domain Eukaryota; kingdom Metazoa; phylum Chordata; class Mammalia; order Rodentia; family Cricetidae; genus Bramus; species Bramus lutescens. Next base: position 103,604 of record LOEQ01001717.1, on the reverse strand, counting down.
CGCCCCTACTCTTTTTAAATTATTATAATGATTTAACAAGCTGTGGAGATGCTACTGCAGCTTTTACAGGGGATCCGGAAGACTGAAGTCCTAGGCAAAGTTTAAAAACTTCTCATAAAACTAGTTTCTCTCAGCTGTCTTGCTTCTCTTCCTCTCATGCCCCTTTTTTCCCTTCCTACCCCTTCCTTCCTCTTCTCTTCCTCCCTTCTCCTCCCCCTCCTCTCCTCCTCATCTCTCTCTCTCTCTGAATTTCCAGTTCTTGTTTCTTTTCTTTCCATTTTGCAACTTTTATAATGCATCTGAAATCTCATTTATATACTAACCACATCCTTATAGGAAAACAAATGTGTTCCTTGTGTCTGATCCTATGTGCCACAGAGCATTCTTGCTGTGAAGGAGGAAGATTGCAGCAATTTCATTTAACAGTCTTCTGACCAGAACTCTCAGGGCAGAGCACACCTCAGTGAGAGGAGAGCACACCCCGGTGAGAGCAGAGCACACCCCCGTGAGAGCAGAGCACACCCCCGTGAGAGCAGAGCACACCTCGGTGACAGGAGAGCACACCTCAGTGAGAGCAGAGCACACCTCGGTGAGAGCAGAGCACACCTCAGTGAGAGCAGAGCACACCCCGGTGAGAGCAGAGCACACCTCGGTGAGAGCAGAGCACACCTCAGTGAGAGCAGAGCACACCCCGGTGAGAGCAGAGCACACCTCGGTGAGAGGAGAGCACACCCCAGTGAGAGCTCATTTTCCTCTGAATCCTTCGTCACTTCCTGCCTACTCTCATGCTGTCTCCTAAGCTTGCTGCCCCTGTCTTAGGACAGCAAAAGCCTTTGAGCAGTGTTGAAAACAGGGCAAGATAAATGTGAATCTCAGGGTGTGTCCCAGGGAGACCTGTTTCACAGAGCAAATTTGAGTCTGCATTCCATTTCCCTCAGGGTACTGTCAGCAAACAACTCGGAGTTTAAGAAGGACATTTTGGATGGTATTTACAGGGCCTTTGGATGCGCTTAAGTTTTAGCTGTGTGTTCTTAACTAGTGTTAAAATCTTTTAACTAATACATGGAGTCTGTGCTGCTTTAAGCTTGCCTGGTGAAGCTCTATAAACAGCAAAATTAAGTATGAATGTTTCTTCTTCAACCCCTGTGGTATGCTTTAACTTTTTATTTCCCATGCTTCTCAAGTTCACTGCTTACGGGAAATGCTCTGGCTTCTCTTGAAGTGAATTGTAGCTGGCAGCTTAATTAAAGCAGCTACCCCTCTTGATCATTTAGGCCAGTTTGCCTACCCTTGCAACCTAGATTGCCTGTAACATGAAAAGGTGTGTGGATGAGTGGGGAAGGTCTTTGAGAAAGAATTCTAAGTTTTAAAATTGCATTATTGTGGTGTGTGTGTGTAGTGCATTTGTCTGTGGTGTGTGTGTGTGTGTGTGTGTGTGGTATCTATATATGTGCATGTGTGTAGTGTGTTTGTGTGTGGTGTGTGTGAGAGAAAGAGAGAGCCAACTTGAAAGAGTCCATTTACCATTTGGTCCTGGGGACAGAACTCAGGTCTTCAGGCTTGGCAGCAAGTACCTTTGCCCACTGAGCCATCTTGTTAGCCTGCGAACTTTTGATAATTACAAATCATTTGGGATCTTAGTTGCCTCATCTAAAAACAGGAATAAAAATAACACCTACATTCTAGAACGGTTGTAAATATGAATTAGATAATGTATTTGGTTAAACTGTTCAATACACATTAGAAATACTTTTATCATTTAAGATTATAGTTTGAAAGTATGGTTGCTGGGAAATCAAACCTCATGGACTTCTAAGTTTACACAGGATATCATTTTATGATGCAGATAACAGTTAACTAGAACCAACACTGTCTTGGGTTCCAAATATACTTTCTGGGTACTGTTCTAAGTTCTCCTATAGATTGACCCCTTTTATAGCCCCGACAACCTCAGATGACTGGTGTCCACATTTTGGAGATGGAGAAACTGAGACAAGGTGTGCTTAACATGCTCCAGATTCTTGCTGGTAAGTGACTTCGGTGATTTTCATCTGACCCAAGAGTCAGGCTTGAGCTACCCAGATGAAGGGACCAGTGTGCCTCCCAGTCTTGACCCAACATTTCATTGCTGAGAAGTCTTTTCTAAGTTAGCTATGGCTTCCATCTTAGTGCATCCTAAGCAGCACAACTACCTGGGGAATGTACCAAGGTTCTCTTAGCAAACAAAGGAATTTCTTGTTCTGCTGGGGAAGGCAAACTATGATTCAAGTCTTTATGAACTAGGAATCAGGTTCAAAGCTGGTAGCCATTAGAAGTGGCATTTTTAGTAGAACAGTTGGGTCAGATATCGAGATTTCTACCTGACTTAGCTTCATGGATGATGCCTGAATGGGAAATGAGGCTATAAAAACCAGTGGTATTAATTATTCATATTTTTAGGTCTCCATACGAATTATTGTCATTATTATGTTAGTCATTTTTAGTATATATTATGCTTATATCAGTTTATGAGATGAGAATTTGAGGTGCAGTTAGAAACTATGCCCATAGTGAATGTTGCTCTGGACAGAATGGGGTGTGAACATCAGCAGGGAGGCATCAGGTGTGCTCCAGCCCTGTGCATGTGATGATGGCTCCTTAGTCACACAGACCCTGAGACTGCGAGAGTTTCTCACACTCTGAGATCTTATCAGTATGATAAATAGCTAAATAATCAGAATAAAATTATTTACTTGTTCTTCTGCCCAAGGACACACTTCAAGGAAGAAATGGTTCATAAAGGGTTACAGTACACCCCGTATTGAGATTTTGTTTTTCCCCAAGATACCTTGCTACCAGCATGTACAGTGCTGTCAAGGAGGCTTGGGTTCTGAATTTTTTATTTTGAGGAAGAAAACTTTAAAAGATTTCATTTCATTCACCTTCATGTTTGTATATATTTTAGGAAGTTTCTGCTATATTAGGCTTCCATAGTATTCAAATGGCCCTTAATTTTAGCTGTCTTTCCCTGTGTTCCTTCCCACGACTCCCTCTTCCCTGCCCCTTCCCACTTGATTCTCCATTCCAACCCTGCTTTCCATCCATATCAATCTATGTATTTTATTTCTCTTTCCTAGTTAGATCTTTCTGGTCCCTCTAGTCCCTTACTCTAAATCTACCCTCTGTGGGTCTAAGGATTGTAGATTAGTTATCATAGATTTAAGAGCTAATATCTGCCTAAGCAAATGCATACCATATTTGTCTTTTTGAGTCTGGATGATTTTTTTCAAGTTTCATCACTTCGCCTGAAAATTTCATGATGTCATTTTTTTAAACAGTTGAATAACACTCTATTGTGTAAATGTATCACATTTTCTTTATCCATTTTTTCTTTTGGGAGATATCTAGGTTACTTCCAGTTTTGAAAGGGGTTATAGAATCTCCCTCTGCGATAAGGAAAGCTGCTGAACCCAGGCATTTGTCAGTGGTGTTTAACAGAGGCCTAGAGATGCTATTGTGTAAACTGAAGATGAAACCTGGATTGCCTTGGAGACCCCAAAATGTTGGAGATGCCAGAGCTTCAGGATACCTGTCAAGGAAATCTATTAACAGGGAGTGGAAAAAGCCAAAGAGAAAGAAGTGTGTTGTAGTCACCAAAACCTGGAAGGAATTGGAGATCTAAAAAGTGCTTTGGCATCAGACATGGGGATGCAGAGTTTGGAGTTTGCCCAGCTAATCTTGGTCTTGCTTTGGTCCAGTGTTTCCTCGCTATGCTATCTTTTCTCCCTTTTGGAATAATAATGTATATGCTGTATCATTATATGTTGTAAGTATGTGATCTGCTTTTTTATTTTGATTTTACAAGGGATTAGATTTAAGAGATTGTCCTGAGTCTCAGAAGAGATTTTGAGTGTAGGGACTTTTAAACAGGGTTAAGACTGACAGACTATGTGGACTTTTGATGTCTCACTGAATGGTTTCTGCATTATGTTATGGCTTTAAGTCTAAGAGGGACAGGGAGTGCAATGTGGTGGCTTCAACGAAAATGGCTCCCACAGACTAATAGGGAGTGATACTGTTGGGAGGTGTGGCTTTGTTGGAGTAGGCGTGGCTTTGTTGGTGAAGTGTATACTGGGGGTTTGAGGTTTCAGGACTTTAAGCCAGGTCCAGTGTCTTTCTCTTCCTGCTGCTTGTCAATTCAGATGTAAAACTTCCAGCTACCTCTCAGCACCATGTCTGCCTGCGTGCTACCATGCTTCCTACCATGACGATAAAGGGCTAAAACCTCCAAACTGTGAGCAAGCTCCAATTAAATGCTTTCCTTTATAAGCGTTGTGTTGCCGTGGTCTGGTGTCTCTTCACTGCAATAGAAACACTAACTATTTTCTGTTGCATTGAGTTTTTGTTTGTTTTGTGAGAAGAACTTAAACTTGGGTGAGGAGGGACTGTGAGAGGATCTGCAAGGACTTGGGGGAGAGAATAATATGATAAAAATATTAAAATTTAAAAATTGTTTTAAATGATAAAAAGTAGAACATAGGAAAATCCCCTTCAGAACAGTAGAAAGATGGAGCGAGGTAACCGAGATACCTCTATCCTGTGTGAAAAAGAGATGGGCTAAATCAGAGATATGTGTTCAGACTGTATTGTTCTCCTCTGGGACATCATTCTGAGAACAATGAGGGTCGTTCTTAGTTCTTCAGATTCTGACAGATTCAACAGTCAGCTGGTCCTAGTGTGGTCATTAATTACTCCATCAGAAAACGTGAAATAATTTGCTCTTGTGATTTCACGTCAAGTAACATTTTATCCATCAGGTGTTTTAAATAATGCAGTTTTAAATAACCCAAGGCCTGTGCACAGCATTTCCTTTGTTCTCAATTAGTATGCTTAAGAAAGGGCTCTCTTTATCCAAAATAGAGAGATAAATAAATATCTTAAATAAAGATAAAGATAAGAGCATTGCTTTCCAGAATGAAACCAGCAAAAACAGTTACGCCCTCATAAAAGTGTGCGTGTGGCTGAGAGTGAATAGCACCTCATTATTTTGGAGAAAGTTTAGCTTGTCTTTTATTTCCCTTAGCTTTATCTTTCAATGAATCATAAATAAGAAATGCCAAGTAATAAATACTCTGCACAAAATGCATTTTAATAATCCTGAAGGGCTTCATTACTGTGGCTATCAGCTGGGAATGTAAATTGTGACTGACACGCTACCCTTCATTTATTGACTTCAGAGGTTCTGATTTTGCTGGCGTAAATGCTACAAGACTGCACTAAACGTTTACAGAATAAATGAACTTGGCTCCATTAAATGGAACGCCTTTGCTTTTGAATGTCTAACAGATATTATCAGAGTCCACAGTATTGTATCATTATATATATGTGTGTGTGTGTGTGTGTGTGTGTGTGTGGTTTGGAATTTTTTAAATGAAAACAATCCATACTTGAAGGTAAAAAATTGGAAAGTTACCCACAATAAATCAAGCAGCTGTTTTCAATAATGCAGGTAACGTCTAGTCATGGGAAATCTCCATTCTGGCTATGCTGCTGGAAAAGAGTTGTGCATTAAACAGGCTCCCAGACAAGCTAAGAAATCCCCTGTGCAATGTGTGCACAGCCCTTTGTTTCTTTTTTCCTTTGTTTATTTGGTTTAATTTTATTTCTCCCATCCAGTGAATCTATAGTTTGAAATTCATTGTTGCTTCTATAAGAAAACAAAATACCAAGGTGTGTGAATGTTTTAATAGTGCTTTCCTATTGCCCTTTAGTGTCCATATAAAAATCCCTCAGTAGCCACAGCCTCCTTAATAGTTACATTTCTCCTAAACCTCTCTGGCTGTATGACTCTTGGACCCCTCTCTAAAGTCCCCTCCTTGAATTCACAGGTAAAGGATACTGCATAAATGTTTTATTGTGAGGTACACAATTCTTATATAAACACACTAAGTTCTGTGAGGACAGAGGTCTCATCTTACTCTTTAAGGAGCTTCCCAAACAGTTTCTAATGGATTCAATTATTACCTTCTCACAGCTGTATAGGAACCTCTATACTGTGGCTCTAGCAGGATGTGCCAGATGCTAACAGAGTGAATAAACACAGGAAGTGGGTGCTTGTGGATTTAAAATGATATCCCTGATGGCTAAGGCTTTTCCTTAAAGTGTCTTTAAAGAGCATTTCCTTAAGT
>LOEQ01001717.1:67518-77536 GCA_001685075.1 Bramus lutescens | reverse complement strand
CCGGGGGGGGGGAGAAAGAGAGTGCTAGCTTTTATTATGAGAAAGAAGCTCCCAGGTGATTTTTCCTTTTTCAATTCACTGTAGAAATCAACCCAAAGTGTGAGCAGAACAGAGAGGAGACTGTCAGTTACCTAACATGGTACTGAAATGGAAGGTGCAGGAAGGCAGCAGAATTCAAAGGCTCCGAAGTATCCAGAACTGAGAAGGCTCATGAGTGGCCAGTTCCTAATCTTGCAGAGGGACCTTATATAACAGGAATCATTTCCTTGGCCTGCTTTTCTTCTTCTGAAGCTTTTTAATCGCACAGTGGGCAACCAGACTGTGAAGAAACTGCTCCAGGATGGAAGAGACTCACAAATCTCTTCTGTTCCAGAGCCTAGTGTGTGACTCGGAGCCCATGACTTTTGAGGCCTCTCTCCTTGGCTTGTTGATGGCCACCTTCTCTCTGGTTTTGATTTTGAAAAGTGTCTCCCTTGCTGCTCTGGATGGCCTAGAACGCACAATTAGAGGAGGCTGACCTCAGACTCACAGAGATCCATCCACCTGTCATTCTAAAGTGCTGGGAGTAAAGTGTATGCTTCCCTGCCTGTCTTGTCCCTGGTTTTTATATTGTTTTGTCTTTGGCTTGACTGAGTACCAAGTTTCTTTTCTTATAAGGATGCTAGTCGTATTGGATTAGAGCCTACCTTAATGCTTTCATTTTTACTTAATTAACTTTTCAAGTTCTATCTCCAAATATCAGAGCATTCTGAAGTCCTGGGGTAAATGATTTAACATGAATTTCAAAGGATATTTTTCTTTTCAAATATACTGGATTCAGTAATGAGGTGCTGCTCAGTTCTGAGCATCCCAACACATCTTCCCATATTTTCTGAAACAGCTTTCAGGAAAATGCCTGTGCCCCTGCAATACTTAGAACTGAGACTCCAACCAAACCTGGAGCCCATTGGTACCCACAGTGCCTGACTCAAAAGTGAGAGGCTAAAGTGAATGTTCTCAGTAACCTTTCTGTCTCTCAGATTTCATCCTCAAAACAATGAGCAGAAAGGGCTTTTAAGTAAGTTGCTGTCTTCTAAAAATTGATAGCATACTTGGACAAATTTTCTAATTGAGCCTGCCCAGTGAGTGGTTCTCATGTCAAAGCTGCAATATGTTGCCATAGAAAGAGGCCTGGGCTCTTGGAACATTCCCAGTGGAGTCCTAAGTACCTGGAGAGTGCCTAGGTAAAGTAAGTCCTTGTGCCTCCTTTACTCTGAGGAAAGCCAGAATGGAACTCTCTAGAAAACAGACCAAAGGCAGGGCTGCCTGATAACCAGGTGGTGCTTCATTTCAAGGGCTGCTTGAGAAAGACAGGCCTTAGGAAACGCTACTGGGCAGGAAATGAACTGTGCCATGAAGCCTGTAAAGCTAAGTAGCTGTTTTGCCCTTTTTTGTTATTGCTTATGAAAAACTCTTTTCCCTGGAGAGGCAGTCTCCAGGAGATACGGGAGGCACAAAACTTCATCACTGTTTCCAAGCTGACAGAGAATCAAAAACAAAACATAAAACACTCTTAAGATTTATTTTAGTAACTTTGGAAGAGCTGTCTAAGCCATGTGAGGTCGAAGTTTTTAAGTTATGAAAGGAGGAAAAAAGGCTTGCCTTTTAATACAACTATTGCTCTTTTGGTATCCGAGACTTTGAAAGTGCTTCTTGGTGCCAACTGTTTTATTAAAAATGAAAGCTGGGAAGGAAGACCAAAGTGAATGGTAGGATTGATGCCTGTTTGACTCTCAGTAAACTGGTAATTATATCGTACGAGGCATCTCTGAGGACTGTCTAGCTGTATGATCAGATGACATTGAGGAGAGCCTCGGGTGAATGACATTGGGTCTTACAGTAAGATTTATGCTGTCTACAATGCTGTCTTGAGTTACTCTAGTCAGTGGGCAGCAATGAGTGACTGGAAGTACAGGCATCAAATGGTTAGAATCAGGGCTGAGGACTGCAGAGGGCAGAGCCAGGGCATGGGTCTGGGCTCCAAGGTGACATATGTGAGCTGGGCAAGAACAGCATCTTTGGTTTCAGAGGCTGTGGATGATGACCAGGTCTTGGTTAAGATTATTTGTGTTTTCATTCACAATGGACCAGTTCAGTGTAAAGGGTGTGTGTATGAATTTAAGGACTCAATTGATGAAGACTCTCCTTAGGCGGAAAGATGAGCTCAGGGTTAAGGGTCAATGAGAAAGAAGCCAAGGACAGCTGTGGTTCACATCACACCAGTGAGATACCCTGTTGCTAATAAGGAAAATTACTGGCCAGACTTCCTTCGTTAGGTTCTCATGGAGTCCCTGGGACACTCACGTCTTTCTGAACCAAGTGCAGAAATCCCGGGTTTGCGCAGGTCTTTCCTCTGTGCTTCCTATGGCACGGCAACACCATGATGTTGAAGCTGAGACCATGTAGCTTCTGCCAAGTGTGGAAGCCTTTGGAAAGAGCTTTCCTTTCCCAGTCAGGCCACGCTCAGAGTTTACTGTGATTGGTTTCTGTGGGGTAGTTAAATGTAAACATGCCTGGGGAGCTTCCCTTCCGCCTTTATTCCTCATTAGTTCACAGTGGGCTTGAGGTTGGCTTCCTACTAAGGAGGAGATATAGTACCCTGAGGACATTCATTTAAGTAAGTGTGTTCTTAAGTCCAAAGGAGACACTGGACTCCGACCGCAGGCAGTACCTGGCGTCTGTACAAATGGGGTCAACGTTTATGCTGTGAAACCTATAATAATGCAGTCCAGCTTCACTTGCAATCCTGGGATCGTCATACTTGGTGCAATAAATCTGAGGCACAGAACTATCAGACAAAAAGTACCATGGGTGTTCAGAAGGAGAAGGAAGCTGAGAGCTGGTGTTGTTGAGGGTGGTAATTTGGAAAGGTTGACTTCTGCACTGAGCACTGGAAGTGGGTAGGCGGGGGACTGAAGAACAGAAGGAGCTCTCAATTGATGGACAGAACAGCCTGAGCCAAAGAGGGGGAGCTGTGCTGAACCGTGCTAACTGGCAACCAGTAGTTGGCCAGCTAGATTGTGGAAGTTTTTATCATCACAGCTCTGTGAAGTAGTCAGTCCCCTTTGGGCACAGTGAGAGACTTTTAGTTTGTCCTTTGAAGTGTTTCCAAGCATTTTTCCCCCAAAATTCTTATAATCAGAAAACTGCCAGGAGCAGGTTCTGGGCCATAACTGCCTCCTCTAGCCACAGGCTTCATCATCACTTGAGCCTACAGGGCAGGGGGCTGAACCCCGCTGACTCCTGTGTCGTGTGCGCAACTTCTGCTCTTCTTCTCTGATGTATGCTATGCCTTGAGGGTTGCCTTTGGAATGCAGCCATCCTTGCACCTCTTCCCCTCCCCCAAAAGGAGCCCTGCCAACACCAGCTCCACAAGGCAAAGGAGGGGACAGGGGAGAGGGAAAGACAGGAGGAAGGATTTCATCTTTTATACAGCATTTTCCACATGCAATAACTTTGTATGAATAGAAAGTTTATATGCCCTGAAAAGCACGTGTCTTCAGTGATCTGCGTGGTGATTGGATTTATCTGACGGATTTGCTGTTCACAGCAATGAGTACAGTTTTATGATGTGTGATCTCTACTGTTGAACTGCATGGAGTCATGAGGTCTGCATGTGAGGAATGGCCCTATCATGTCTCCCCAGAATAGATGCACCCCTAAGTGGGTTAATGCAGCTCAACTACATTATCTGTTCAGTATTAGAGTAAATGGTTTGGACTTAGTGTTCTAGAAAGCCTCTTTCATGAGCACCAGGCATCTAAAGAGCCTCCCGCACTTACTATTTGTTCAGCTGAAAAATAACCACAGACTAATGAAATGAGTCGTCTCTTTATTGACAGAAGATTTATCTAACTGAGTGAGCATCATGACCCTATCTCTAAAGAGAGTAGAAAACATGACAAGTTGCACTATCAAGGGATACAGAGAGTTTGCTAAATCAAGCGTCCTTTCTCCCTCTCCATCTTGGGGCTGCTGCAGAGCAATCCATGTGGCTTGACCTCTCAGCACAGCATTTGAGGATGTGTTGTGGGTAGGGGAAAAAGTAAACGAGGAGAAAGGATGCTTCTGCAGCCAGGCAGGTATTTCCTGGTGAACGGTGCTGGAGAAATCTGGAGAGCTCTCTTTTCCTAGGAAGGGTAACCTGATGCATCCTCATAGGCATGTGCACACACATGTATTAGAGGTGAAAATACAGGGATAATTGTCTCCGGATTTTGTCACCTCTGTAGTGCTCAGATCCACCTTGGAACTTCTGGCTTTCAACCGAACGCCTTTGTGCATTCTTCTTTCCTTTCTTTTTTCTTTCCTCTTGTGTTTGTTTTTTCTTTGGGGGGGGGTCTTGCTTGTGTGTGTGGCAGGCTTTAGTGATGGTACGTGGCTGCCCCGGAATAATTTACAGTACTCCTTCTGTCTCTTCAGTGCTGGGATCATAGGACCACATCTTCCTGGTTTCCTTGTTGCTCTGGTGATCTCTCCTTGTCCTCACCTCCATTGTCTTCTGGTGGGAGGAGACATGGTAGCTTTTCAAGACTTTAGGCACACTTGGGAGGAATGTGATCCTTGTCACCCTCTGCCTCTTGACTCTTCTTAAAACTTGCCCTTTGGGGGCTAGAGCAATGGCTCAATAGTTAGGAGCACGCACTTGCTTTTTCAGAGTCTCACAACTGGCCTGATTCCTGCTGCCCTCCCAACAAGGGGCTGAAGAGATGGCTTCAAGGTTTAGGGTACTTGTTACTCTTGCACAGGACCTGGCTTTGGTTCTCAACACCCACATGATGCTTCACAACCATCCATAATTCCAGTTCCAGGGGATCCAATGCCCACCGAACTCTATAGGTACCAAGTGTGCACACGATGCACAGACAGACATACATACAAACGAAATATTAACTTAAAAAGAAAAACCTTGGGGTTTGGTCTTCTTTCTTGTTTCTGACTGTAGCTATAGTTTTTTTCTGGGTGACCACAATTACTCAACATGAATTAACATATTTCTTCTTAAAAATGCCTCTTAATTCTACATTTTAGCAATGCCTCCTACCAGACTTGGTTTTCAGGTGCTTGCTGTACATAACTTCACTGGAGAGAGATGCAATATTGACTCACATTCAAACTTAACGTGATCCAAATTAAATTCATCCATTGCCTCTTATATTAGTTGCTTTCCTTGTGACTGGGACAAAACACTTCGCGAGAGGAACTTAGGCAGGAGCGTTTGATTCTGGCTCACAGTGTGTGGTGTATCATGGCGGGGAAGGCAGGGCAGCAGAATGTGAGGCAGCGGTTCACACTGGCTTCACAGGCACAAAGCAAACACAGATGGATGTCCCTGATCTGTCACTCTTTTTCGTTCAGTCCTATATCCCAGTAGTGACGATTCTCATGTTTTAGGTGGGTCTTCCCAACTTCATTAACCCAGACTTAATATTCCCTCACAGATGGGCACAGGTGAATCTAGATCCTGTTAGGTTCACAGTATTGACCACCACACTACTTATTACTACTGAGTTCTGGGCCTCTGCCATTCTTTAATAAGAACATAGGCATGGCAAGGTAGCCCAGGAAGGCGAAATGGAATGTTTAAAATACATAATGTCCTTCGAGACAAAATGTCTGTAATTTTTTTATGCAAGCTTGGTTCCTGGCAAACTTTCTATGGCAAACAGCTGAAAGCCTAGACAAATGGAAATTAAGCTCCCCCAAATATATCCAGAGATTACATGGCACTTTCTGAAGCAGCTCTTATTTTATCTTCCAGCTTAATTTTCATCTGGAAAGCAATCTCCATCCCATGGACGGCTCTAGCACATTGCAGATGCCAGCTGGGGGAATTGTGCTTGCCATTTTTAGTCTGAACCATTAAGCTTCTGCAAAAATTTCCAAGGTTTTCTGAGGCTGGTGATAAACTGCAAGGATAATGCATGTTTTCGATGCCAAAAGATGGGAATTAATGAGGTAAAGGAACCGTTTATCTTGTGCAAATGACCAGAGGAGCCTTGCCAAATCCCTTCAAGTTGTGTCTTTTCTCTTGGCATTTTCTTGGAGTGAGTACATCTTGGTAATGAGAATTGTATGTGATTAAAGAGAACTTGATGAGCTGATGTGGCCTTACGTGACTGCAATTAGTGATTTGAGAAGATACTGAGAGTTGACAAATTCTTTAAGACATACCCAGAATGTGTACTGAAATGCGATAAATCCAAGTGTCCATTGGGTATGGTGGCACGCGCCTGTAATCCTAGTATCCGAGTCCAGAGGCTATGGCAGAGTGCTTGAGTGTTTAAGGCTAGCCTAGGCTACACAGTGATCCTCTACCTAAAAAAGTTATTATCTGGGCATGATGGCACACTTATAATCCTAGCACGTCAGACAGAGAGAGAGAGAGAGAGAGAGAGAGAGAGAGAGAGACATAGAGAGACACAGAGAGAGAGACAGGAGGATCACTTGTAAATCTGACTTCAAAGCCATCTCAACCACACAAAGTGTTACAGGCCACCCTGGACTGCATAGCAAGACTCTGTCTCCAAAACAAAAAAAGTTGTTTTTTTCTTTTTCCATTCTTGAAACTGGTCTATGCAGTCAATGCAGAACTGTGAAAGTCATGCATGTGTGACCGGATTAGTTACTTGGGAATTATAACTCTTAACAACTTCACTGTTTCTTATTCAGTAGACTCCTGGGTCATGTGCAGGACTGGTTGGGGTTGGCCTTGTCTGTAGCGTACCATGCCTGTCTGTACTCTATGTGCTACCATACAGTTCATGAACCAGGCAAGGGACTGGAGATTGAAACACACAAAGACTCACAGACAGAGACATGGGTCATCCTTGAAGCCAGAATATCCCAAGAATGCCCCCTTTATTGTATACCAGAGCCACTTATATAGGGATCCTTAACTGATAGCCATGCCCCAGCCAAACCCACTCCCCTGCCATCAGGAGCTCCTGAGGGTCTTCTGCTCAGAGCAGCTGCAAGCATTACAAGTTGTTTATCAGAAATTCAGGATGGTGGGGGGGTTTCACAGTTCGCAACACTTGTCTATGGAATGACCTAGTTTAATTGCCCCAAATAACATAACAGTCCAGAGCACAGATTACTGACATGCTGTATGTAGAAGGAAAATACCTAGGAGGCTAAGGATGTGGGCATCGCTCTTATAACTTCTTAGAACTAGCAATGTTAGAATTTAGGGCTCCTGCCCCCTCTTCTGGATGGTTACAATATATTTGTCTAGATGTTTGATACACTTTTGGACTCACACAGATATTTCCATATACTCACTTTCCCTTCACTTTTTTTTTTTGGTGTTTGTGTGCGAGTTTAAAACAGGGTTTCTCTGTGTAGCACTGGCTGTCTTAGAACTTACTTTGTAGATGAGGATGGGCCCGAACTCACAGAGATCCACTTGCCTCTGCCTCACAAGTGCTGGGGTTAAAGTCTTGTGCCACCACCACTTGGCTTCCTTTCACCTTTTAACATACCCAAGACCACGTAAAACACTTATTTCCTATACCAAATCCTCTTCTCCTGTGGATACCTTAGATGGATATTTCCACAACTCTCTGTAGATATCAAGCTCCGTGGATGCTCAAATCTCCTTTACATTTCTGTATGAAACCTGCATATGAGAAACATATGCACATCACCCTTTATGCTTCTAATCCTTCCTGGCCTCCCACATCTATCCAGTAAATCATCTCCAGGTCTCTGCAGTGTCTGAGACAATGAAAGCACTATATACTACACTCTTTAGGGTAGAATGACAAGACAACATTGTACACGATCAAAACAAATGCAACTGCTCTAAGTATTTTCACCACACGGTTGGTTGAATGACAGAAGTGAGAGCTGACTATCGTCTTTCATCCAGGTAAACAAACTGTTCTCTGAGATACTGGACACAGGGCAGGTGGAGCTTGTTAGGTGTTTGGATAGACAGTTTGTTTGGCTCAATCATCCAGATTACGCCTACTTCTTTGAAGCCTCATTTTGCTTTTACTTGTTCTATTTGCTGCTTAGGATCTTTTCTTTCTCTACTTTTCCTTTCTTGCCCTCTGTTTCCTCTGTTTGAGATTTCTTCACTTTGCGGATGCCTAGAAGTTACTGTGACTCATTAAACATTCACTGCACAGAGCCCGAAGCTCTTTAGTGGAAAGTGCTATATATGTCATGTAAATAATGATAAGGAACCCAATTCTGCTCTGTGCTTTCGCCACTCTGGTAATATGTTATGCGGTAATATGGACTAAATGATCAATCGACGGCCTAGTGGGGCGGGTGCACCTCTCTAAGTGTGCTGTGAACATGCTGGGAGTGTTTTAGGTACCGTGAAGAATAAAAAACCCAATAATACATGTCAGCATTGATCCGCTTGAGAATTCATGTCCCAAGAAATTTCGATGTAGAGATCTAATTTCACATCGACAATGGCATTCGATTTGTATTCAGAGAGGAAGACTCTTCTGGTATGGCTGCTCAAGGATGGAATGCAGAGCCCTGAAAGCCTTTTAAGTCCTTAGTTTTTGTTTATTACCAGTGATATTACATTCCTGGCATTGATTGGAGTGGAAAGCCCATTAAAGTAAGAATAAATGTCCTATTTGGTGCCTCTGGGGCTTTTATAGTTCAGCATTACCCAAAGAGGCCTTACCTAGAAGTTAGGTAAGGAGTTTCGTCAAACTTGCTGTGTGCCACGGTACATCAACTCAAAGTACATGGTGTTACAGTGAAAGAAAACACACGCACACACACGCACATGTGCACACACGTGCATGCACACACATATACTTTAAAAACCCTTGGCATATGGTGCAGTCTGCAACAGGAAGACTATGGAAAGATGTCTATGTGATGTAACCAGCAGAGGAAGCTCAGGACAATGGGAGAACTTGAGCACGGTCTTGAAATCAAGGTCAGTGTAGGGACACCAGGAAGAATTAGATTTTGATTGCTTGCTGATTCAGTCCTCTCCCATGAGTTGCTGTGTGGGCAACTGACCTGGGATGCGTAGAAGATGTTGTGGAAGCCAGAAGGGATGGGATGGATGGAGCTGGGAGAGAAGGGAAAAGAAAAGAACCCAGCAACAATGCAGAGTGTTGAACAATAACTGTGGGATGAAGTGAGGCTCCTGAATGTCTGTTACAAAGGTGATCTGAGATAAGGGCCGGAGAAAGTGAGGCACGGCAGGAAATAGGAAATGGGTGGATCTGAGGTTCTGGGATTTTTCATTAAACCAGAAAATTCTGTTTACAGAAGCATTTAGTTTTCTTATATGAGAAATTTATGGGGGTTAGCACCTTCCTGTTTGTGGTCCAGGTCTTAATATTGAAGTCATGTTGGAATCTGGCTGATACATGCATATACCAGGGTCCATACACATACATGCATACATACACAGGTGTATAAATCACATGGGATAATACCAAATTTTTAAAATTTTGGAAGCTAATAACCAAAATAGGAAAAAAAGGGGGATGGGGCAAGGAGCCAGAGATAATCACTTTAAGACATATCTGTTTCGTAAGCCCCTACTCCTTAACTTCGCCAATTATCACTAACTCCACAATATACATTTTTCTTTCACAGTTCACATCTCTGCAATCAGGATTTATCTTCTAATCAATGGCATATTACAATTACAAATGATTGTGCTTTCTCTTTCCTCAGAGGAGATAAACCAGTGTTGTGTATTGCAGTCAGTTTCATCTTATAGGAGACTAGGAAGCAGATGCCTTACCTAAGTGGATGATTTATCAATGACTGCCCTATTATTTGGTTATGGATCTCATTTGGTAATAAGAACCCTTATTAATAAGATTTTTTTTGTACCCAGAGAATGTTTCTGTCCCAAATGTGCTTGCTTTCTCTTGAATTTCTTGAACACTGAAATCATCTCTTTTTTTTCTTTTTTTAAATTTTTTTCTTCAGTATCTTTTATTATTATTATTAAAAATTTCCACCTCCTCCCCTCCTCCCA